>JARHVA010000366.1:0-357500 GCA_037957365.1 Torreya grandis | reverse complement strand
GTAATATTATAGACTTGCATTGATACCCATAATATATGGTGAACACCTCTAAAGTGACTGTGGTTTCTTTGGTCGATAAATGGAAGGTCGAAGTCTCTGAGTGCCACCTCTCTACCAATGTTGAAACATGCATTATATTTGCACAAATCACTAGTAGTCATGCCAAGTGATATACCTCCATATCCCCTAGTAGGCCTATAAGCTCATTAGTCTAAATCCCTTATCATCGTAAAACTTGAGAGCTTCATTTTTGCACCATGATCACCCTGACTTACTCCTCTAAGACAACATAAAGAACCAAGTCAATCATTTTTATTCTAATTATTAAAATATACCTGAATTCTTGTAATTTTGGGCCTAGACTAATCTCTTATGGGCCCCCTTATCTCTTTTATATCTTTATTTTTGGTCCTTATGGTGACCTCACCATTTTCTCGATAATCCCACCATTTAACAAGGCATTTTTACCAAATTGTAGGTTGACCTCACCATTTATACTCACAAGTTTTTGAATTCACCATTGTACAAGGTGTTATTTCCACTCTACAAGGCATTTCCATTGTCTGATAGGGCAATTCTGCTATTTTTAATGAAATCATCATTTGATTGAGTGAAATCTCTATTTGACCATGATTTTACTATAATTGGCAATCTTACTAATTAAGTGGTAAAATCACCATTTTGACTTAAGAACCTGCTAAAGCATTGGTGATACCACTGTTCTCAATGGAAAATTTACTGTTATTAAGGGAGACCTCACCATTTACAAATTTTTGTAAATGGTAGGATTGCTAAACTACCTACTTCTATCTAACATTAAATGCCATAAATACAAAATTAAATACTAAAAAATAGTACTTACCAATGGTCCACTCCCCAATGGTCTCTAATACTCTCACATACACTTACCAAGGTGTTAGTGGTATGGGATATTAGCCATATTTATAATCTCTCTCATGCGCCAATCTCAAATATCTAGATTAATATAGATAGGGGTGTAAATGAATTATTTTTATGCCCCAAGGGTCAAAATATAGTAAAATTTTCAAAATTTTCATCCCCTTGGGCCTATAGTTACTCAATTTATCTTCCTTGGGCTATTATTTTAGCCTTGTTTATCTATTTTTCCTCCTATTTTCTTCTAATTGCTCTATTATCAACCTCATTTGCCAACCTACATGATTATTCTTCTTCTGATCAAGGACCAACCTGTAAAAATAATTTTTTCTATCCTCCCCTCAAAGGGGAATCATGGTCCCCCCAAACATTTTTTAGGGCATTTTGGTAACCCTATTTCTCCTTGACTCATGTGAAATTTAGTAGAAAGTAAGAATGAATTTATTTCTTCCAATTATAATGACCTTTTTATTCTTAGAAAATAGATTTCTTTGATCAAATGTCTCACAACATCTTCTTAAATAGGGTAAAATGTAGACATCCAATTCCTATCATTATTGTGCTAAAATTGCAAATCTAAACGATATTCTGTAATAATGCACAATTTGGACCAAAATCACCAAAACACTATAAATCATCTACACATGTCACATGCAAGTGCTAATTCTTACCCATTGATCCTTGAATAGGGCAAGGCATTTTATAAATTCATTATATTTTCTTAATTCACTTTGAGTTAAATTGTGACCATGTAAAATGGCATCTTGGACCACTAAAATATTCTAATTTGGTTTCACACATCACGTGCATGTGTTAATTCCTATATATAATACCTTAACTAGGGTATTAACCTATACATAACTGACATATTCTTTTAATTTTACTCTAGTCAAATTAAAACTCAATAAAATGACATTTCTGGATAGGTTGATTAAACGTGCAATAAATTTCCAAAGAATTACAACAAACTAATTTCCAAAGTCATTTAAGCAAATCAAAACCAAAATTAAGATTTTAGGTGGAAAATCCATGAAATTTATTGAATATCTATTTATTAGAAATTCATTATTCAAATTTACATCACTCCATGACATCATCACATGGGTGTCATCCACAAGGCATTAATAGAGGGAAATATATGGATTAAGGCTTCCCATGCCTTATTTATGCTCCATTATTCCAAATATTGATGATCATATTTATTTCTTGTCCCTCCAAGATTGAATCAATCCATGGCCACATAGTTTGATATCAAGATGGACGGCCATGGTTGATGCTGAACATTTCAAAAAAACTATCATTAAGGGAGCCAAGACCACAAATTTTAAGATTAAATAGTGTAATGTTATAATGTATAAATAGATTCAAATAATATTTAATTTTGAAAAATTACTATGCTAAAATACTGTTAGAAAAACTTCACTCATTCCCCAAATTGACAAATCTAGGAATCGAGAACCATTAGTTAGCTAAGAGACGACAGAAGCAAAATTGATGAAGACTTAGAGAACCAAATTTGGGAATAAGCATGATTATTGACTATTTTTGAAGGAGACTCACTTCTTGTAAGGTATTGAATTGTCTTAATTTCATAATTAGTTCCTTGAGTTCATTAACACCATTCTTCGAGGGAGTAGGCTTAACACGTTAGTTATTTGTGCTTATTTTGGGTTTACTCTACTAATGCATGTAATAAATTATTTTGTAATCCTATTATAAAAATAGAACCTACATTTTGATAAGATATCTTAAGGGTTTTTTCAATTCTTTTTTTTTCTTTAGCTATTTTTAAAATGCATAGATTAAATTCTTTATTTTGGCAAATAAAAACAATAGTGTGTATGCTCTCCCCCCGTCCCCTTTAGGGAACTCGATTGACCTAAAACACTTGGTTTATTTCCATGTTTATTTTGTCTTGTCATAAATAATGTTGTATATTCTCTACCTGAGCTTTGAGTGACTTGGGTGACTCAAAAATGACCTCTAAAGTCTTTCCATTTTCATTCCTTCATTTTCTTGCATTTGGCTTTGGGTAGGAGTTCATCGCATCCTCACAAGTTCATTAGGAGTGTGTTAACCTAGGGTTTCATCTTTGATCATCATACCAACCTTGATTTATGGTTGGCTATATAAATTAGGGTAAATGATATTGGGATTGCCAAGGGGTTGAGTAGATAGCCTCTCTGATCCTAACAAAAACCTAGGTTAGGTCTTGCTAAACATCAAACATACTAATCAATACATGGTTGAAATCATTATGTAAAGGAATAGATGATTACATAGTAATTTAGTAGGTATGATCCTAATTGACATGATTACATTCTTGTATTATCCACATTTGGGACTATTTTGTGTGTTCAAAACTTATAGAATTTTAGTTAACCACACTCGACATATAATTTCTTGTCAAATGTTGAGTGATCCTCACTGTAAGTTCATGCCATGTACTAATGCTTGAGAGACATAAGAAGGCATAAAAACTCTACCTACATCTATAATTTAATTTTTGGATTAACATTTAATTATTCACAAGCATTGGTATTTCAATGGAAATTTTGGTAGAAGCTACACACACCTATGTCAGATTTGGGGATAAGATGAGCCATTTGTGTTATTTCTATTTTATTTGATTTACATGTGTGTTTTTGAGACTATAAAATGTTTTTTTGTTCAAAATGAGTCATAAACATCACGTGTTTTCATCACACTTTAACTTAAGAGGTGTCATTCTACCCATTTTGTGTCACACTTTTTACCTGAGAGTTTTAATCTAAAAAATGTTTGTGTCTCACTTGTTTAAATAGGGTATCATTATGTTGCTCATTTCATCCTAAAAATTTGCCTTAGATTTTTGAGTCCAAAACCATTGTCATACCATTTGATTGAGGGAACATTTTTATGTTTCTAATGTTATTCCCAAAACTTTCCCTTGTTTCAAACCAAGTTGAAAATTGTTTGTATTTTTGACCTAAAATTGGTGTCGTTATTCTATCCTTTAGGTCTAGGATGTTATCCATTTGAAAAATCCAAGTCTTTTAAACCAAGTTAAGAATTTATCTTGTGAAGTTCAGATTCAAATTTATTAGTCTACACCTCAGTCTTGCTTAATTTTGGCTCAGGTGTTTACCTCTCACCTTTGAATTATGTAACTTAGACTGATTAGTTTCTTGATTTGAAGACCCTTTACCTAGATCTAGGAAGTGGTTTATTTACATGTGCCTCAAGTTGATTTTTTGCCGTTAACTAAGGTATAAAATCATTTTTTAAGTATAACTCTAAGCAGAATTAGTTTACATTGGAGCCTTGCTTATTACTTGGGCTTGAATGCTTTACTCATCTCTCTTCTTTTGATTGCTTGAGATTTACTTTCCCATTTAATTTTGGGTGTGTGCCTAGAGTGAATGATTCATACCAAGGTCAAGTTTATTTAAAATCCATGTGCCAAGATTGAGTCAAAGTGTTTCAAACCATTTTGCCTTAGAGTTAGATTAGAATGCAAGTTTTCATCTTGACCTAGTAAGTCTAGCTTTGTGTGTTTTTGCTAAAGACCTAGCATTGCCTTCAAGTTTTCAGATTTAGTTCATGTCTTTTTAACTCTATATTTTTGCCTTTTTACCAAAGACATAACATTGCCCTCAGGTTTTCAGTTTTAGTTCATGCCTTTTAAAGTCTAGCTTTATGCCTTTTTGATAAAGACCTAGCATTGCATTTAAGTTTTCATATTTAGTTCCTACTTTTTTAAGTCTATATTTTTGTCTTTTTACCAAAGAGTTAGCACCATTTCATTTTAAACATAGATTATATTTGTTTGAAACACTTTGCCAAGACCAAGATTTAAATGTACCTTTCATTTGAACATTTGTGTGAAATACCTTAGAGTATTGGAGATATTTAAGAATAAATTTGTCATTGATAATTTTTATGAAGAGATACATTCTTGGCCAAGTTTAAACCATTTGAAAAAATAGATTGAGTTTTCCATTCAGACCAAGTTTTAAGATGTTTGTAAGCATCAACTAACCTTTGTAGACCATGTTTCAAGATTTTTGTGAAGTTCAAACCTTTTTATTTATGAGACATTAGTGATGGGTTCAGATATGCCTCACTACACACATAGTGGGACCATGTATAATATGGATTATGAAATCATAGTCATGAATGATGCCTTTGTTCAAGAACCATATGGGGATAATGTAGTTTTTTAGATAGATCCATATCCCCCTTACACAACTCAATATGCAAAACAAAGGAAAGATCCATTAACATAATACCTAGTTAGTACACCTTCTTATCTAGGGTAAGAGTAAGATCAAACAACTCAATACCTTGCAAATGTGCCATTTACTATAGAACAAGTCTCATTAAAACCTTACTACATTACCATGTCATCCAGATATGACCTGTACATCTTTGATCATCACTTGCTTGAAAATTAGGACAAGGTCTTGGTTAGGGCCATAGAGGTAGGAGAGAAGTTTCCAAAAGATTTTCCCCATGAAAATCTACCTTGTCTAGTTAGAGTTAATGTACCTCATACTAGACCCATCGAAAAGGCCTCTACTATTTACCGTCATGCCCTCATGCCAATGTCAATCTAAGATATGAATTTGTTTGCAAAGGGAAAGGGATTCATGGTGAACCAATTCATTAAAATTCAAGAAACATATCAGACTTATCTTAATCTAGCACAAAATTTTAACATTCTGGCCATATTGAATACCCTACTTATAAAGATAACTCCTTTATAAGTGTGCCAGTTGATTAATTGGGTCATATTAATCCAAATATGGACCCATTTTACCAAAGTACTTCAGTAGATGACATATTTAATGCCAAATTCATCGAGGGAGTGATTGTGAATTCTACTTAGGACCATGTTCTAAATGTAGTGGATAACACATAAGTGTCTCCCAATTTAGGCCAAGGTGGGTTAAATGCACCATAAAATAATTTATAATAAACAGTGCCTCTTTCCAATAGTATGAGTGGTTCAGGGGGAAGGAATGTCTAGTTCCTAACCACAATAGGTTACTCCCACTCCTTAACTAACTTCTTCTTTGAGCACAGAATAATAGATGGTAAATAACCAAGTGCTATCCAATGTTTTACCCTAAAAAGTGGTGAATGTTACCCCACTTCAATAGGTGATAGCTAATATTCTGAAGCCATAGGTACAAACCAATTTATCACCTCAATAAATGTGGAACACTATGCCACCACAACATACATAGACCAATATACCTCGATAATCATAGATGTTATCTAGTTAATAATTCATTCCTATTGGTCAATGACAAATGCCAAACACCCAACAAACATCTAGTTCATAACATGTGTTTATTCAACATAAAGGTGTAAACATCTAGAAAGTACCTATTAGGCAATATTTTAATTCTACCCAACATATGCCACATATTCAAAGATAGGACCTTGGTCAACAACAAGTACCATTTATACAACTAGGTTTACCTAGTTGGTATCAAGTTTCTACTCTAAATCAATAGGCACACCTTCCACAAGGCCATATGCTTCTATCACAAGCCCAGTACCCTTAGACCCAAAGCTATATCTTGAATGTAAAATATAATATTTACCAACAATGTATGTAGTATTAGTAACCTAATCTTAATACATGAATGCATATTACTAGTTAGTTGGTCCAGCAAACCATATTTCACAATACTCAATTCCTCCACTATACCCTAATTAAGGTACTCCACTTTTATCCCCTAGCTACAAAAACAACCAACTGTGCCATCAAGTTTCATATCCTAATAATTGTAATAGATGAAGTATGCAATTATAACCATTCAAATGGGAAAACAAACTTATAAGTGAAAATTAGATGATGTGTGCTCATATCCATTTAACTTAGAGTATCTCTAAATACCATTTCCTCCAGGTTATGAGCCACCAAAATTTGACAAGTAAAATGGTAAAAGAGACCCTAGGGATCATTTAAAAGGGTTTTATGTCATTTTCTATCCAATGGTCTAGAGTGACATTTATTTGCTTCTTATTTTCCCTTGAAGTTTAGCTATACATACTTTAGAGTGGCTTCATAAGTTACCAAAGAACTCAATATCTTACTTTTATGATCTTTCAAATAAGTTTGTACAAAATTTCATCTACAATATTGATCATGAGATTTTATTATTTGATTCAAGCTAGGCCAAGCATAAAGTTGGTGAGAGATTTGCAAGCTACTTATAGCGTTGGAGAGCACTTGCAAGTCGCTTCACCTATAATCTACTAGATAAATAATTAGTAGTTGTGTTTACCAAAAAATTTCAAAATGAAATATATTATCACTTGGAGTTTTAATATGCTCACACATTCAAGGAAATCATTGAGAAATGTATACAAATTGAAAATTCCCTTATTAATAAAGGGATTATCAAGTTGTCTTCTTTAAACCAAAACCAAAGTTAGAGCCAAAATGACCAGTTTGAATGTAAGTGTTTGCACCTACTCAGGCTAATAATTATGAAAAACCTAAGCCATACAACCACAACAAGAATGTTGTCAATAACGGATTCACTGAGTCACATCATGTTCAAACTGTACAAACACCATCTACTCAGCTTGTCCCACAAATGTAGCTTACTTCATAAATGCAACCTATTCAACAAGTTTAATTTATGCCTCAACCTAGGCCAACCCCTCAAATGCTTCAACCTCCACCTTTTCAAACCCCTCCTCCAAGAATAAGACCCACTCCTGGAGTCTTCAGTGACCTTGGTGAGCCTATTAAAGCAATGTTTCACAAATTAGCCATGGCAAATATGATTATTTGGCTGATTCCAAAACACTTTTCTAAAGGAATACTTTATCTGGAATGGTATAAAGAGCATGAATTTTGTGAATACCATCATGTTCATGGAAATTATATATGTCATTATGTGCAGCTGAAGCACCTTATTGAGAATATGTTAAAAAATGGAGAGATCCAGTTTGATAGTAGAGCATATACTTCCAATCAAAACTTGGGTATCTACCCACATCCTTTTCCATAACATAACAATACCAATCAACAACTACAACAATGATGACCATAGCCACAATAAAAACAACAAAAATAGTAGTAATAAAAATAATGTCAACCATAAAATGGATGGAAATAAGTCTAAAATAACCCCAATAACAAACATACCTATCACATAGTTGCACATAACTATAATAAACTTCACAAATTAGCCATGGCAAATATGATTATTTGGTTGATTCCAAAACACTTTTATAAAGGAGTACTTTATCTAGATTGATATAAAGAGAATGAATTTTATGAATACCATCATGTTCATGGAAATTATATATGTCATTATGTGCAACTGAAGCACCTTATTGAGAATATGTTAAAAATTTTAGAGATCCAGTTTGATAGTAGAGCATATACTTCCAATCAAAACTTGGGTATCTACACAAATACTTTTCCATAACATAACAATACCAATCAACAACTACAACAACGATGACCATATCTATAATAAAAACAACAAAAATAGTAGTAATAACAATAATGTCAACCATAAAATGGATGGAAATAAGTCTAAAATAACCCTAATAACAAATAGACCTATCTCACAATTGCACATAACTATAATAAAGTTATAGTTTATATTGTGCATGGTCATGTTTCTACCATTACCATCAATCCTAAGCCAAATACTAACATACCAACACTATTACCTAACAATTCCCATCAACCTACCAATATTGATAATCCTTCCTTGACTTGTGATTGTAGCCAAGTGTAACAACAACCAAGGATTACCATATCAAGTCCTTATGTTGATAACCCTTTATTTCCCTATGAATGCATCTAAGTGCATTAACAATAAAGGATTACCCTCTCTGGTCCATTTTCACCATTTTCTAGTTACAATGGTCATTTACCCAATCTAAATTATGCAATCACAACTCAACATTCTAAATTCACCATTTTAGGCCCACAACCCCCTACCAATGAGCCATTCGAACCCACTATGCTGAATAAGAGTAATCCAATTACCACTGTTAAGGAAAAAATGTATAATATTATGGAATAACTCCAAAAGATGCCCAAACAAATATCTATTTTATATTTTTTGTGTACGTCTACCATCCACAAGAATATCCTTCATTAAATCCTAGGCCAGTCCCAAGTGCCAAATGATATTGTGCTAGACAAATGTTTAGCTTTAGTTGGACACCTAGACCCAAGCCAAAAATTGACCTTTGACCAAAGTGATATGTCATCCCTTGGCCCTCTCCATAATAACCCATTATACATTGAAGTTGTTACAACATGCACAAAGTTAAACATGTCCTCATACATAATGGATCAGATCTAAATATTGTGTCTTTGAAGCTCATCAAGCATCTAGGATACATAATAGATGACCTTGATCTAGAGACTATTACCATCAAGGCCTATGATAATGAAGAGATGGAGTCATAAGGAGCCATTAATTTATTAATTATTCTTAGGCCTTTAACCCTTAATACACTTTGCCATGTGCTAGACCTAGATTTATGATATAATTTGCTTTTGGGCAAACCATGGATACACAAAATTCATCAATATATTCAACCTTGCACTAGTGTATAAATTTTATTCACTCTAGGATGGAGGTAATTATCTATGGATATTTACAACCATATTAACACTATAAGCATGTAGAGATTGAATATGAAAACTAGAATTACCATTTTGGTCTCAAACCAATACCAAAGAAGGAAAAAGATAAGGAGATACTTTTTGAATTGGTAGAGACTAATTGCATAGACATTGATAGCCTTGCATCAATTTCACATACACCTCTTATTAAAATTTCTAATCATTTTACCATTTTGAAAAATGGTCTAGGAGATTATTTTACCCATGATACATTCCATATATCCAAGCTTCCGTAGAACTCCAAGTCTTATTGAATTCCCAAATCTAAGCCTATTTACATGGAATGGTGACAAAGGGGAAAAATAAAGCTTCATATCCCAGTGCCTATTATTTTCACATTGATCACCAGGCAAGAACGGGACCCACTTGCCAACAATGATTATTGGTTATACAATGACAAATTGGTTGATTTATACTAAAGTAAAAAGTATCCCATCCCCAACAAGATTATGGATAACTAAGATTATGAAGGTAAAAGCCTAGGGGAAAATCAATAGGGTACTATTGAGTCCATTTCTATGATAAAATGCAAAGGAACTCATGGTCTCAAATTTAAATTCCTTGGGGGTGACCCCACATATATTATTCATGTTCCTACACCAATGAATAGTGTTGATGATGTTGACAATGAATAAGATCCGATCATAGCATATACAAAGACTTAGCTAGTACCAACTTATTCAACCCATTTACCATTTTTAGCATCATGCCAATAATCTAATATTTCTCACTTACCCTTTATCATCCTCAAATCATAGATAGGGACCAACAAGAATCCACAATACCTTTAGATAAGTTTAATAATGATGAGGCCTTTTGTGATTTTATAGTCTTGAGAGATAATGTTTCGTTGGGAGACCTTAAATAAAGTTTCTCTATCAAATTGGATCCCATGGCCTATTTTAGAGAGTGGGTGAATACCCTTAGCCAAAACTAAAATAATAAATCATTAAGGTCCCAAAGTAAAAATCTCTTTGAGGAACTTTTGGACTAGGATAAAAGTAAATAAAAAGGTTAATCTCTTAGTGAAACCCTATTTCAGGTGCCACTAGATGGAGATGTTCACCCTTTTTCAAATTAAGCTCAAAAGACCACCCATAATGAAATTGCTTTTGGGTATGAGTTTAATACAGAGGAACAACATGCCTTTGATTAAATTGTCTGAGAATGTCCTACAATGTTTTTTACACTGCCCTTGCTACCATTAAGAGATTTATATTCATTTTATTTAGGAGAACTTGAAAAACTAGTCTGACCAGAGGACTTTACCATTGCTAGCCAGTTTACATCTTTGCCAACTATTTTGGAAGATGGCTTGACTCTCTTAGTAGAGGATACTCATAAGTCAACATTGGGACTCTAGAAGAACTAAAGTGGATCAAATTAGGTTTGTCACTCACTGAGGCAAAATGTGAAGTCTTTTTAACCCTTCTAAGGGTATTTATTGACATATTTGCATGGGCTTATTCAGACATGTTAGGTTTAGACCCTACCTTGGTTGTACACCATCTCACTGTAAATCTTGATGCCAAATCCATTAAGCAAAAACTACATAAAATTCATCCTTGTATTATTGTATTAATTAAGAAAGAGTTGGAAAAAATCTTGGAAGGGAGATGCATAAGACTGATCGAATATTCAAAGTGGATCTCTAAGATTGTGCCTATTAGTAAAAATCCAAAAGGTATTATAATTTACATTGATTTAAGAGACATCAACAAGGCCTACCCAAAATACTAATTTCCTTTACCAAACATCGACATGATAGTTGATTTCATAGTTAGGTACAAAATGTTTTCCCTCATGGATGGCTTTTTAGGATATAACTAGATTAGGATTGCACCAAAGGACTAATACAAAATAATGTTTATTTCTCCTTGGGGTATGTTTTGCTATCATGTCATGTCATTTAGCCTCAAGAACTTTGGGGCAATATACCAAATGGATATGATAGTTATATTCCATGACATGATGTATGATATTTTTAAATATTATGTTGATGACATATTGGGTAAATATAATAACCGTGTAGATCATCCATTCATACTATGAAGGATATTTGAAAGGATTCAAGAGTATAATTTTAGACTTAATACCAAGAAGTACATCTTTAGTGTCACTACAAGAAACTTTTTAGGCTTTATTGTCTCTCAGCAAGTCATTTAAGTTAATTTTGCCAAGGTTCAAGCCATTATCGAGATGCCACCACCTTCTCCTTTGAAGCAACTTTGTAGTTTGCTAGGAAAAATATAGTCTATTTAATGCTTCATTTCATATTTGGTTGATAAATACCATATTTTCAAACATTTATTGAAGAATGGTATTAATTTTTTCTAGGTTACAAAATATCAAAAAGCCTTTGAAAACCTAAAGGAATACTTAGCCAATCTGCCTATTTTGTTACCCCTAATGGTAGCGAGGCCATTCCTACATTTCCTATCTACCATTAAAAATGCCTTGGGGTCACTTTTAGTCCAACATGATGAACATGGGAAAGAATATACCGTATACTATCTAAGTTTTACATTGGTAGCATATGAACATAACTATACACTAATTAAAAAATATTATTTAGATATGGTCTTTGTATCCCAAAAATTGTGTCATTACATGCTTAATAATAAGACCATAGTCATTGTCAAAGTATACCCACTTAAGTATTTACTATCAAAAATAACTTTAGAGGGCCACATGGCTAAGTGGATAATGATTCTGAGTGAGTTTGAGATTGAATATGTCAATCAAAAAGTCCATCAAGGGATAAGTACTTATAGATCAACTTGTTGAAGCTACCCTTACAGAAACTCAACCACTTAATTTTACATTCCCTAATGAATCCATCATGAATATCATAAAAACACCTCCTAAGGAGTATCAATGAAATTTGTATTTTGATGGGTCATTCACATCTCATGGATCAGGAGCAAGATTGTTATTTATCATACCACAAGGGGAACTCATTCCCAAATCATTTGTATTATCTTTCCCTGTACAAATAACATGGTTGAATATGAAGCACTCATTGCAAAGATTCATTTATAAGTATAATGGAACATTCAACATTTACTAGTTCATAGAGATTCCTAATTTATTATTAATTAAGTTATAGACTAGTTCTAGACCAAAGACAGTAAGATAGTATTGTATAAGGCCATGGTGGACATTATAAAGCAACAAATTGATCACATTAAGTTTGAAAACATACCTATGGATAATAATAAGACACTAGATGCCATGAATACCATTGGTTATTTCATCTAAAACACATACAAGGTAAAAGACTATCAATTCCTTGTTGAACATCTTCTAGCGCATACTCATGAACCCTTAACCATTGAAATTATTTGTGATATTGTTGATACCAATTCTATTTGGTATTTTAACTTATATAATTACTTCTATGATGAATTACTACTACTAGACCTTTCACATAAGTAACAAAAATATTTCACACACTAAGCCTATCAATATTCCCTACTTGACCCAACCCTTTATTATATAAGCTTTGATAAAACTCTAATTCTTTATTTGAATTTGATGAAATCCAAATTAACATTGAGGGAAGTTCATAAAGTAGTTGGAAGAGTCCACACCAGTGGGGTTGTCCTTTCCAAAATGTTCCTACATACTGATTATTATTGGCCAACCATGGAAGTAGATGCAATTTCTTATGTAAAAAAATGCAAATAATGTCAAAGACATGCAAATTTGATCCATGTTCTGGAAAGAAAACTCAAAAAAATGACTACGCAATGGCCATTTTCAATGTGGGGACTCGATCTCATTAGGAAGATTAACCTTACCTCCTTAGATGACCATAAGCATATCCTTCCTACCACCAAGTACTTCACTAAGTGGGTTGAAGTTATACCCCTCACGAGAATGGAAAATAAATTTCCAAATTCATCTTCAACCAACTCATTTGCCTGTATGGTATCTCATCTGACATTATATTTGATAATGGTAGATCATTTATTAACAAGAATGTCAAGGAACTTTTTGTTGAATTGAACATTAACCAGTCTTTTTCCATTGCATATTACCCACAAGGTAAATGCCAAGCAGAGGCATCTAGCAAGACCATTGCCAATATTCTTAAAAAGATTATCAATGATGATGGCCATGATTGGCACCTATAAATATTTTGTACCATTTGGGCACTTATCATATTAATTACCATACTCCAATAGGAGCCACATCATATTCCCTTGCTTATTGCAATGAGTCAATTCTTCCCATTGAGTTTGAGTTGCCTTCTCTATGTATCTCATTGAAGCACATCCTTAATGATGAGGATTATAAGGTAGCTTGTCTGCAAGATCTGGATTTAATGGATGAAAAACACATGGCCACTATAAACAACCTTCAAGAATATTATAACCAGTTACGTGGTCAGTATAATTGACATGACAAGTTCAGAGAGTTTGAGCTTAATGATCTTATCCTCAAAGAAAACTAGAAGAACACCATGGCTAATAAAAAGAGCAAGGCAAGTTCAAGATTAATTGGATAGGCCCTTATGCGATTGTTTCTAATTATGGCTCTAAAGTATATAGGTTAGCTACACTGGAAGGTGATGAACTTGATGAACCCTTAAACATAATACATCTCAAGCATTATTTTTCTTGAGAGACTTGAGGTATTGTCTATGAGGATCATTTGCATCATACCATAATCTCACCTTCCTTGTACCATACTATATACCATTCCTTCCACACCTTACCTATTGGCTGAAGTTGTTTACTACTCCCTTACCCACCCTTTTTGACCTTGGTTACGATCCATTGGTACTTTGGACACCTTCATAGTTTGGATTTAGATTAAGTTTCAGAGGTTGATTTGGTATGATGATTCATTAAACACATACTTTTTAGAATGAGGTAGTATGACAGTGGTTTAGGAATTGCATTCTTCATTATTGTCATGTTCTATCTCAATATTGGTGCTACTATTTAAAACTACCTTTGGGTAAATTAGTATCACTGACCTGTGTCATTATTTCCTCATTATAACCAACTTTGGGCAAATTAAGAATAATCTCATTTTTATCCCCATTGCCATATCATTGTTCCATACTTTTCCATTTTCCTATTCATGAGCTTGTTGTTACCTGGTCAAACTCTCTATTCTAAGGTGGAAATACAGTGACTTGAGGTCCATTTTGACTATGTAGGTAGTGCTTAATTTATGTTGATCTCATCTTAATCACCCCTTTTTCATGCTTTCACCATTTTGTGAAACTTTAAGTTTGAACACTTTTGTATTTTTGAGAACATATTTCAACCATGTTTTCACTATTTTATGAGTTAACCCATTCCATGTCTCATAATTATCCATTGATTTGAGATTGCCACAAAAACCCAAAAACATACCTACCTTCAACATTGGGCTATTTAGATTGTATTCATGTCACTCTGGACATGCATCTCCTAGTCAATCGATATAACTGAAGTGTTCTCATGGCTTTCATCATGACCATTTACATTTTCCTAGTTTATTTTCCAATAATATTTCATCCCATTTATGGGAGAACTACATTTGGCCTGAAGTTTACATTGGATCTTGTGTCCATAGAACTATGTAGACAATGTCTAATTTCCTAGTACATATGGAGTCAACTCAGCTAGTTTCAATGATTGATTTTATTCATTATTCTCCTAGATCATTCCATCCTCTAGGTTTATCTCTAAAAAAATGATCTCACTAGTTTTGTGAGTTATTTATACTCTCACCATTTTGTGAGTCATCAACCTTTTACACTCTCTCCATTTTATGAGCTCATTCTCATTTTCAATCTTAGACGTAGTAAGCATTGTGAACCAAGTTCATGTGTGAGTATTTTTATGATGTTTTTTGGTTTGGTTTTATCTTAAACTATCTTATCTCTCTTGTAAAATTTATTTGTGTTGATGCTTTCATGATTGTGAATTTCATCCCCCTATTTTCTTACGTATTCACCATTTTGTGAGACTATTCCTATTTTCCTCTACAATTCAATCACATTTTCTTATCATCAAATTTATTATATCCCATCTCTTGGGAAAATTATATTTTATTTGAAGTTCATATTGGACCTTGTATCCATGGAACTATGTAGTAACATCCATTTACCTAGTGCATCTGGAGTCAGCTCGGCTACCCCTTCTTTTTCTTCTATTCCTCACCATTTTTTTATTTGTTTCATTGTCCCCTATAGCTTAGGGGGAATGTTTGCCATCTTGTTTGTGTTGTTATTACCTATAGCCTAGGGGAAACCTTGTGCCATTTGTTCTTATGTTGTTTAATCCGTGTTATTGCTCCCTTGCTTAGGGGTCACCCTGTCATCGAGAGTAACACATCTATTGCACATGCATAAACAATTTATGTTTTGTTTGTACTAACATTGTGAATAACCAATGTTTATATATTTCTATTTGTTTAGCCTAGTTTGTTTATTTACCTTTGGGTGTTTGGAATAGTTTTTTATTGCACTTTTAATTGATTTGGATTATTTATTTGTTTTGTTTTATTTATTTATGGCCCTGTTTATTTGTTTATGTATTTTTTTAATATTTTGTTTGTTTTTTTAGTTTTGTGTTGTTTATTTGAGTCTTGTTTTTCTTGCCTAGTTTGTTTATTGGTGTTTTGTTTGTTTGTTTTTATTTACCTTTTTGTTTCTTGGTTTCCTTAGGATTCTTACACTTTATTTACACTTGAGTCTTGATTAACCATATATTATACTTGAGTTGTGAATTATTGTACATTTCTACACTTAATTTATTGTATTATATTCACTTGGGATTCAATTATTCATATCTTACACTTAAGTGATTTGTACTTACATTTAAACTAAGTTTTTCATGCTTCAAATACACATTATTATTATAGCTATCCATAACTATGATATCTAATATTCTAAGTTAAAAAAAAAATATGCCAAATGATCTATTTGACAATGTAATGGGTAGTACTTATCCTATTTTACACCTATAAAATCCTAGACCTAACCAAGCACTACCCAAATGTAGAGTAATTAAATCACAATTGAATGGTAATCATTGTTAGTCAGGGCATGCATCTCTATACTAATAGGTAACCCCAATTTATGCTTATCCCGTATGCTAGATTATTATTAATCCATGAGTATGGATTCAATACATAAGTAACCTTTCTTGATTTTACATACTAAGGTGAATCATGTGGACCTTCCCTGATCATATCCACTCTACTAGGGCATTTTTTAGTGAACTAATGATTATAACCACCTTTGGGCAACTCATTATTTTATCGACCTACCCACCCTATTGAAATGCCTCACTAAGCCAATGATTATAACTAACTTTAGGCAAATCATTATTTTTCAACCTATCCACCCTACTGGGGCATTTTTTAGTGTGCTAATGATTATAATCACCTTTCATAAAATCATTATTTTCCCTCATCTACCCTGTTGAGGTGCCTCACTATGCCGCTGATTATAACCATCTTTTGGAAAATTAGTATTTTCACCCCCATTACCTATAAGTCACTTCATTTCTTTCTTTTCAAAGAAATGTTGCCAACTCTATTATTGTCACCTAATCCCTTGAGGAGGCATCCAAGGCTCATACATCACCCTATGGGGCATTAACAAAGGCATTAATAACTTTCATTATTTGAGAAGACATTACTATCCCTATGTCTTATAATGCCTTACTAAATAGAGGCAAACTATAGACACTTCATTTTGGTCACATCCGTGTTCCAACAGGACTTCAAATTAATTTCTAACAAATGGCACAAATTAAGCCTAGGAAATATTGAATGTCATAATTTCATTTACACATCAGGCATTAGTATCTAGAATCATGTGTAGGCATCCATACTTGGGGTTTTATCATTTATGTAATAGTAAACTCTTATGGATTTATCTCCAGTCAAGTTGTGACCTAACAAATTGATAGATTAGCCTTTGGACTCATTAAGTGGGGAACTTAAACATTTCCTAAAATATAAAAATACTAAGCATAATGAATTAACTAAGCAAATAAAATTAAATGCTTAAGTGAAATTTCCATGTGCAATTAGTGAATATTAATTTTATAAAAATAAAATTCCAATAAAATTGAGGTCATGATGATTTCATCATCTTCAAGGTCAAGGAATTAAAAAAATTTCAATTAAAGCCTTAAATTTAGAAATAGAGAGTCATTATTAATAAATAAAATCTCTATCCCAAATATTAATTTCTCTTCCCCTCCTAAATCAACCAGGGTTAAACTAAACCTGAACATGATTCAAGCTAACCTAATTGTACTTGGGTTAGAATTAAATGGAAAACCTATAAATAGAATTTCCAAGGTCCTTCTAAAGGGAACTTTTTTGTGTAATGTTATAATGTTCAATTTTTGAGAGGCAAAGATTTCTTGTAATGTTATGATGCAAAATTATTGATAGATTCCTATATCTTGTGAAAGCCAAGCTAAACATTGCTAAGGTGACAAGGAGCAATGATGTAAGGAACATCATTGTCAAAGGCTCTTTGAGCACATGATCAATTATATTCCTCAATGTCTAACACGTAATTCTTGCTCACAAGGAAGGTAAAGAATACTTGTTTTGTCTTTCATTATTAGTTACTTGCATTTTTCTCTTACTCTTTGAGTGTCTAGGCTTGAGGTGTTAGATTTATTTATGTGTTTTTATTGAGGTTTATCATACCGACAATTGACTAACTACCCTTTTGGATTCCTATCTCACACTAATAATTAGGTTTATAGCATTTTGCATAATATAGAAGTCTTGGTCATCAAAATAACATACAATTAGACTAAGAGATAAGTAATAGACATAAGAAATAGTAGATGTGAGGCTTTTGGTAGTAGAAAAGTCTAAGAAATAGAAAGGTATAACCGTGAGAAGTACTTGTCAAGTATACAAGACTCTGGTGATATATAAATCGGATTTTGTGGCTACATATTAATGTTCTTATCCAGAAATTTTGTTATATGTCATATGGTTGTGTTTCTCTTCTATCCCAATACATATGAAACAATATTATAGATAAAGATTTGACGTACTAGGAGAAGAGCCAATTTGTATTATCATAAATCAAACAATATTAGAGCATTAGAACATCTAGTATCCCTCTATCGGGACTGAGCAAATATAAATTGAAAGAATAAATACAAATAAGAAAATAATAAGTATTACCTTGTGATTTATCTTCTTATAAATCGACTGAAGTAGGATGGAGTTCAGAATGTTGAAAAAAGGTCTTTGGCAATGTTTATATATTTGATTAAGAGATATCTCTCCTTGTTCACCTTGAATGTTATGGCTTGGAAATTGATACAAGAAGATTGGCTTGTAAGAAGATAGAAACATATAAGGTTATTTTGGCATAATAACCTTGGAAATATTGGATCTTACTAGATAAATTTTGGTGTAGTAAGATTAAAATTATCAAGCTTGTCTAAATTAGAAGAAAAACCTCCTATTTACGGACTTTTGAAATAGATGTGAACCATCCATCTTGAGATGAGAATCAAGGGACCAAAATGTTTCCTACATCTTCATGCCGAGGAACATGGGACATGTAAGAAGAGGATAGGCTTTGTTAAGGAGAGGTAGGCCTTGCCATATGATTTGAATATTAAATTAGCAAGTTGTTTAGATGATGAGGAAAAATAGGAATATTGATTTTATTATATTTGTAATATGTGCATTCAATGTAACCTCATTTTAATAAAAAGATTAGCTAATCAATTATTCCTAATTAACTAATGTAATGTGAATTTAATAGGATAAGATGTGATAATAGACGAATTTGGTTAATTGATTGAAGGGTCATTTGTAAACAAGGTAATAAGTTTAGGTACTTTTTAGCCAATTGAATGATCTGATGTAGTGCATTACATCGATTAGGGATGTACCAATGTGTCACAAAATGCATACATCAAAAGTTTGGGAGAATTGGGTTGATTTAATAATTTTTAGATAAATTTATGTTATGATTATTGTTATGTTGTGGATCCTATTTCTAAATTACAATGTATTATGGATGAACATCTAGGTTCTTCATGTACAAATTAGTATGGATTTATGGGTGAATGTCAGCATAGAGTTACAGGCAAACATCAACATGGAGTTATGGGTGAATTCCGGCATGGAGTTACGAGTGAATGATGAAATTAAGTTACAGGTGAGCATCAATGATATGGGCAAGCATAGATGATGTAGGTGAGCATTGACAATGTAGGCAAGCATCAGTAATATGGGCAAACACTAGCATGGAGTTGTGAGCAAATATTGACATGTTACGATCGAGTGTTGATTTGAGGTAGATGTCAATATGTTACAGATAGGCATCGATGTGTTATGGGTATATGCTTGTATAATGTGGGTGAGCATTGAAACCATGATATATTATTTTGATGTATTGAAAATTAGATGTACTATATATAATACATGATCATTATGATGAACTGAGTTATGAAAAGTGAGAATAGAGTTTGTGAATTCAAGTGTGAATTTAGGAGGGTTTGTCGAGCATAGCTCCAAAAAATATTTGTGCATTATAATTATGAGAAGACTGATCTAAGAGTGGATTGTATCCTTATGGCTTGTAATAAAATTTGAGCAAGTATTTCTTAGTGGATGCAGTCCAAATTGGGTAAACCACATTAAATATAGTCTTCTTATTGTGCATGTTTATTTTTTGTTCTTTAAGAATCTCTATTTATAGATCTTGTTATTACAATTATGAGGAATAATTATGCATTCATTACTAATTTATTCTTAATAACTAGTATCAGAGCTCTAGGTTGTATTTATTGAAGTGTTGAATCATAAGAAGGGTTATTAGTTTAAGTGGGAGCTATGGCTAATGATCATAGATCAAAGGTTGAAAAGTTCAATGGATAGAACTTTGATCTATGAAAGATTCAAATGGAGGATTACCTCTATCATAAGGACCTCCATGCTTCACTGGGAGGAAAATTAAAGTAACCAATGAGTATGATAGATGAGGCTTGGGAGCTACTTGATAGAAAAACACTTGGGGCTATTAAGCTATGCCTTGCATCTTCGGTTGCATTTAATATATCATAGGAGAAGACCATGGAAGGTCTCATGAATGAATTAGTGAAGTTATATGAGAAACCCCATGCTTATAATAAAATATATTTAATGAAAAAGTCATAAAAATAATAGTTACAGGATTAGAAGGAGGAATCTAGAAAAGAGTACATAGTGTTAGGACATTACAGATGATAAAGTGTCCAAGCAACTAGTCTAGGCACCTACTCCATAAGAACCCCAAACTCCTATGGTAAGAAGGTATTTTAGGGAAGAAGGGAATCTAATTTTTTTTATCCACTCTTAATTATTTTTTACTCACTGAAAATGGAGAGCTAGAGTGCTTTGAAGAAGCAATGCAGGTAGATGTCAGGAAGAAGTGGGAGCAAATAATGAATGAGGAACATTAGTCTCTCATGGAAAATTTTACCTGGGATTTGGGAAACCCCCCTGAAGGTAAGAGAGCATCATAAAAAAAGTGGGTGTATAAAATTAAAGAGGATGATGAAGGAAAAAAAATGTACAAGGCCTAGTTGGGGTTTTCACAAAAGAAGGGAATTAATTTCAATGAGATTTTTCCCCCTGGTAAAGATGACTTATATTAGAACTATTCTTGGGATAGTGGCATAAAAATACTTGCACTTAGAGCGACTAAATGTGAATACTGTGTTACTTCATGGTGATTTGGAAGAGAACTTATATATGGATCAACCACAAGGATATGAGGTCATAGGGAAAAAGAACATGGTGTGCAAATTGAAAAAGAGATTGTATGGCCTGAAACAATCTCCATGATAGTGGTAAAAGAAATTTGATAGTTTTATGATGGATTAGGGATACTCCAGGTGTCATTCAGACCATTGCATATATATCAAGAAGTTTGGTGATGGTCATTACATTATCCTATGTCTATATGTGGATGACATGTTGGTTGTAGGTAAGAACATGTATGAAATAAAGGCACTGAAGGAACATCTTAGTAATTCCTTTTCTATGAAGGGTTTGGGTGAAACAAAATAAATCCTTGGTATGAGAATAACTTGAGATAAGAAGAAATAAAAGCTAAATTTATCCCAAGAAGAGTACATTAAAAAGTTATTGGAAAGGTTTAGTATACATGATACTAAACTAGTTGGGACTCATTTGGTAGGCCGTTTCAGTTTATCAAAGGAGCAATGTCCCAAGATAAAGGAGGAAAGAATCTAGATGTCACATGTACCTTACTCATTAGTAGTTGGTAGCTTGATGTATGCCATGGTGTGCACTAAGCCAAATATTGTCCATGTAGTGAGAGCAATAAGTAGGTACATGAGTGATCTAGGTAGAGAACACTAGAAAGTAGTGAAATGGATTCTTTAGTATTTAAGAGGGACCATGGGGAAAATTTTAAGCTATGGTTGATTTGACACCACTTTGCATGGTTATGTAGATTCAAACATGGATTGAGATTTAGATATTAGGAGAAGTACATAAGGATATGTATTTATTATAGGTGACACAACAGTGAGATGGATATAATGACTATAGAAACTTGTGGCTTTATCAACCATAGAGACTGAATATGTTACTACTACAAAGGCAAGCAAATAAATGATTTGGTTATAGTAGTTACTTGAAGAGTTGGGGCATAAGTAGGAGGAAGGGAAGTTATATAGTGATAGTCAGAGTGCTATACATCTAGAAAAGAACTCTGATTTCCACTCTTGGATGAAGCATATACAATTAAGGTACCATTTCATTAGGACAACTTTGGAGGAAGAAAATTTGAAGCTAGAGAAGATTCATACCAGTCAGAATCTTGTAGAGATGATGACCAAAGTGGTCACAAGGGAGAAACTAAAGTTTTATTCAGTTTTGATTGGACTTCAAAGATAATAGTAAAGTGTTAAGAAATATCCTTAGAGGAAATCAATCTCTAAGTGGGAGATTGTTATGTTGTGGAGCCTATTTCCAAAGTATAGTTTATCACAAATGAACATCTAGTTTTTCTAAGTGAACACTAGCATAGAGTTGCAGGTGAACGCTAACACAGAGTTATGGGCAAATGTTAAAATGGAGTTATGGGTGATCACAGTGAGTATCAATACAATGTGGGTGAGTTTTAATGATGCAAAAAAGTATCAAAAATATGAGTAAATGTTAGCATGGATTTACAGGCAAATGTTAGCATGTTATGGTCGAGCATCAACATGTTGTGGTCAAGCATCATTTTGATGTGGACATCAATGTGTTGTGGACAAGAATCGACATTTTATAGGCATACACCTCTATTAGTGGGTGAGTGTTAGAATCATGATGTATTATAAATAGGATGTACTACATATACTACATGATCATTATGATGAACTAAGTTGTGAAAAGAGAGAATAAAGCATGTGAATTCAGGTGCAAATTTAGGAGGGTTTGTTGAGTGTAGCTCTGAATAATATTTGTTCATTGTAATTGTGAGAAGAGTGATCTGAGAATGGATTGTACTCTTATGGCTTGTAATAAAATTTGAGCAATTGTTTCTTGGTGGATGTATTCCATATTAGGTTAACCACATTAAGTTTGGTCTTCTTATTGTGCATGTTTATTTTTTGTTATTTAAGCATATCTGTTTATAGATCTTGTTATTATGATTCTATGAAATAGCTCCACCTTCATTACTAATTTATTCCTAACAATTATGAAAATCCACTTCGATTGTAGTTTAGACATAGAAGTAGTGAAAATGAAGTATCTATATTTTACCTTTATTTGAGAAGACATTGCAAGACATAAGGTGAAGTAATGTCTTTTCAAATAAATGAAAAAGTCATTAAAAGAGAAGAAGAAGATAAAATAATGATTTTAAAATGAATTCAAATTGATGCCCCAAAAGAAGATTAATAAGTCTTGGGTACCCCTTCGAGGGATCATATGGAAAGAGAATATAAATAGATGGGCCCTCAAAATGAGGAAAAAACATAATTCATAGATGAAAATGCCAATAAATAGATAATTGGATATTAACTTGTGGCCAAAACAAAGCCATTTGAGCATAATGTTGTTTTTGTAGGCCTTTTTCCCACTGGATTTTGCTTACACGATTATTTTAGCTTATTTAGGGCTTTAGAGGTCATTTGGGTTACTTGGGAATATTACTCCCACATTCACTAGAATGTGTGGTTTCCTTCTCTCTCTAACCTATGTATGCACCTCTCTCCCTTTGTATTATTCATTTAGTGAGCCAGAGAGCTATTACTCTTCTGTGTATTGTGGATTATTTGAGCCACTTAATTGTGATCTATGACAACTTTAAGAGCTATGAGAGCTATGAACTTTGATAATTTGTATAAGTAATTCATCTTCATTATTGAATCCAATCTATTTGTGAAATATTCTCATTTGATGGTTTCAATTTCTTTCAATAGTGTGATGTGTACTTGCTTGACTCGCATGATCACCTCACCATGGCCATTCATTGATACAAAGATCCTGACAATTTTTTTAATGGTATCAGAGGACCAATCTATGTTCATGATTATCTGATTTGTTATGCTGTAAGATTTATTTTGAAATCTAGAGTATATTTGCATATTTGTGAGGTAATTTTTTAGAGGGTTTACAAAATTTTATGGGGTAGTTTTTTGAAATCTCAAAAACCTCAAGATTTGTTAAAAATTATAGGGATAGTTTTATGCAAATCTATGCTATCGGTGGATCTTGTTTGCATTGGTTGCATGAGTTTGGTTACAGATCTATAAAATCATCATATTTTCTAGCTGCATTGAATTCTGCTAAAAAAAGGATTAGCATCCTTTTTTACTCATTTCTTCTAGGAGTGGCATTTGGATCTACTACAAACATTATTGTTGTCTTGGACACATCTATTAGACAATCTATTGCATTAAGATCTAAGAAAATAGCAGTAGTTTTATGTTTTTGGTGTCATTCTTTATGGTTTAGCATCACTTTCAACAGTGTGGCATTGGAAAGAAGCACCATTCTTTTGTCTTTTTTCTACAAACTCCATCTTTGGCATCCTTTTTGCAACCAGATTTGTATTTATTTTTTGCAGAGGTGTTGGCTTATTCTATCAAGGAGTTATAAATTTGGAGGAGTGGCATGTTGTTGGAGATCTAACTTTTTCCACATGCTAGATATTTTTTGATATTGGAAGGAGGCATCTTGTTTTAGAGTGGGAGATCAACGTATTGTTTATTGCCTAGTCTGTGTCATATCCAATATTAGCATCATCTACCTTTATATCCTTACTTTGGCATTAGTTTTTTGTGATCTATGTTGGATTTCCAGTGTGGAAGTGGTTTCTAGAAGAGATCTAGATATGCGTATTAATTGGAAGAAACATCTTGACTACTGAATCAAATATTAAATACTCCTGCATTGGATTTGCCTATTTATTACAACATTAACATTATAGGTTGGTGGAAATAATATGCAATTGCTCAAAAGATAGAAAATTGGCCATAGGAGGAGGATCTACTTTCTTTGCATAAACATGGTTCCTTCAGGATTGGGAGCTATATACCCATTGGCCACATTACCTTCATGCATTGGCTAGTGGACATAAGAGTATAGTGAAGGGATGAACCTTCCATTTGTTTTTACTCTTGATTATTTCTATTTGTATTTGGTTCATTAGTCTGCTGCTACCGTTAACCTACCTAGCCTTGGCATGGCAACATGCAATCACCACATGGCTTATTGTTGTCCTCCGTCACCATTTAAAAATAAATTTTGGCATTAAACCTTTTTTTTATTAATTTTCTTAAAGTCCTCAAAAATATGGTTTTAAAAGCTTTAAAACAAAAAAAAAACATTAATTTATGATCTTTACCATTAATTATAAATTAATTTAGGATATTAAATTTTAAAGTTTTGTTAAAAGGATTTTAAGTAGTGGACATGATTTTAGCCACTTTATTCTTTACACATATGCCAAAAACACAAAAACAAACAATAATCCACATTCTTTCCTCTTTACATAGTTGTTCATTCATTAATTTTGATTTTTTAGCTATATTTTTTCTTACAAGAGGAAGTCAAACTTGTTTCCATGCATAATGAGGTAAACGGTAATTTTTTTCCACTTTCATTGACTTTTTAAGTTCATAGTGAAATTTGATTTCTAACGAGGGTTGGACAACATATTCTATCTTGCCCAAGGGTACTTGTTTTAAGTTTTAAGTGCAAGTTTTTAGTTGATAAACATATTTATGGGAAATTATGTTGTTAATATATTGTAAACGGTAACTGAAAATTGAGTACCATCTTGAATCCAAAAGGATTTTATTTTTATTTCCCATGCATTGGAATAATTTTCCCTATAAAACTCGCTACCTACTGATTATCTTGGGGAATTTGTTATGGGCCCTACACTCTTTCTTATGCACATTCAGTTTTTCATAACTGTTACCTATGCCCATTTAGTGACTACTTGCATAGATTGCTCTTGTATTTCCTAGATGCGTTATCAACATATCCTAATGTCCATTTGAGCATGTATTGTCACTTGTGCATAAATTGCTTTCATTTAACTAGACTCATTTTTTGATGTAGTTTGAAGTCCATTTTCAGAGCATGTACTATTACTAATAGATGAGGAGAGTTGATTCATCTCTAGTGATCTTTCTTGGAAAGGATAATTATGCTTCATGGTGTACTTATATGGAACACTTACTCACATGTAAGTATCATATTCTATTTCTATATGGTCAGATTCCTGCACCCACTAATCCTATTCAGTTTACTAAGTGGGTGAATACTTTTGACAAGGTTTTTACCACTATGTTACTACATGTTTCAATGGATCTTCATTTCCATATAGAACATACAAAGTTTCCATGCACTATTTGGAGCATATTATAGAGTCTGTTTAGTGATCTAACACCTACATCACTCCTCATTCACTTCCTATTGTCTCTTCTAAGATAATTGTACTCTTACCTCCTAATTTTATTTATTGTGATGATATATCCATGGTGGATAGAGCTCTTCCTTTTATCGGTCCCCCACTAGAGGATGATTTTCTTATAGACCTCAGTTGTCCTATTGCATAATCTACTTTTATTCATGTGCTGATTATTTCTCTTCTAGAGCCTTCACAACCTTGCATCTCAGAGGACTCCACTATTTACAGTATGAGTACACCTATTATGAGTATCTATGGCTCATCTCTTTCTGTGGAATTTATTTCTTCAGTTGGTGAATCATGTTCCACTCTTCACATGGACATTCTTTTAGTGAATGTTCCATGTCATTCTTCTTATTGGTTCACTTTAGTGGTATCATTTTCAGATTTTGTGCACATTCTTTCTAGACCTATGCCACAAATACAATTTAGAACACATTCAGAGATCTTCATACTACTACCTTCATCTTCTATTGTGGAATGGATAGACTTTCAGTACACACATTAGTTTCTTCCTTTGCTAAAGGGAAGAAATATTGTTTGATATAGATGGAGCTTCTACAATGTTTAGGTAGAGGATCTCATCATCAACCTTCATCATCTTGTGATCTATACTTGGATTATTGATTTCTTTAGCATCATCTTCAGGGGGGGGCTTTTAGCCTCTTCACTTCTTTTATGTATCTCTTTTTAGGGGTAGTTTTTCCTAAGGTTTTATTATTTTCTCTAATTAATGAGAGATTGCATTGTACATGGGTACCTCATTAGGCCTTGTTGTTATGACCCATTTTTTGTATCATCATCCACCTAAGCTATGCTTATGGGGGGTGTTGGTGTAGGCATTTTTCCCACTAGGTTTTGCCTACACAGTTGTTTTACCTTGCTTAGGGATCTAAAGGTCATATGGGTTACTTTGGAATATTAGTCCCACATTTACTAAAATGTGTGGTTTCCTTCTCTCTCCAACCTATATATGCACCTCTCTCCCTTTGTATTATTCATTCAGTGAGATAGAGAGGTATTGCTCTTTTGTGTATTGTGGATTGTTTGAGCTACTTAGTTGTGAGCTATGATAACTTTAAGAGCTATAAGAGATATGAAATTTAATCATTTGTATAAGCATTTAATCTTCATTATTTAATCTAATATCTTTATGCAATATTCCCATTTGATGGTTTCAATTAATTTCAATAGTGTGATGTGTGCTTGCTTAATTCGCAAGATCACTTCATCATGGCCATTCATTGATACAGAGATCCTAGAAAGTTATTTTAAATGCTTGTATATTTTAACATCAAAAAATAAATAAGGGAGTGTCATGCCCTAAGTAGGGTAAAATCAAATAAGGATACATTTAAATATAAGCTACACACTTTGAGTTGCCCCAAACAGGATGAAAGTGGTGAGCTTGGATGAATGATTGACACCAAAAAGTGCATAAATAATGTGTTGTGCCCCAAAAAGAGAAAAAAAATATTGGTTATGCCCCAAAAGTACATATTTGTGATGATAATTTGGGAAGGTATAAAATTAATAAGAGAAATTTAAAATGTTTGTGAATGGTTATAATGAATTTTCATGATAAAATAAGTTGTAAAAAAATGAGTGCACTAGGAAGGCCAACAATGATGACAGGTAAAGTTGAATGAGAAGATAAATATTGAATAATGATGCAAGTGGTGTTGAATAAAAATTTAATAAAGGATGGTGACTTGGGGTATGTGCTCATTGATTGATATACATCAGGAGTATCACATATTTAGTCAGAATGATCAATGATTTGCATTTTAGTTTAATGAACAAGGATATGTATTGCCTTAACATTTGTGTATGAAACCTCTTTTTCATAATTTTTTGATATAACACCTAATGGTATGCATGATGATATAAAACACCATGATGTTCTCATTTTAATGTGCATAAGGATTGACTGTCGATCTAATAGACAATTTAAAAAAATGCACCAATGATAAAAACCATGATGATAATACTAATGAATGAAAATGGATGGACTCGAGTAAAACCACATAAAAAGAAGCACCATGATGATGATCCTGATAACATAATGGACTGAGTCAAGAAAATAATAGAAAAAGGAAACAAACAAGCAAATAGACACACACACACACAAAAACTTGAAAATAAAAGCAACAAAAATTATCTTGTTATTTAGCTAAGTCCAAATCCATGTGTGAAGGATCAATGAAATTGATAACTGGATGGTACCCCAAAGCAAGGATACATTCAAGGGAAAGACAAATCTCAAGGTGGCATAAATTATTAGAACTAATAATGAATTTGTTTGAATAGGGTAGATTTGGGAAGGATACATCCCAGTGGTTGATAAAATGAGTGGCTTACTAAAAATCAAGGATAATGACCAGATTTAAGACAAGATACATTTTTTTAAAAAAAATTGGCTCTATATCTCTTATAGATATTGTAAGCCTAGTTTTATTTTTAGTCTTTTTAGAATATTTGAATGTTTTTGGGTGTTTGTAATCTCAACTCAATTAATGAACATAATGAAAAGCTACTAACCTAAAAGTGCCCCTAAGCAAGGAGACAGACAAGGAATAAATAAGGGTTGGAGTGAAATTAAGACTAGCAAGATTGAGTTGATGTTGGGATGGATAGTATCAAGCTAGTGTAATAATCCCACATTCGACACTATTAGGAATTATCAATGGATGAGATAGGGTAAATAAGAGCCTAGGAGCAATGTTAAGGCACCACAAATGGTATGCATATTACTCAAATAAGAGGTTCCTTTATGAGGAGGTGACAACTTCTTAAATTATGCAAGGGAATAAGCAAAGTGGTAGCATATATCACTAAGAGTCAAGTTTTATAAGTTGTGTGTCTATCAAGATATATATAGCCTTTTTGATAAAAGTCCATCATCACTACAAGCTAAGTTTTATGAATTGTAGCTAATTGGAGCCCTACAAATATTTTATTTGAAGGTTTTATAGATTTTATTTGGTAAAATACCGTCATTATGGTGAGATATAGTGGATAGACTACACCTAAGTCAAGATCTAAAAATCCTATCTTTATAAAAAAATGCTATATCTACATCCTCTATTCTAGTACCTTGGTACTAGTGATCCATGGGGTTCATTGAGTAGAAGGTTGCCAACATGAATCTCAGTGACCCAAGATATTTCATATATAACTAAAGAAGCTGGGATATAGTTGAAAAATATTCAAGATACCACCAACCCCATGAGGATCTTGAGATATGAAAACAAAACAAAACAAAACAAAACATCAAATGTGGATTATATGACATGGACATCCATGATGTGCCATGACATGGTAAAATAAATAACGAGGATTGTGATCACACATAATTAATTTTTCACCCCCTTTTCCCATGCTCTCATTATTTTAAAATAAATTTAAGTCAAGTTCTCACCATTTTGTGAGCATCTTTAGGGTCTTTCCCTTTTCTACACATATTTTATGTTCTTTCCCTTTTTCAAGCTCTCTCTTTTAGGCTCTCATGATTTTACTAAAAAGTTTCTTACCTTATATGAAGTAGAAATTATGAATATCTCATAATTGTCCAAGTGCCCACTCATCTCTTATCCCTCTCTTACCTTAGATGAAGTAGACACTGTGATTATCTCATCACCAAATAGGTGAACACTCATCTTTTCTCCCACTCCTCTTCTATCTTTTTTTCTCTATCTATTAGGATTTCACCTTTTTTTGAGCTTATCTAAGTTCTTTCCCTTTTGCAAGTTTATCCATGCTCTCACTATTTTTTGATCAACCTAATCAACGCTCTCTCCATTTTGAGATAAATCATTATTTGTATATTTTCAAATCTCTATCAAGTTAAAATACCCTAAAATTTCCCCCCTCAAAAAAACCAAAACATTAAAAGCCCTAAACAAAAACACATAAAACATTTCCAGTTCAAAAAGATCAACTTAAAACCTCCATGAGAGTTACAAAGCTATAGTATATTCTGGGTGGGAACCCCTTATTCTAAAATTGATCATTTACTCTCACCATTACCATTCCTCTCATCACTACTCCCATTTATAATTGAACTACATTAACCTAAGGTCCACATGAATTATATAGGTAGTGTTTGGATGCAAGGGGCATTCTAGGTCAACTTGGCCACTCTTATTCCCATTCCACTTTCCATTCCCATTGTTTAAATGCTATCTCCATTTATTCTCTATTATCATGCCTACTTATCATCAATTTTATTCTATCCCAAATCTTGGGAGAATTACATTTGGCTTGAAGTTTATGTTGGACATGATGTCAATGGGACTATGTAGGCAATGTTCACTTTCCTAGGGAATTCAGAGTCATCTCGATGACCCCTTATTCTTCTATTCCTCCTTTCCATTTATGAACCATTATACATGTTAGACCTAGTGTCTATGAGTCATACTTGTGCCAACAAAGGTTTAGTTATTTACGCTTATACCAAACCATAATTATAGACATGTAAATAGCTATAGGTATATGTCAAACATGGAAATATTATAGAAAATTCCAAAAAACATTCAAAAATTTCCAAAAACATTCAAAATAATAAAAAAACTCCTTTATTTTATTTAGCGTGTGACGCATCACATAACACATACAAAAAGGGGTAAATCTAGGCAAAATGTTTTGAATAACTTTTGGATCTTCCTTGAAAAATCACTAGTATATACTCTTAGTTGTGGCCCAATATTTTAGAGCACTGACTATGGAGGATTCCACCATGCCCATAGACCACTAATCCTTATTTTAAGCAATGCATGAAAAGTAACATCATGGTGTTAACCGTTAACTGTTACACCAAAGTCAAACAATAAAAATGGCTTACCTAGGTTGAAATTTTAAACATGGCTCATCTAGTGGTCCTGATATACCTTTTAGTATGTGGACACAAAATCATTCATATAATAAGAATTCTAGCTAACTAGCAAAGCTACCAGAGTTGGGTTCTTCAAAGATGTTGTCTAATGGCTTGGTGTAGGGTTACCCCTTACCTTCACAAGATTCTCTTTGAGGAATCTTTCTTGGCCTAATAATGACAACTATCCTTTATTTGTATACCTCATCAAATGCCTAGGGTTAAATGAATGCTGGGTAATGATATCAAAATCATTGTACCCTAATAGGCTTGCAAGAAGGTGATGAAATCTCAATTGCTAAGCCTAAAATAAAAACATGGAAGATATCACTTGGACTAGTAAACCTTTGAGATAAAATGACCTAAATTTTTTATGTTTTTGAGTCACTCAAATGGGGAGAGCATACGTGAAAAAAATATTCACAAAACACACTTCAAGCAAAAACTTTAAAAGCAAAAAATAATTGAAAGTAAAGAGTGTTTTAAAAAAAACTCAACTACTACAATGGTTTAACATTGAGGACAATGTTAGTTTGAAGGGGAAGCGCATGTTATGCCCCTAACCTCATGAGATGGGAACAACCAACTTATGGATTGATTATCCCTCTTTAATGTCATATCACATTTCTATATGCTTTCATTGGGTTAGTAGGTTGGCCTATGGAGTAAACATGGCCTAGGTAGACTATATATAGGAGGTTGTGGGTAGTTGTTTATCATCATATTTGAGTATTCATTTCTTATTATAAGCATTTGGGAGGTTCCCCCTCAAACTGGATTATCTTTTATTCATATTTTATGATATATTTCCATATAATTGTGATATATTTATGTTATTCTACTTATTTGGTGAAGTAATATCATTACGAGTGGTATCAAAGCATCGATTTGGGCCATAATCAGGTAAAAAACCATAGATCTTATACTTTGGCTATATCTCACAAATGGTGATGAATTTATCTTAATTTTTTATTGGAGTTTAAAAATCATTCAAGGAAGCTCCCATTCAAATTTTAACTCAATTTTATCTATTTTGAAAAAGTTATTGCCATTTTAGAGTTTTTCATCAATTCACTCTATATTGCCTAATTCAAGGAATTTTTTAAATTTATTTATATTTTTGTAAATAGTATAAAAATATAGTTGGAGTATGTCCTTTTTAGTTTTTGATTTGAGGCCAACATAAGTAGATCTCTTGGTCAAATTTAGGTCAAAAGTGCTAATCAGGGTCAACATTGTCAAGCCCTTTTATGGTAGGACCACAAACTAGGGGCTGAGGAAAGGGTTCCAAAACCCCAAGTAAAACTCCTCAAAAGGAATATATGGAGTAAAAAGGGTGATGTAATGGATCCTTTATACCAGGGTTCTCTAATATATATCACAAAGTGAGCTAGCTTGACTATAATGTGTAAGGCATTCAAAGTGAGATACAATGCATACAATCTGATATGAAATCCATATAATTCGGTTTGGAAAATATCATGATGGATTTTAAAAATAATTAATAAAATAAACCATATATCATTATTAAACAACCCCACCAAGGTGGATCTCCCAACCAGCCTAATCCAAATCCAAGTACCTTGCCACAACAAAACCTTTTACCAAAGGTAGATATGCATAAATTTGATGGAAAGAGTCCACTCAATTGGATCAACTAAATGGAGAATTTTTTGATTTGCATTAGATCTCATGTGGACAAAATTTTATTATTGTCACCAAATATTTCACTCTAGAAGATAGTATTCAAGACTCTTCCATATTTGGGCAATATGGAAATACTTTCAAGTATGTGGGTGTACCTATGGTGGAAGTAAGCCTTTATATTTTAAGGGTTATCTCCCTGAATGTATCTTGTAATTCTTATTACCTAAAATAGTACTTGCTTGTGGGAAAAGAGTTAAAACACTTCATGAAATGAACCTACTCTAAGGGGGTGATACACCAAGATGATTTACACATGACCATCATACTCCTATCATAACAAAACAAGGCATACAAACTAGCTTCAAAGTCCTAAAGGATTATAACATCAATGTTTCCACATAGAGGTGAGATGTATGAAAGAAACACAAGATAAATGAATCAAAGGGAAGAATGCACAATATAATAATAATAGTGTAATTAAAAGGATCCTAATATACTTGACTACACTATATATGACCCATTCTAATAGGAATTCTTCCATAAACATGAAAGGAAAAGGCAAGCAAGGATATATTTTTATCACTAACTCCACCATACATCACTTTACACACTTATGAAAATATTCATGAACTCAAAACTAGACTTGCATTAATGTTTAAAGGTAAAATACAATGTCATTTCAGTAGGGCTTCACCATACATTGTGTGGTATTAGTCTACAAGAGCCAAAATGGCCACTACTTATAGGATTTTAGAGAGAGGAGAAGAGAATGAAGTCCAAGAGTCACTAGGACATGTATCATGCTGAGAAAATGAGTTATACATATAGGAGAATGAGTGTGAGATAGACAATGCAAGGTTTGATAGGACAAATGAACCTCAAATGTGTGAACTACTCATTGTTTGTTTAGAAAACTGCCTCCATCATTTGGTCCTTTTGGAATGTCCCACAACTAACTAGTGTAAACACCTAAAAATGGCCACCAATAACCTCTAACTAGGCTTTTGACCAAATTCCACTTAAAATACACAATTTGGACTAAAAACACTAAAACATGATAAATGATGTAAAACTAACATATTCAAGTGCCGATTTTGGCCAAAGTATTGCTAAATAAGGCAATACAATTTATGGGCTAGCTAACTTTGATCAGATCATTTTGAGTCAAAATGCTAATTTTGAACCTGGGTTCTATGGATTGTTCTTTTATATCAAATCTCTTACACAAGACATGTGCCTTTTTTATTTGTTGTTGGTAATATCCTAAATGGGATAATGGATCCAACACATCTGACATCACCTTCTAATTCCAATCTAGTTGAATTTTAGACCAATAAAAAAGCATTCTGATCAATTTGAGTAATTTGTGCACAAAGTGCTTAATCATGATTAGGAGCTAATTAACCCAAATCAAGGGCTAATAAAAAATTCCATGAAAACTTGTTGAATACTTATTTTTGGAATGAATATTGAATATTTGCATCATCAGGTGACCTCATTTCTTGGGAAGACATCCCTAGGCCATAAATGCCACAATATCAGGATTCATGCCTCCCATGACTCATCAATGACTTCCATGCCTCATCAATGCCTTCCATGCCTCTTAATTTCACCTTATTCCAATTTCATGATAAGGATAATTATAAAATTAATTTTTAAAATTAGATTAATCCATAGCCACACATCTCAATCCTGAGATGGACAGTTTAGGTTGATTCTGATCAAATATAAAAATCTATAAATAGAGAGGCCATGAACATCATTTCTAAGCTATTTTGGTGAAAAGTTATAATGCACAAATATCTTCAAGAAGCCATTGTAATTAGTGTTACCATGCCAAATTGATTCCAAGCCAATCCAAGCCAAGCTAAGCCAAGAGCCAAAGGTGCCAAGGAGAGATGGAGGTAGCCAAGCTTCCATTGCCAAGGACTTCATGAGCACAAAATTGAGAAATCCACTACTATAAAGGCATTTGGAGCATCCAAGTAAGGTTAAGGAATTCTTGTGTTTTATTCCTTACCTTTTAGTTGTGTTTGTCATTTTTTTTTGTTAATTAAGCTCTCCCTAGTGTCTAAGCCTAGAGAAATTTGCTAATTAGTTTGTTTCTTTTATTTTGTTTTCATTTTGAAACTAACACCATACTGACCATCCTCTCTTGAGTCAAATTATTAGATCACAACAAGGGATATATCTCATAATTTCAATGAGAGGGATGGGTTTTAGAGATGCTTGAACATGCATTGGTTGTACCCCTAATCATCAAAATTCTTATGGAGATGAGCTATCACTTCCTACAACCCAAATAACTCTTCTTTCACTCACCCCTCATACAACACCCACTACAGTCAATAAAACCTTATTTTTCTCTTGTCTATACAAGTAGGGTAGAACTCAAGTTAATGGGGAGGAGCCCTGGAGAGTCCTCTATAAGGTCCAATCACTTTCATTCCCATTCCATCACATTTAGATATCTTTCCATCCTCATTTTGCCAATTAGGTCATTTTCACCCTTAGGGATTATTTATAAAGATATAACATTGGACTGATGGACTAATCCCACAAAGTGTTTTCTCAGGACCTTATTCAAATTATCCTAGTCCCTTAATTCTCCATGCAAAGTATCAATGTAGATATGAGCTCTCCAAGTTGCCTTATCGAGATTTATTCCTTCATTTTATGCAAGATGAGATGGTTTTAATCCCAAAATGGCTTTCCTATGTACTCATTTGCATGATGATAGATAAAAAATTCTATATTCCTATATTAACATGTTCCAAAGTGTTAAAATGTTCACCTAAGGCTGAAAGTGATACTAACCCCCTACTTGGGCTTTAGGTCTAAACTAGGCCTAATAAGCTTGTCTACATCCTTAAAGGCTTTAACCACTCTTTTGTGTTTCAAGATCCTATGGATGGTTTTCCATATTTTTATATATGTCATTAAAATTTACACACCTTCTTGTGAATTTTAACCAAGCCCTAGCTCACTATTTATCTCCTTTATGTTCAATCTACAGGGTTTGCACCCTAAGGGATTACCCTCTATCTGAGATAAAATAGAGGTTACTTACCATGTTATCCCAAAAAAGGTGAATATTATAGGATCTTCTCCAAGTTTATAGACCTTATTTACAAATTTTTATCGCCTGAGCATATCATTAGACCCTTCACATGCACCAAAACCTAAAATAGACTTATGAAGAGTGGAATCTATGCAGGGTTTTATCATGTGACTATAGGTTCTTATTTTGAGACCTCTCTCTACATTGTATCCATGTAATGAGCATAATAAAAAGTCATCAAAAATTATTATGAGCTTCAACCATGATTTATATTCATATTTCATTACCATCCTAAGGTGCCTTCACCTTTCTTTGTCATGTTCAGTCACAATCAAATGTGACTGTATTATGTTGCCTAGAGAATGACACCTGTAGGTATAAAATGGCATGGTTTAACCTTGGGTCTAGTGTTTTAATACCATATTAGGGTGTTATTAACCATTTTACATCCATTTTCACCTATCCAATTCATGTCCATACTTGACACACTCCAAACCTTTTGCTCTAGCTTATTGCCACATCACAGTCAACTACAGTTGACTATGTTGTAGTAACATGGGGTACTATAGACATACATCATCTTTAGAATCACTAATATAAGTTAACAGATCCCCATAGAGGTATTAAAATCATCTTTACTTATAAAATGTTGGTATCTCCATATCTAAACTCACCTCATGGATGATGTAGGAGTTTGCAGTCAACTATAGGTGGGTTGTTTCAAAGGAAAGGACACTTGTAGGTGTAGATTAGGCTCAAAATACTACATATCAGCCTCTCTTGATGACATTTGTGATAATTTTTATGAATTTTCACTCAATAATACCATTAAAACATGAATATATTCCTCATTTTCACTTTGATATGTTAAGGTCACTTTGAGGTTTAGATCTTGTAGATATCACTGTTAGACCTCAGTGAACAAATGTGCATATTGGAGCTCTTCAAAAACTTTTTTCCACTAATCATACACCCTCTTAACTTTTCAAGGATCTTCCCATATGTGAGGGATAAAAGGTGAGTGTATTTTTATGCATCAAATCTCTTTACAACATTGTCATGGGGCATCATCAAAATAGCTAGGTGCTATATTTTGTGTTTTTAGGGACACTTGTCCCTGAGTTCACATTCTCAACTTTGATCATGACTCCTCACTTTTATTGCCAACTTAAGGCCTCGAGTATGTCTATCATGATAATTACAACCAGCCCAACTCCATTAAGTCTTTCAAAACATGTCAAACCACCTCTGTACAACATCTTTAAATCTCTATCAGTAACACATGCAGGTGGACATTTTCATATGCAGGTAGTGAAAATGAGTGAGTTGGTAATATGTATGGTATATGAGTTTGATGAGGTTTAGACCCTCTCAAAGACTCCTAATGTATCATTCTAACCTTTAAGGGTTTGAGACAAGTTCAAATACTCCTAAATCAAAGCTCTCATTTTCCTATAGGCATGTTATTGTGTTGCAATCAGGTAGTGAGTAAGACTGTGGGTAATATGCTTGATATGTGACTTAATACTTGATTACCAAGATATTTCTATCTTATTTAAACCTTATGGGGAAATTAAAACATGTTACAACATCCTTATATAACCATTTCAAGTCTTTGTGAGGGTCTACAAATGCATATACACTAACAAATAGGCAGAGATGATAGAATCTAGGATGTGCATATGATATATGTTGCTCTTAGTAAATTAATATCTCCATGAAGTTCTCCAATGAAAATTATCCACCTCATGGGGACTCAAACCAGATTTAATTCTTCAAACATATGTGATCAATCTCCTTTTCGCATATGTAGGTGCATGCCAACAATGTATGACTGTGCATATATAGGGAATTGACTATCACAATCCTTCTTGTGTCACTTAGATGGGTTTAGATTGATTTTTTATGATTATGAAAAGGTATAAAAATTCCTTGAATAATTAATTAAATTATATTGATGTTTTCACACTCAAGACACCATGACTACATTTGGAAACAAGCAAAAAGCTAACTGTGTTTCCATATGACTATGTGTTTGAATCAAAGGTTGATATTGTAAGACCAAACATGGAAATAACGTAATTTTTATGAAATGAAAACATGTATCACATCATATCCCATCCACATGAAACCCTTAAAGATAACCAAACCTTCTACAAGTATTGAAACTGATTGTAACCTCACATATAACATTAACTTACAACCTTAAAATATTTGGCTCATGAAATCATTTATAAACATGAAACTAAGCTTGTGAATAATGAGAGTAGAGATTAAATATAATTTGGAATAAAATTTAGTGGTTTAGTTGTATGCACCATCTCAAACAAGTGCAAAACTTGTAAGGTGTGGGAAATAATAGGAAGAAAAACATAGTCAACTTGTCAAAGATGGTTCATAAAGTATAAGCCACCATTATCTAGACTCCAAGAATTAATGTTAATCTAAATTAGTTTAATCGTAACCCATAAAGGTATTTGATCTAGAAGTTCTCCTACTAGCCAATCAACCAAAAACTTGTTGACCAATTTCACGTGCATGGTCGAGAGATGGAGGAGTAGAATGGTGTCAGCTTAAGTTTGACACTTCCAAATCATGTAAATTAGTCCAATTAATTTTAATAGCTATCCCATAGGATTATCCCATGTTCCATTCTCCCAAGAGGCCATACACCTTTGAAACTCTCCTTTTTCACTTACTTTCTTGATTTTTAGCTACAACCTACAAGTTTTCAATTAGAATCTGACATGTTTGATAGGGAATGACATATTTGATGTTAAGGAGGAGTTTGGAACACATGGACACAAATCAAAACCATACCAATTGTATTTAATGCTCATTTATGACCCTTAAGTGACTCAAAATGACATAAGGACTAATTAAACCATGACCAAGGCTAAGATGACATAGAATAACATATAATTAAATATGAAACACCCTATGACATTATAATACACCCATATATATATTTTTTACTATAGGGGGTTGTCCTATTTTGACTTGTGGTCAAAATGGTCAACATTCTTGGTAATTTCCCAAGGGTGGTATGCTTGTTATGCCATGACCAGTATCCTAATCCTATCCATTAGGTCATGGAGTCATATATATACATGTTTGACACATAATTTTAATTTTAAAACACACTAAACATAAAGAAAGGCACACAAAACAAGAAACACTCAAAATAAACACACATGTGTTTAACTAGAACACATGGAACATGACAATACTGAAAGAATGACACATACACCTATTCTACTATTTATAAACCTTAAAATTGAGGTGAAACATCTGATCATACCTCAAATAGGATAAAATATGATACCCATTTCATATTTATCACTCCATAAATGCATCCTACAAGAGGAGCATGCTCATCACCAATCACTTGCATATGTGTATGGTCAAGAAGCTTACTAGCTCTATGTCCTCTCTTGTTTGCAAGTAGACTATTTAAAACCTTCATGTATGCTTTGTATTCATCTATAAGGACCTTTATTAGGTCTGCAACCATTGTGATCTCTATCATATCCATTGGATATTCTCCAAAAAAATGTAGATTGGAATGTATGACAGTCCTCTCAACCTTGTTTTCTTCTAGGATATAATGTTCTTGATGTTTGAAAGCATCAAGCTCCTATTCATCATGATCTAATACCTTTTAACATGGATAAATATCATATGGATTTCTTAACTATTCTTTAGGCATAAAAACTTTTTCCTTGACCTTATTCTCCATGTTCACAACTCTTTGGGTAGACACTACATCAATTTCTTTCATGACTACAGGTCCTTGATCAGTAGCAAGACATTCATTTCATGTTTAAGAGGACACTTGACAACATGATCATTAGTCTCATTATCAATCTCAACATTAGATATTCAATTTCTTGGGGAAAAGGATACCCAACTTGTCAAATTCTTTGCATATGACATTGAACCTTTGTCATAGTTCTTCTTCATTCATGACATGAAACTCTTCTCCATGCTTAGTGAGATAAACCACATCATGTTTGTTAGAGTCATTAACCAAATATGATGTAGAATTATTGAGAGGGGAAGCAACATTACCAAGTAAATCAAACTCTTGACATATGACATCAAACCTTTGCCATAAGTCATTCTCATCTAACTCATGAGTGTCATCATCAAGAGCATATTCATCAATGACAAGTATAGAGACATCATTCCTAATATTATGGCATTAAATTAGATTTATCAACCTATTATCATCATACTCATGATTCATATAGTTACCTTCAATAGCTTGTGAATGTTTGACACTTACCTTATCTCCTTCAAATGGTTCTTCATGCATGATATAAATACCAAGGTTAGTTTGCTAAAAGTATGAATAAGGATCATGCTCATATGCATCTATAACATATTCATCCAAGAAAAAACAATAAATTCCTTCAAGTTTATAGGATCCATAATCCACATTAGATTCATCCTTCTCATGGACAACATAATTCAAATTGGAACTTGTTTCAATGTAGGGCTCAATGTGAAACCTTAGAAGAGGCTAAGTTTTTATGGTCACCTTAATTCCATACCTTGTCCTAAAGGCCAATAAGGATCAATTATCTGAGATATATCCACCTATCTTGGTTTTAAAGTCTCTTGAAAGGTAGATTAAGGTCAATAACAACTATGTCTTGAAGGATGGGAAAACTAGGACAATCATGCAAGAAGACCTTCAAATTTTTGATCAGCGCTATTGTCTTAGCAGGTGTACCATCTAGTTTTATAATTAATTTTATATGAGGTTCATAATTTAGGCCCAAACTATCAACTACAACCTTGGGTATGATTGATGTAGAAGTACCACTATCAATTATGCAATTATGCACCAATTTGTCACTCAATATGAGAGTGAGGGAGAATGGTGGAGGTTTTTCAGGTTTAGTAGATGGTTCAATAATGGTATTAGGGGTATTTTCAAGGAAAACATGACTATGAATTTGAATTGAAGGTGAAGGACTAGTAGGGATGGTGGGCAGTTGCTATTGCAATAGCTCTTTTTGGCCAGGCATGTGAAGGACATCCCATAAAGAGATTGATGCTTTGAAACTTTTTAAAGAATCCACTATGTTTATGGTAGTATTACTTACCTTATCTTGAGTATTTTGAGGAAAATTATTTCTTGAAACTTGAGGAATTGAGACACCTTGAGTATATCTTACCACATTTTGACTTAGAGGAGGTGTAAGTGTATTTGGAGTTGTTGTGCTTATAGCCATGCTTTACTACCTTAAAAGGAGATTACATGAAATTGTAGGCATGCTATTTTCACATCCTAGAGACTTCCTATTGGACCTTATATTTTTGAAACAAAGGATCATTTATTGAGCATTAAATTATTTTATACCAACAAGTTGGTGAAGCTCTCTCCATGAGGTTGCCAAATTTCATTTGCTTGCATCATGACATTATCTTTAGCTAATAAGAGAGAAGTGACCCCTCCTTGAGAAATAAGATCTTGCTCTCCACCTTCATTATCATCCATGAATTTTATTTATTTCCAATATTCTCCTTGAACCAAGTTACTATGCACTAGTAGCATCTCCCTTGCATTAGTGGTAGAATTGGGATTGTACACATCGGTAGGTCTGTTGGAGTTAGGCTACCATTGACCTCTTCCTCTTCCATATTATTGGCCAAATTGTTACTGATAAGGATATGAATTTTGATAGGCACCTTTTTTCCTTATCTTTTTCCTAATCTCATCTTCTAAGGCTTGAATTATTGCATTGGATCAAGTTCATTTGCCTTCTTAAGAGTAGTCCTAGGCTTGGCATTGGCATTGGGAACTTGGGCCACATGTGGAGTATTAGCATAAAAATAAAACAATCAAGGCATATACACTTTAAGAGGTAGCTTCAAAGATTGAATAGGACCATTTTCATCTTTTATGGCAAGTTTATATGATTCAAGAAGAGTGGAACCACCATGGATTGAATCATGATAAAAATTTTAGTACCAATTTCTCTCAAGTAGGGAACACAAATCTAGCAAGTGGCCTCATGGTAAGTGGTAATCTATACAAAGTATTTTGAAAACTCTCATTAAATTCATTAATTTTTTCCTTAGGGCTTCTTTTTATCACATTGATTTGATGAATGAGATAGGTATGGTCACTTTCATATTCAAATCTTGAAGTCAACAACACTCCAAATTCATCTCATGATGTGATACATCTACCGAGAAAAGTCTTATATCAATCAAGAGATTTCCCTCTAAGGGAAATGAAAAGTAGTATAATATCAATGTTTTCTTGAGTGACATTGTGAAAACTAAAAAATTTAGAGATATCCCTGATATGTTCACTAGGTGTGACATGAATCTCACCATTGAAATTGGGAACAATCCTTGTGGCATTAGGAATAATGACATCATATTCTTGAAGGTGAATTGGATTTTTGTTATTAAAGGTAGGGAAGGCATGATACCTCTCCATGTTTTCTTAAATATCTTAAATTTATTCAATCTCTTCAACCTCTTCACTTTCTTTCATATAAAAATCTTCTTGCTCTTCAAAGGGCATATTAGGATGAGGGTATTGAACTTCAAGAGGAAGTTTAGGCTAGATAGGTGGATTGATAGGATTGAACACTATACTATATGATGAACTAGTGATAGAAATGAAGCATGAGATCAATGTTATGAAAAAACAATGGCCTTGAACTAGATTTTACCTTGAATGGATTTCCCAAATGCTAAGTAGCACACCAATTTGTAGTTGATGTTATCAAGACTAGCATTCACCTTGACAAGTTATCTTGAAGATAATGGGTCCCATTGGACATGCAAAAACTATTGTCACAAAATATTTTAGCATAGAAGAGGGTGTTAAAGCCTCTTCCATATTTTGGTAACATGGGAATAATTATAGGTATGTGGGTGTACCTATGGTGGAAGTAAGCCTCTAGATTTAAGGGCTAGCTCCCTGAATGTATCTTAAAAATCTTATCACCTAAACTAGTGTTTACTTATGGGAAAAGAGTTAAAAATTTGAATTAAGTAAACCTAATCTATGGAGTAGATACACCAAGATGATTTACACATGACCATAATACTCCTATCATAATGAAATAAGGCATATAAACTAGCTTCAAAGTCCTAAAGGATTCTAACATCGATGTTTCAACATAGAGCTGAGATGTATGAAATCAACATAAGGTAAATGAAATAGAGGGTAGAATGATCACTCTAAGAACAATATTACACTTTAAAGGAGCCTAAAATACTTTAATATACTCTATATGACATGTTAGAATAGGAATTCTTACTTAAACATGAAAGGATAAGGCAAAAAATGATAGAGTATTATCACTAACTCCATACATCATTTTGCACACTTAGAAAAATATTCAAGAAATAAAAAAAAATATTTCATTAATTCTCAAAGTAAAAATACAATTCCATTCTAGTAGGGCTTCACCATAAATGGTGTGGTATTAGTCTACAAGAGCCAAAATGGCCATTACTTATAGAATTTGAGAGAGAGGAGAAAAAAATGAAGTCCAAGAGTCACTAAGACATGTATCATGCTAATAAAAAGAGATATACATGAAAAATAATTAGTGTGAGATAGACCATGTAAGTTTTGATAGGACAAATTGCACTCAAATACATAAAACTATTAAAATGTGGCATAAGAATTCCCATTATTTGCTCAAAAAATTGCCTCCATCATTTGGCCCTTTTAGAACATCCCACAACTGACTACAGATGGATTTAGTTATTAAAATAAGATGGATGGATTGTATACATGATTGAACATGCATTGGTTTCACCCCTAATCATCAAGATTCTTTTGGAGTTGGTCTATCACTACATAAAGTCTAAATAACTCTTCTTTCACTCACCCTTCACACTTGGCCTCAAAATTGGCTTCATTTTTACATGAAAATATGTACAAATGAGTGAATGACACATGTCAAGACCTCCCATAGCCTTATATTCCTTATTTATACCTTAAAATGCATCCCACTTGAAGTTCTCACCCTTCTCACTATCTTGATCATTATGTCAATTTTAACTAGCTGAGATGGAGGTAATTTCAGAAGCACTTATAATTTTTCCTACTATAATAGATGGATATCATAGGCTAGATTAAGTTCCAATCCTTCTCCAAAAGTGTATTTTGTCATTGGAAACCTTGACATACCTACACAACAGCTAAAATATTTAATAAAACCTTATTTTCCCCTATCTGTACAAGTAGGACATCACTAAATTTTATGGGGAGGATCCCTAGAGAGTCTTATGTAAGTTTCAATAAATTTCATTCCCATTCCATCCCATCTAGATAGCTCTCCATCCTTATTTTTCTAATCAGGTCATTTTCACCCTTAGGGATTATTTATGAATATCTAACATTAGACTGATGGACTAATCTCATAAAGTGTTTTCTCAGGACCTTACTCAAATTATCCTAATCCCTTGAGTCTCCATGCAAAGTATCAATGTAGATATGAGATCTCTAAGTTGCCTTATTGAGCTTTTTTCCTTCATTTTATGCAAGATGAGATGGTTTTAATCCCAAAATGGATTTATTAAGTACTCCTTTGCAAGCCAATAGCTAAAAAAAATACTATATTAATCTATTAACATGTTACAAAGTTTTATAATGTTTACCTAAGGTTGAAATTGATACTGACCCCCTACTTGGGCTTTAGGCCTAAACCAAGCCTAATAGGCTTGTCTACATCCTTGAAGATTTTAACCATTCTTTTGTGTTTCAAGCATATATGGATGGTTTTACCTATTTGTATATATGTCATTTTACTTTCCACACTTTTTGTGTGGTTAAACCAATCCCTATCTCAATGTCTATCTCCTTTATGTTTAATCTACAGGATTTGCACCCTAGCGGAGTACCCTTTATTTGATACAAAACATAGGGTACTTCCATTATTATCCCAAGAAAGGTGAATATTGGAGGATATTTTCCAAGTGGTGTATACCTTATGTATAAATTTTTATCCCCTATTCATATCATTAGACCCTTCACATGCACCAAAACCTAAAATAGACTTATGAAGAGTGGCCTGTGTGTAGGGTTTTATCATGTGACTATAGGTTCATGTTTTGAGGCTTGTTTATACATTGTATCCATGTCATGAGCATAATGATAGGTAATCATAAATTTTTATGAGCTTCAACCATGATTTTTATTCACATTTCATTACCATAAGGTGTCGTCACCTTTCTTTGTCAAGTTCAGTCACAATCAATTGTGTCTGTATTATCTTGCCTAGAGAATGACACCTGTAGGTGTAGATTGGCATGGTTGGACCTTGGGTTTAATGTTTTAAGACCTTATTATGATGTTAATAAAAATTTTACATCCATTTGTACCTACACAAGTCATTTCCATACCTTGAAACACTCTAAACCTTTTGATATAGCTTACTGCCATATAACAATCAGCTACAGTTGACTGTGTTGTAGCAAGATGGGGTACTGTAGACATACATCATCTTTAGAATCACTGACACAAGTTATTATATCCCCATATATGTATTATAAGCATATTAAATTAGTAAATTTTGGTATCTCCATATCTAGACTCACCTCATGGATGATGTAGGAGTTTGCAGTCAGTTGTAGGTGGGTTGTTTCAAAGAAAAGGACACATATAGGTGCAGATTATGCTCAAAGCACTACATATAAGCCTATACTGATGACATTTGTGATCATTGGTATTATTTTTCACTCAATAAGAGCATTAAAACATGAATATATTCCTCATTTTCACTTTGAGATGTTAATTTCACTTTGAGGTTCAGATCTTGTAGATATCACTTTTAGACCTCAGTGAACAAATGTGCATATTGGAGTCCTTCAAAAACTATTTTCCACTAATCATACAAACTCCTAATTTTTTAAGTATCTTCCCTTATATGGGGAATACAATGTGAGTTCATTTGGATACATCAAATCTCTTTACAACTCTATCATCGGGCATCATCAAAATGGCTAGGTGCTTTATTTTGTGTTTTTAGGGACACTTGTCCCTAAGTTAACATTCTCAAATTTGATCATAAATCCTAACTTTGATTTCAAAATTAAGGCCTCAAGTATGTTTATAATGATATATAAAACAATTCAAACTGCATGAAGGCTTTCAAAACATGTCAAACTACCTTCATACAACACCTTAACGTCTTTGTCAATACCACCTATACGTGGAAATTTTCATATGCAAGCAGTGAAAATGAGCAAGTTGGTAGTATGTATGGTATAAGATTTTGATAAGGTTTTTAACCTATTAAATAACACTAATTTATCCTTCCAACCTTGAAGGGTTTGAGACAATTTAAAATACTCTTAAATCAAATCTCTCAGTCTCTTGTTGTTATGTTGTTGTGTTGCAACTAGGCAGTGAGTGAGATTATGGGTAGTATGCTTGATATGTGACTTCATACTTGATTACCAAGATATTTACATATTATTTAAACCTAATGGATAACTTAAAACATGTTAAAACATCCCTATATAACCATTTTAAGTCTCTGTGAGGGTTTATAGATGCATATACAATAATAAATATGTAGAAATGGTAAAATGTAGGATATACAAATGATATATGTTGCTCTTACTAACTTAATATCTCCATGAATTTATAAAATTAAAAGTATCCACTTCATGTGGATTTAAACCAAATTTAAATATTCAAACACACGTGATCAATCTCATTTGAACTCATATATGTGCATGCTAATAATGTATGATTGTGCATATTTGGGGAATTGACTATCACAGTCCTTCTTGTGTCACTTAGATGGGTTTATATTGATTTTTCATAATTATGAGAAGGTATAAGAACTCATTTCACCCTTAATTAACTTTTATTAATGTTTTTACACTCAAGACACCATGATTGCATTTGGAAACAAGTAGAAAGTTGACTGTGTTTCCATATGACTATGTGTTTGAATCAAAGGATGATGTTGTAAGAAAAAAATGGAAAGGATGTGATATTTATGACATTAAAACATGGATCACATCATATCCCATCCACATGAAACCCCTGAAGAGAACCAAACCTTCTACAAATAGTGAAACTAACTACAACCTCACATGGAACATCAACTTGTAACCTTGAACTCTTCTCAAGAAATAATTTCCAAACATGAAACTAAGCATGGGAATAATGAGAGGAGAGATTAAACATCATCTTGAAGAAAATTTAGTAGTTAAGTTGTATGGATCAGCTCAAACAAGATCAAAACCTACAGGGTGTGGGAAATAATAGGCAAAAAAACATAGTCAACTTGTTAAAGATGGTTCATAAATTATAAAACACAATTATCTACACTCTAAGCTTGAAATTTAATCTGGTTGAGTGTATTATCACCCCCAAAAGGCATTTGATTTAGAATTTCTCCTACTGGTTGTACCGACCAAAAACTTGTTAACTAGTTTCATGTGCATGGTGGAGGAACATAATAATTTTAGCTCAAATTTGGTACTTATAAAGTATACAAAATGTGAAAATGAGTCTTAATAAGTTGAATATCTATCCCATAGGATTATCCCACATGCTATTATCTCCAATAGGTCGTACACCTTTGAAACTCTCCTTTTTCCATTTACTCTCTTGATTTTCAGTTATAACCTAAAAGTTTTCAATTAGAATCTGACATTTATGATAGGGAATAACATATTTGGTGTTGAGAAGGAGTTTTGAACTGATGGATACATCTCAAAACCAACTACTTACATTTAATGTTTATTTATGACCCCCAAGTGACTCAAAATGACATAAGGACTAATTAGACCATGACTAAGGCTAAAATGACATAAAATTACATAAGATTAACTATTAAACAACCTATGACATTATACTATACCCTTATATAATTTTTTATTTATAGGGAGTTTTCCCATTTTGACTTGTGGTCAAAATGGTCAATAGTTACCATGGCATCCTTGTATCTAGAATCGTAACAATTCATTTGGTATCGATGGTTAGTTTCACTTGGTTAGTTTTTGCATAGGATATGTAATTAAACTATATAAATTGTGTGATAGATAATTAATTTAGCTAAATGGAAAAATTATGACAAACTAATTTTGTCAAGAATTATATTCATAATTTTTAGAACCTATCTTTACGTGTGGAGACAATTTTTGATGAGAACCTGAATGACCTATTTTTGGAAGGCCTCAAGGACCACATTCAAAATGAGGTATGCATATTTAATTATTAACATGATTCTATTATCATGACACATAGGGCTAAGGAAAAATTCATAACCAACAAGAAGTAACCATTCATTCACTTTAGAGATTGTATCATATCGACACCATCATTTTCTTCACCTACCAGATTGACCCCTCAATAAATTGAAGAGAAACATGCAAAAGGATTATGTTTTAGCCATGACAAAAAGTGGATCAAAAGACATAAATGTGTTGAGAAGAAGTTATTTTACATTAAAGGATCTAACAAAGATAATGAAGAGGATGATGCCTCCAATGATGATGAGGAAGAGATAATAGAGGTACCTAAAGATTTCAAACCTACAATCTCTTGTCATGCACTTTTGGGTATTAACACTCCTCAAACACTTAAGGTGGTGGGTTTCCTCAAGAAACAAAAGGTGATAGTGTTGATTGACTCAAGGAACACACATAATTTCATTAACCATAAGTTGGCCACTCAATTTAATTATTTCATTTTCCCAGAACCAAAATTTTAGGTCATGATTATAGATGGTGGCACAGTCAATTATTTAGGGAAATGACATAATATTAAGCTTGCTATGGGCAAGTACAATCTAGATTATTCTATGCTTTCTATTCCCATGGGTGGTGTAGACATTATTTTGGGAGTCCAATGGCTCACAACCTTGGGTACAATTGAGATGAACTTCCAAGAATTATTCACGTGCTTTCATTCTGAAGGTAAAAAAATTGAACTATAGGGATTATAGGAAAAATCTCCATAATTGGTTATTTTATATCAGATGACAAAAATGCTAAAAATGGGGTAGAAGGATTTATAGCATGATTTTGTTCCATAGAAGTTAAACCCATAACATCATCTCCACATCCTGATATACATATGATTCTTAATTTTGAGGCCATGTCAAAAGGACTACCACCAAAATGAGAACATGATCATGCCATTCAACTACTTCCATGGAGTCAACCACCAAATATCAGACCATATAGATATCCATATGCAAAAAAGAGAGAAATAAAAAAGATGACCCATGAGATTCTAGAGACATGGATCATTAAGCATAGCTGGAGTGCATATTCATTGCCAGTGGTCATGGTGCATAAGAAAGATGACACATTGTGGATATGCCTAGATTAAAGGAACTCAACAAGTACACCATCAAAGATAAGTTTCCTATTCTAGTAATTGATGATTTACTTTATGAGTTGCATGGTGTTATTTATTTCACAAAATTGGATTTTCAATCACAGTACCATCTAATTAGAATCAGGGACGAAGATGTTCATAAAACTACTTTTGGAACTCATGAGGCCAATATGATTTTTTGGTAATGCACTTTGGTCTTACAAATGCACCATCTAATTTTTAGATCTTGATGAACACTATTTTTAGGCATTTTTTAAGGAAGTTTATGCTAGTTTTATTTGATGACATATTGATTTACAGTAAGACATCGGAAGAACACTTGCAAGATGTGAAACAGGTGTTGATAGTTTTGGAACAACATCAATTTTATGTGAAGCCATCCAAATGTTATTTTGGAGTATAAGAGGTAGAGTACTTGGGTCATATTATATCACATGAATATGTCAAAGTTTATCCTCATAAGATCAAAGCAATGGTGAATTGGCCAATGACCAAAACTCTCAAAAAATTTTAAGGGTTCCTAAGACTAACAGGTTACTACCAAAGATTTGTGAAAGGTTATGGTAGCATAGTAGCTCCACTCACTACATAGATAAATGAGGATGCCTTCCAATAAAATGATGTAGCCACTAAAGTATTTGAGCAACTAAAAGTAGCTATGTGTACCACCCTAGTTTTGGATACTCCAAACTTCTCAAAGACATTCATTATTGAATGTGATGCTTTCAGATTAGGGTTGGGAGTAGTAATAATGCAAGAAGGAAGACCCCTTGCATTTTAGAGTCATCAATTCAAAGGTAATAATCTCCAAAGACCTATCTATGAGAAAGAAATGATGGCTGTTTTTCATGAAGTAAAACAATGGAGGGCTTATTTGATGGGTAGATATTTTAAGGTGAAAATGGATCATGATAGTCTCAAATACTTTTTGGAGTAAATATTATAATCTAAGGAATTACAATAGTGGGTAATACAATTGTTGAGTTATGATTTTGAAATCATATACAAGAAGGGTAAATATAATGTAGTAATAGATGCACTATTCAGGTGGGATACATCCACTATTCAGGTGGGTTCTTGAAAATTTATCATAGAATCAAGCATGAATTATTTTGGGAAGGACTCAAGGGAGATATACAAAATTTTGTGGCAAAATGCTTGATATGCTAATAGAACAAATGTGAGTTAGTTAAGACCCCAGGTATGTTACAACCTTTAGCAAATCTTAGTCAAATGTGGGAGGAGGTTTCCATGGATTTCATCATGAATTTGCATTATTTTGAAGGTAAGAATGTTATTTTGGTAATTATGGATAGGCTTATAAAATATGCCCATTTTTGTGCCCTTTCACACCCATTTACAACAAGATAGTAACAACTATTTTTCTGAAGGCAGTTCTAAAATTACATGGAACCCCAAAAATAATTGTAAGTGATCATGATCCTATTTTCACTAGAAATTTTTGGATTGAACTATTTTCTTGTATGGGTACTCAGCTAGTTCAGAGCTCATCTTTCCACCCCCAATCTGATGGACAAACAAAAGTGGTCAACAAATGCTTAGAGGGGTATCTCTATTATTTTGTATCAGATAAGCAAGAACATTGAGTTAAATGGCTACCACTTACAGAATGATAGTTGTTGATGCCTAAAAAATCTCACTCTCAATAAATAGTCTTCCTATGGGGAGCTTTATAGATGTGGGATGAATTTGCAGTTTGTAAAATAACCTCTAAGATTTTAGAAGCTGGCTCTTTGAATTAATTTGGGGGTGAAAAGGGTAAGAAGGAAATGCTAATAAAATCAAAATAAATCTATTTAAGGTGATGTACTAATATTTTAATGTATCTTCCTACTATTGCATAAAATAACTTGATCCCTTTAAAACATCATAGATTATTAAAGGAGCATATGCATGAATTAAAGTCTACAACATAAACAAGAACTAATACTATAAAGGAATATCTTGTATAATTTGGACTCATACCCACTAAAATGGAGCGGAGAATTTTTTTTCCAAAATAATTTTGTTATGTTCCAAATAAAATAGACTATTTAAAACCATTTGTGCCATATATCATTTTGAATGAATTGAACTATTTTGAATAATTTAGACTTATACCCCATAAAGTGGAGTGGAGAAAATTTTCTCCAAAAAATAAATTTCATATATTATAAATGAATTGGAGTGTTTAAAACTATTTGAAAATTTCAAAAAAAATTGGGCTATTTTAAATAAAATAGACTTATACCCACTAAAGTGGAGTGAAGATAATTTTCTCTAAAAATAGATTTGTTATATTCAAAATAAATTGGACTATTTCAAAGCATTTGCACATAAATCATTTTGAGCAAATAGGGCTACTTTGAATAATTTATACCTATACCTATAAAATAGAGTGATTCAAAAGAAAAATTTCTCTAAAAATAAATTTTATTTATTCCGAATAAATTAGACTATTTCAAACCATTTGAGCATCGATCATTTCGATTAAATTGGGCTATTTTAAATAATTTGAAATTATACCCACTAAAGTGGAGTGGAGAATATTTTCTCCATAAATATGTTTTCTATATTCCAAATAAATTGAATTATTTCAAACCATTTGGGAGTAGATAATTTTGAATATATTGGATTGTTTTGAACTTGTGGCACCCTTCTAGGCCTTCATACCGATCATTGATCCTTTGAAGTAAATTTTATTGTTGGGATACGTGGCACTGTTTGACTAGGTAAATTATGGATGAAAACATATTAAGCAATATAGTTCATCTACATAATAAAATATCCTAACAATTTTTTGTTGTTCATTGGGAAGATCTTTTGAATGAGCAAGTGTCAATATACTAATTCAATAATTTCAAGGAATCTCCAACTATAAATCAAATTGCACTAATAACCAGAGCAAAGTAATTCTAAGTTAGAATCAATTATTTTAAAATTAATTGAACTATTTTTGAAATATTTTAGAATTGATTTGGATAAAATTGATGATAATGTTTATTACTAGAATTATAGTTTATAATCAATAAATACACTTGAAAGAATCAAGCAAAGTTACATCTTTCTAAACACTAGTTCACAACTGTTGGCATGAATTTTTTAATTTCTCTAAAAGGATGTGATGATTGACATTATTTTGATTCTCCAATCCTTTTCATCTTTCCAACTTCCATTTCTAGTATATCTACTTGACGTAACATAACTCATTTTTAATTTTTGATTTGTAACACAATTCTAAGAATTATAATCAATGAACTACGTGTTGGCAATTTAAAAATCATTTCTGAAGGTCCCTTAAAAAATAACTTCATCTAATTTATTTATGTTTATATTGAACGACATGAAATTTGAACTTGTGTAACCCATGGCTTGAATGAGTATCCTCAAATGATTGTCCTCTATTATTGACCAAATACCAACGTGAGAAAAAGACTGCAGTGCTACCTTCAAAATTTCATTGGAATGATCTTGAATGTAGTATGACATATTTTTAATTTTATAATATTCTTTATTTCCCATATCATGTATTTGCATATCTTTTATTTTGTGCACAACAAATAATAAGTCATCCAACCCCAAAATTAATGGTTTTTTAAAAGTCAGTTTTAGCTCCTCCTTTCAAATGTCTACAATTTATTTTTAAAAATGAATCATTTATTAACAATATTATATTATAAGAGATATAACATGAAAATTTTCTAATAAAATGTTTTACATGTTACTAGACTAGTCATTGATTCGATTTTGATTTGCATTTCTTATTGCAACATAAAAACATAATGCATTTCATTTGATTCATTTTTTTTGCATTTCTTTAAATCTTATAAATATTCATATAAAAACATAAAAATAAGTACATGCTCAGGCACATTTTAACTATGATACTCATTATAAACGGATGTACCATTTTTGTTGCTAGTTTTGTAACACACATATGCATATAAAAAAGTTCATATTGAATCCTTATAACTTGACCATGAATGTATCATTATTTGAATTAGTCCAATTTGCCATAACTCATTTCTCATAGATGTTTATAAGAATTTAACATTGATCAACCAATATCTATATTATTATAGTAATGAAAGTATTAGCTGTTCTTATGCATACCAATACATATTTATATGTTTACGCAGTCGATCACAATAAACAAAATAGGATTTACTCTTCTAAACCGTAGTTCACTATCACTAACTTCAAATGAATATAATATACCTTAATAGTTGAACCCCCTTAATATACTTCTAATAAGACACATCAAATTAAAAATTGTTTAAATACATAGTAATATAACCGTTTCTAGCACAATATACTTTTTTTTAAAAAATTGATAAAGAACAAATGGATACTCTACATCAAAATTTATTGTATTAAAGACATAGTAAAGCACATATTGTGTTATTTTAAACTGGGTAAATTAAACATGTAAACAACATTGTAATGGGTAAATTAAACTTTTAAACAACATTTTAATTGGTAAATACAACCACATTGAATCTACACAACAATAAAATGAACCACACTTTCAAATCCCAAGCTGATGTAAGTCTATATTTTATTATCTTCTACAATCTCCTATCCATGAAGAAAAATTCAATTGTAATATGTTTAAATAAATAAAAATAATTAATACATTCTAGACTTGTATGAAATTGTATAAATACGCATTTATTGAAAGGGGTTTTCACTTTTTATTTTGCATTTTTATAGTTTGTACGAATGCACTGTTTTGTTTAAGCTTTAGTTCTTTATTATCTATAAGGTATTTTATAATGTAGTAACTAAAAATTATTTTTAATAAACAATTGATTTGATATTTATATTTTAAAAATGTGTCTTTTTGTAAAATTTTACCTGGTGTTGTCTTCATGGAGGCACCAACTTGCAGATCTATGTCATGGGTTGTTGTGTTGTAGACACAAAGTGCTAGAGCTGCATTGTGAACTATTTTAATTAAGACATAAACATATGAAGAAATATTTGATCCGTACTATGAATATTTGATAAATAAAAAATTATATAATTAAAAAAATATGGATGATCTTAATATGTTTTCTTCTTCAACTTTTGATGTGTCATGTTCATTGATATGATTTTATGTTATTATTGTTTCTTCACTTGCATGCATTGCCTTTGGTGCTACACACTGAGAGATTACTAAGCTATTAGGTTTGAAAAATAAAGCATACACACCGAAAGATTGTTAAGATGTTATATTTGGAAATCAAACATGATTATAAAATAAATTAAAAATGTTATGTGCTTGGTACTGATCGAAGTAGTTGTTATTATATTAGTTGATACAAATTTGAAATTATAATTTAAAAATCATTTATTTTTAAATTTTTGTAATGCAAGATAAATTTCTTTGCAATTTTATATAAGTGCACACTAATCCAAATCCTGTATATACCCATAGCACATCACATGCTTCCAAATTATGAAAAGTAGATATAAGTGTCTCCCAAAAGATGGTATCTAGTTCATTTTTGAATGGCCTTCTTTTTTTATGCGAACCAGTCATTTTAAATGTTGGTACATCTTTGTAGATGTCAAAACTATCCTCTTGTCTACTTTATTGTGAATGGAGGTGGAAATCTTGTAGCTAAAAATGAGCTAGATCTTGACAAAAATTGATAGTTATAATATGTGTCTAATATAATCCATAACTATCTAGACCCCAGAGTATGACATCTGTATCTTACATGTAACATAAATCACCAATACACAAATTCTTGAGAGAGGTCTGAATGGTAGGATAATGTTCTAGTTTATGGATGATGAATACATTAAAGGCCCTGAGAATAACTTTTTCAATAAATGCTTGAAGAAATAGGTGAAGATGTTCTTCCTTAAAAATTTTAGTGAGATTTAGAAGATCAATAATTATCAAATCAACATCTAGACCAAGAATGAAAATTTCACTAAAATCTTCTAAAATGGATGGCCAAAGATAACGGGGTTCGTAATGGTAGCTAAATCTTTCTGTATTTGTCCCAGGAAGCTAACCTCTATCATTATGTAGATAAATTTTCAATATGCTTAATGAATCTTGAGATAATACTTCCCAGCCTTTTTTTTTTTTTTTAAATACCTTCATTCAAGACACACAAATCATCAAACCTTTTCCCATAAATTTTATAATGATTCATTACCTTTTTAGGTGTGATTGTTTGGTCTGGTCATAATGTTGTATCATGGTTACTGAAATAATTTGTAATTTTTGATAATATGTTACTTTTAGCTTCACTTTTTTACACCAATTATCCATGTTGTTGTACCCAAGGGTTTTCAAGAAGGAAGTAGACCCTTTGTCCAATAAATATGCTAGTTTTACTTTTTGTTTGTTTGAATGCACTTGAATATTTATACGTAATGTTGTACCAATCATATTTAATTATTGTTTATCTAAACTAGATAAAGTACCACTTTCAAACAAAAGAATTTGGAATAGGTTGTTCCATGAAAAGAAGACATTTTCTCTCCTGTAATTATTATGCTAAACAATTCATTTGTGTGAACAAGTGTTTATCTTGTTCATATATTTCTTTCATCTTTTCTTTTCTATTTCAAGATTCTTTCAACCTCTCAGTTTGATAAGGTCACATGGAGATCAAACTCTTTCTACAAATGAAGCCTTATAAATTGTTTTGTCAGCTTCATTATATTGATTACATATTTTGTACTTAATATGGAATGGAGTACAAGTTTTTAGAAATATTGCCCTTCTAACACAACATTTATTTCTCAATGATTGTGAATTGTATTCCTCCTCCAAAAAAATTATCTATTATGCTATAATTGTGTGTTGGCCATCTGAAATTTTGAACCTTATGGTTTTTTTCTCCATTATATCTTCTAGGACTTTCTTTGATTCAATAAAATATTCAGGGTTACTTGGATCAAAAGGAATTAACAAAACATCCTTTATTGGAACATCATTATATTTTATAAATGAATGAATTATATCATTCACCCCTCTTTCATTGGGATTTATTATTTTGATATTTGTGTCCCCCAATTCACAGAGCCCTACAAGAATTTTCAAGGTGTAGTTGATAAAGGAAATATACCATGTTGTGAATTCACTGTGTGTCTCATCAAAAGTTTGTGTCAATAAAAGTGTTCCAAACTTTTGTTTGATCTTATTTTTCTCCATTGGTGTGAGTATTTGTATGGATTCTTTCAAATTTACATACAAATATGTTACCCTTTCTTATATTTTTTTCTTCAATATTTTTTATTTCATGTCTATAGGGTATCTTAAATAGATGTTTACATGGTGGTAAGTAGAAGAAGTTGTTTCCCCTTGCCCATATTTTTATTTCAACATGTTTTATATTTTAATGACTAAATTATCTTTATCTATCAACCCAGGCATTTGAAGGTTGTTATAGCTATTCAAATGAAACCAAAATGTTTCACAAGAAGGAGAAAAATTATTTTTTGTCAACTCCATTTTACTAGGTGTAAATTTATTGAAATTAGTTGTATCTTAACAGAGAATTCCATCTTCTCTATTCCATACTTCCAATTATAATTAAAGGGCATCTTCAAGTTCATCCTTATCACAGGCCAAGATTATTCCAATCGAAAAAGATTCTTTTCTCAATATAGTGCTAAACAAGTATATGTCTAGATGCATGTTTGGTGGACTAAATAATTCAAAATACCAATCAACAAGAGGAATTTTATCACTAGCATAAAATGGAAGATGTTTATGTGGATTTAATTTTAGTTTTGGTATTTTATATTGTACTCTATCCAAATTCTCTTGGAGTGAGGCCTTCTTCTGCCTTTTATCCAAATTCTCTTCAAGTGAGGCCACCTTCTACTTTTTAAGTGTGGTAATTCTTTTTCACTCAAAGACATTCTACAAATAAATTGAAATCATTTAAATATTGATGTTTTATAAAATGCAAGTTGCATATTACATCGGTGCATAATTTTTTTTTGTGTTTAAGCAGTGATTAAATGTATGTTAATTCTAAACTATAATACAAAATACATATACAATATTTGTAATATATAAATTAAATCCTAATTTAACTAATAAGGTATGACTAAATTGAAAATAAATTTTGTGTTTCATTGAATATAATTTAATGGGCAAAGGAATCTACAAACATTTGTTTCAAAGGAGAAAGATGAGGGGAAGTATATTTCTAATATGTGTCAAAATGCCCTTCAACAGGTACATTCATGGAGATTTCAATCATTCACAAGATTGAATTTTTCTTACAAGAGTGAATTTGAGGTCCTCTTGTGTACATGCTCTTTCCACCTCAATCTAGATAATAATTTTTCCCTTGATGGTCCTTTTAATATCTTCAAGGTATCTCTTAGGAGATACCTTGAAGTTACTCATGAAGGTATTAGAAGGCCCTTGAAGGAATCTCCTATTGGATACCTTGAGTATGAACTTACCTAGAGTTATTGAGGTTTATAATTTCTTTAAGGTATTTCCTAGGAGATACTTCAAGTTACCCATGAAGGAATCTCCTAGTCGATATTATTGATGCCTAAAACTCTCATTCTTGGTGAATAGTTTCCTATGGAAATATTTTTAGATGTGGGATGAAATTGTGATTGCTAAGGTTACAGAATAGAAAAATGCTGATTGCTACTATCCTAGTCTATTATAATAGTTGTCCATAAAAATGATATTTTGAATAAACAAAATGATTGTTAGTCACCCCTTAAAAAATAAATGAGCTCTAAATAAATAGGTGAGGTGAATTCTAGAAGAAGAGACACCTAGAGATTCCCTCTCTATGATCATGATGCCATTGTTGCAATTGAAAGGAGGTCTCAAGCTCATGATTAAAATTGGCCTCTAGATCAACTGCATTATTTTGTTAAGACCATTATGCTTGGGAGAAGTGAGGTGGTGCTAGGTGTTTGCTCCTAGAGACAACCCACTTACATTATATCTAAAGATGTTTTTTTAAATACTGATAAACCAACATAGCTTCAACGCAAGTACAAAGATGATACATGTCATATGGGTACTTCTTCAAAGTAGTTGGGGACTTTTTTGGTGAGGTTGAGCACATAAATGCCATGTGTTGAAGGTGGATGAAGCCTGAGACCTTGTCAAAATTGTGAGAGGGAGCCCAGATAAGAAGCACCAAAAGGAGATCCATTGAAAGGTACCAATGAATCATGTTGATGTTGAGTGATCTTAAAGAAAGAAATGAACTACTCCAAAAATTAAAAAATGTGGATTTCTAATCCACAGTTCCTAATGACTCAAATAGGCATCCACCTATGGGTGGGGTAACCTAAAACTCTAGTGCTCAGACTAGACGTGACAAATCTAAAACTTTTGAAGGGTTATCTATAAGATACCCACTCCTCTTTTGGTTGCGTATTTTTGTTGAGAGCCTTAAAGGATCTATCCATATCTATCATCTCCCTAAAGGAGATACTTTCCAAGCCCTTAACAATCGCCAGTGTCTAGAACTCTAACTAGGTGAGTGGGTGCAATAGTTTTTCCACCTTAGAGGCATTAGGCATTTGATCAAGAGCTATAAAGATGGTCTGATCATCTTAATTTTACTCAAACAATGCCTTGATTTGATCCTCAGGGAGGACACTATTATTTGTTGAGAAAGGGGTGGAGAGTCCCAGATAGACAAATTATCCTATATGTATCCACCTTTCTTAGGTCACTTGATCCAAGGAATAAAACAATGCCTTACACTTATATCTTTGATACAACTTAAAAACTCATTTTCCTTTGCCACTACATACCTCTAGTTGATCACCCTTACTACCATTAATGCTTTGGGAGAAGCATTGTTGAGCTTTTAAACAAGGCTCTATGACTTTGAGACCTTTGAGGAGATGAAATCAATCATCTGATCAATAGATGTGTTCACCTAAGAGGATGAATTTTGCACGTCTGTGAAGAAGGTTAGTATTATCTTCAAGTTTGTCATCATGGCTTTGATCCATTCCCAATAGGATTTGTATAAATGCTAGTCTATGGGAAGGATCTCAGTGGCTTGGGGGTGAGCTGCAAGGTTATTTTTCAAATTTTCAATCTCTTGGTCCTTGACTGAGGAGTCATATTATGCTTGGTTCTATAATAGTTTATATGACCAATTTCTATCATGGAGATTATGGTAGATCTCATCCAGCTCTTATAACTTGGTCTCGATGGATCTATGTGAATTAGCTTTCACTTGGAAGCTTTCATTTAGGATACTACCTTGTAGCTCTAGTTGTGCCTTTTTGAGGTTAGTATCTTTAGCCTTAGCCTCAATATTAAGGTGGTTTACCATAGATTTTACTCTTGATAGCTCCATCTTACTCTTTTCTAGTTGATGATCCACATTAACATAATCTATTCTCACAAACTTTTGTGTCTCCTCCATAAGCTCAACTCTATTGGTAGACTGGGCTTGTTTGAGGTTAAGGTCGATGGCTTGGATAATGTAGTCCCCTGATTTCATCTATTCAAGGGGCTTCACTAATTAGGATTCAAGTGAGTGACCATAAGAGATTGTTGTATTGGGTCATAAAATGACTATATATGAGCTTCAATGTAATCTTTAGCTTGTTTTCCCCTTTTCTTTTGCACTTAAGCCTTTTGGGCTACCCTTGTTATGTCCACCTACTATTGGAACTAGTACGATGCTTGAATGATCTCTCCTATAAAGGGGGTCCCTTATGGAAGCATGAATGGGATAGCTAATTACTATTATGAAGTAATAGGCCTTGCACTTGTAGAGGTGATTAAATGAAAGTGAAGGGTTAATGGGGAGAAAAATATAAGTCTATGGGGTGGGGTGAATGGAGATTGCATCACTAGGGTGATGAGGCAAAAGATAAAGGTAGAGGAGTGATGAAAGGGATGTGGGAGGAGATAGGTATAGTGGAAGAGAAGGGGTCAAGCTTGATGATAGGTTGACTACATGAGGAGGAGACTAGGGCTAAAGTAGTACCAAGTTGAGAAATGAAAGGCACTATAACCTATAGTGGGGTGACTAGGGTAGATGATGCAATGACAAAGAGAGCCATAGTGCTTGGCTAGGTAGTAGATAATGTCACAAATTGTTGCAGAGCTGTAGAGGGGGATGGGGTAGTGGAGAAAGACATAGAGGTAGAAAGTAAGGGATTTGTGAAGTAGATATTCTTCTAGGGGGAAGTTAGCAGAGGGATAGAAATGGGTGCCTCAGTATGCTTGAGTTGGGATGACATAGCCATGGGTGCCTGGAGGTATCCTACTATTTTTGTGGGGTCAAGGGATTTGAAGGCATGTAATTCAGCCATGTTGAAGGCTCTTGGGTGGCCATTACCTTTTATTTTTCTAATTTCACTTCTGAGGGCATGTCCCATGCTTCCTCCATGGGAGTGTCTTCTACTTCTTCATCCCCTCATCTCAATCTCATAAATAAATTCTTCCTCAAATTTGACCTCTTCTAGGTGAAACTCATCCTATAGCTTCTCAAACTTCTCATCCTAGTCATCATCATACAAGCCCTTAGATGTCTTGTCATTTTCAAACCTATATTTGATGAAGGCAACTTTCTTCTCTGTGCTCTAAGTTAATTAGGTGAGTAGGCCCTTCATTCTCTTTGATAACTTTTGGATTAGGTCATATTTTTGGACCTTGTCATAAAAATACTCTCATGGATTAAGGTCATATTTTGACATCTACACTAAGTCCACATGATTTTGGAGGATGTCCTCTATAGGAGACTTCTTTTGATTCAAGTAGGGTTGAGCTTGATTCTTGGGAATGTTGGTGGTCTTTAAGTCAGTTATGTATCCTCTTAGATCATAGTCCCATTAGTTGTTTATCAAATCAAGGCCAAGTTCTGCTAACTTAACCATGAGGAGATGCCCCTAAAGCCTTTTTTTTACTATGATGTTTGCCCTTGTGAAGGGTACATCATATGCACCCTTTTTATTCTTCCCAACCCTGTAGATAAGGTCTATCACATTAAGTTGACAAGACAACTCAAGGGCTAAGGTTTTGTCTATCAATGTGGGGGGAAGTAAGAAGGGCTCTCCTTTGAAACCATGTACTCATATGAAAGAGAAGTGGGATATTTATAACCAATTAGTAGGGACTTTGTTGTTTGAGATCCAAGCTTGTTGTTAATTTTCCATCTTGGAAGTGTCGACCATTTGGCTGAGATCTACAAGAATTGAAGCCATAAACCACTCTAAGAACTCATAATCATCCACAATATTTGATAGGATGTTAGTCCATACTATGATGGGGGCCACTACATGGATAAAATTCTTAGTATCGGATGTGTTAAGTTGGGGATACTTAGAAAAGAAATGGGAATGTTGGTGTAGGATCAGGTGCATGAGGAAGGATGAGTACTGAAAGGTGCTCATTACGAAGAAATTCTCCAGTTCATTACTCACGTTAGAAGCAATGGATTCACCAAAGTATATTTTGGATTCTTTCCCTTTTTATTTTGATATCAATATGAAGAGTACCCCTAGCTAAAATTCATAGATGTTGATATCTCCATCCATGCCTAAGATGAATGCTAACATAGTCAGAGTGTCTTTCAAATGCTGCATGGGAAAGGTCAACTAGGGCATGGGTAGAGGAGGTATCTAGATGACCTCACAATTGAGTAGAGTCCTAAGTAAACCCACCTTATCCTTGACCTAGGAATACCAGACAAGTTAGAGGCTATCAATATTACAAACAATGGCTTTGGGGTCATAAGGAAGTCAGAGCATCTCTCTGATATCATCTACACTAATTTTTACCCTTACATGGGTATTACCAATGATCACTCTAGTGTTGATCTCATATCTTCCTAGGTAGAGAGTAATAATATTAGGGCACAGGTGAACTTGAGGCACCATGTATTATGGTAGTATGCTTTCCCATAATCTACATTTGAGGGAATTATAATCTTTCTTTCTTACCCTATCAAGCATTTGAGCATAAGCACCCTCTCTCAGATTCTTGGGGTTTTGGTCCAATTTTAGGTCGAATATATTATCCATAAATTTAGTTACTAAAGCTCAATCTCTGTAGGGTCCCCTGATCACCGGTCTAGTATATGGAACCTTCTCCGTCACTTGAGCAGGGGCTGAAGCATAGGCTTTGTCTATTATGTGCTTAAAGGTAGGATCTCCTCCATCACCTGATCTATAGCTTCTCATATTTGGGGGATGCTTATCAATGTTGGATGAGGACATAGAGGTCTCCATATTTGTATTTGTTTCAATGACCCTTTTTTACTTCTACCTATTAGACTAGATTGACGGTTACTACCCCATTCATCCTGTAAACTCTCTTTCTTTCCTTCCCAATTGTTTAATGTTTGCTCTGAAATCACAAAGTGTCAAGTGTTTAAATTTAAAGGAGAAAAGGGATATTTATGCATTATTAATAGTGTTAGGTGTGTCCATCATGGGATTTTTTTGGAAAGAGGTGCCCTCATAAATAATGGGGGCAACACATAAGCTTAGATAGCCATACACCAGAGCTTTATGGTGATCATCATGGGAATTTTTTCATGATGGAGTGTATGATATTAGCGTCAGTTAAGGTGCGTAGATAACTATCTTTCAAAGAATGTTTTTGGGTATTTGAGAGAACTTAGGGAAAGGATGCATGATGAATAGGTGGACCACTTATGCTAATGACATTTATAAAAGGAAATAGTAAAGGGAAGGGGAAAAATAAATAAATATAGTTGAAAATGAAAAGGCCCTTTGGTTATCTCTTTCCCTAATGATAAGTTCCCTTTGAGCCTTCTGAATGTACCCTTTAAGATTTTGGAAAGAAACCTTCAAGATTTTTTAAATTACCCATTGGGTTCTTTGAAAGTACCCTTCAACCTTTTTAAAAGTACCCTTCAGCCTTTTTGGAATGGCCCTTTGCCCTTCAAAAATTTTGTTTCATACCTTTCTTAGATGTGAAGTGCCCTTCAAACATTTTGAAAGTACCCTTCGACCTTTTTTAAAAGACCTTTTGGGCTATTTATCATTGCCACTTTGGCCTACGAAATAATTTACCCAAGAAAATTTCCTTGAAACATTGATTTCCTTAGAACTTTTTTATGTCGTAGTCATTTTATCATGTTGAAAAATTTAATCTATGTTCCCAAGTCCCAACTTTAATATTTCCTATTGTCTACAGGAATCAATCTCACTCATTGCCAAGTGATATTTTCTAGTTTGGAGATCATTCACACCTATTTTGATTGTACATTGACATATTTTTAGATGATCATGGTTTTACCTCTTCCAATGTTGCTTGTGTTTCTATATTTAAGGTTCAATGGAATTTTATTTGGAAATGAACATGTTTAGGGTCTTTGTGATTCAATGTTAAATTAATCTTTTATTAGCTTTTGGTTGGTCAAATCATGATTAAATCTTAGCCTAATTTATTTAGCCTGAAGTCTATTTTGTGGATTTTTCCTTCAAGGAACAAGTGGAATATTCCTTTATATGGAAGGCACTACTATGTTATATTTTGAAGGTCCCTATAATACCTTCAAAGTATCTCCTAGGAGATACCTTTCAAACATCCACAAAGTGGATTTCCCCTTCAAGGTATCTATCTCCTAGGAGATACATTTCAAATGTGGACAAGAGTGGATTTTCCTTTACATGGAAGGCACTACTGTATTATATTTTGAAGGCCCCTATAATACCTTTAAAATATCTCCCAGGAGATACCTTTCAAGCATAAGAGTAAAGTTCCACTGAAAGGTATTTCCTAGGAAATACCTTTCAAACAAGTGTAAGAGTGGATTTCTCCTTCAAGGAACAAGTGGAATTTTCCTTTACATGAAAGGCACCACTAGGTGATATTTTGAAGGCCCTTGTAATAATTTCAATGTATCATCTAGGAGATACCTTTAAAACATGTGCAAAAGTGGATTTTCCCTACTATAGAAGCAAAAACAAAGAAACAACAGATAGACAATTTTCCACTCCAAATAACATAGAATATCGCATCCTCTTCATTATAGATGGAGACTGAATATAGAAGGCCACAAAGGGGCACATACAAAGCGTCATTTCACACTTGTAAGATGTTTACTATAAAAATTACTAACTTTTGCTATTCATAGTCTATTACAATGGTGAATAAAAATATGATAAATCATAAAAATGATATTGAGAAAAGCCTACAATATATAGGCAAGGATCCTAGGATGATCCCACATGTTCTCTTCCAAAGCTAAAAATCATCAGCTTAAAGTGTTTCAAAATCTTTGTTCATGAGGGACCTACACCTTCATTAAATGGTGATATTATAATCTTTAAAAAATGAACACTACTTCTAAAAGAGCACGGAGATGACATGCATCATGTTATGCTTCTTTAGAGGGACTGGGGACTCTTTTGTGAGATCTAGTGTAGGGGTGGCACATGTTGAACTGGCACTTTTATAGAGTGAGACAGAAGTCTCTTTGAGCCATATGAGCATCAGGATACCATGCATTAGAAGTAGATGAGGACTGGGACTTAGGCAAAATTTGAAAGCAAGCCTAAAGAAGAAAGAGGCCAAAAGGGGGTCATTAGAAGGTAATGAGGAACTTCTAATTGTATAGTGAGTTCAAAGATAGAATCAAACTACTCTAAAATAACAAATGTGGATTTATGATCCACATTTCCCAATGACTCATAGGGGCATCCATAAAAAACTCTAACACTCAGACCATAGAACTATAAATTTTTGAAGCGTTGCTTGCTCATACAGAGAAGTTCTCACATGCAAGTACCAGTCTTTCTGGTTGTCACTACCCATTCTCTTGATTGGTTGGATCAAGTTCTTATTTGTATACTCCACCAATCCATTTCCTTGGTGAATGAAAAATGGGAATGGAGATAGTGGGAATATGATGACACTTCACAAAAATAAAAATGGGGAAGGGGGCCCAAAGATGGAAAGGGGTTCAAAAGGGGGGAAAGTTGAGAGGCATTGAGGAACTACTTATTACTGAGTGAATTTGAGGTCATAACTCAAACTACTCTAAAATTATCAATTGTGGATTTATAATTCATAGTTATTGACAACTCATAGGGGATTCTACCTATAGATGGAAGAACCCAAAAAACTTTAGGTAGATTGAGATTTATAACTTTTACAGGGCCACTTGCAAGGGTACCCATTCTTCTTCCTTTAACTGGGTCTTTTTATTGAAAGCCTCAAAGGCTCTACCCAAGTCAAATATCTCCTTAAAGGATATGTTCCCTAGGATTTCAACTGCTGCCATCATCTAAAAATCTAGCTAGGTGAATGGGTGCAAAATTTTCTCCACTTCAAAAGTATTATGTGTTTGATTTAGGGCCATGAAAATGGACTCATCATTATGCTTTTGTTTAAGCAGTGCCTTAAACTGATCTTTGAGAAGAATGCTATTATCAATCAAGAAAGGAGAGGGGAGCCCCAACTAGATCAATTTTTCTATCCATCCCTTTCTTTATTGGACCACTTATTCTAAGGCATTGAGGAATGCCTTACATTTGTTTGCTACTTTATTACATCTTAAGAACTTGTTCACCTTTGCTATTGCTTGCCTTCTGTCAGCCACGCCTACTATTTGTAAATCCTTAGGAGAGGTACTAAAAAGCTTCAAAACTAGGCTTTGTGAGTTTGGAACCTTAGGGGTGATGAAGGTGATCACTTGGTTTATAGATGAGCTCAGTTGGGCCATCAGCTTCTATGCATCAATGATGAAAACAAGCATCACTTTTAGGCTTGCTTCCACAACCTTGATCTATTCCTAGTAAGACCTGTATAGTTTTTATATCAGGGGAAGGATTTTTTTGCCCTAAAGGTAAGGGGTAAGGTCATTATTTAGTCTCTTGATATCCTAGTCCTTGGTTGAGGATTCTTATTGTGTTGAGTTTTGAAGTAATTAGAGCACCCATTATGCATCAGAGAGATTCTCATGAACTGCAGCCAATTCTACCTTTTCCTCTTAAAGTTTGGTCTTAGTGGCCATCCACTTGTTATCATTGACTTGGAAGCTTTCCATTGTGACATAGCTTTGGAGGTCAGTTCTTGCCTAGTTGAGGTTAGTATCTTTGGCTTTAGCCTCAACCTTGAGGTGTTCAACCTGGCCTTGACCTTGATGAGTTCCTACTTGATTTTCTTGAACTGACAAGATACCTTTATGTAGTTTGTATTTATTGACCTCTATGTTTCCTCCATAAGCTTGACCCTGTTAGTGGGCTAGGCTTGCTTGAGGTTAATCTCAATGGATTAGATAGTGTAATCCCCTAGTTACATCTATTCTTAGGGCTTAATTACCTGAGGGGTTAGATGGGCAACTAGGATGGACTACTATCTAGGGTCATAAAATAACCACATATGGGGTTGGGCTTCAACTTTGACCAATTTCCCCTCTTCTTTTTCATTTGGGCTACATGAGCTACCCTCATTACATCCATCTATTGCTGAATTTGATCCAATGATTGGATGATTTCACCTACAAAAGGGGTTCTTTGAGGCAATGTGAATGAGATGGTTTACTACTACTATGAAGTAGTAGACCCTGCTCCTATAGGATCTAATGAATGAATAATGAGGGATGAAGGTGAAAATTGTGGGAGCCCATGGGACAGGGATAATGGCGATTATGTGATGAGTGAGGATGAGGTAGATGATGATGGTAGCAGAGTGAGAAAAGGCATGAGGGAAGAGATGAGAAAGATAGAGGAGAGTGGGTCAGATTTGATAGTGGGTTAAGGGGATGAGGAGAAGATTTTGGATAATAAAGTGTTGAGTTGGGTAGTGGGAATTGCCACAACCTATACTGGGGCTGTCAAGGCTAAAGAAAGGGTGATGGGAAGAGCTAGAGTGCTTGATTAGGTGGTAGCTATCATCACAACTTGTGCTTGAGCTGTGGAGGGAAACGAGGTAGAGGTAGAAAGGAGAGGACTAGCAAGTTAGGTCTTCTTCTATAGAGGGTCCATTGGTGGGTTGGAAACTAGTTCCTTAATCCAATTGAGCTGAGATGACCCAATCATGAGTTGCTTAGGGGGTGCCTATTGCTTTTATGGGCCCATGACATAGGGGGTAGGGATGATGTCCATGTTAGTGGGGGATGAGCCACCATGACTTCTGATTCTTCTAGGGTATCTTCCTATTTATAATCCTTGGACACCTTAATATTTGGTGTGGACTTCCCTTCCATGATATATTCATTCTCTTTCGGGTGGGCCTCATCTCACAGCTCTTCAAATTTCTCATCTGAAGCATCTTCATAAAAAGCAGTGTGTGGTTGGTCGAGCTTGTATCTATATTTTGGGAAGGTAACCTTATTATCTTCTCTCTAGCCTAAGGAATTTAGCCACTACTTCATCATCATGGATAGCTTCTTTGTCGAGTCAAAATCTTGAAGTTTATCATTAAAAGACTCCCATGGCTTGGGGATGTCTTGAGAGAGCAAGGCTAGGTCTACATAATTTTGAGGGAGATATTTCATGGGTGACCTCCTTTACTCTAGATATGGTTGGGTTTGATGTTCAAGTGCACTAGTGGGATTTAATATTGTTATATATCCCATTGGGTCACAATCTCATTGGTCATCTATTAGGTCTAGGCCTAACTCTCTTAGCTTAGTTGTGAAGAGACATTCCTAGTGCCTTTTTTTCACCATGATGCCATCCCTTGAAAAAAGAATGTCATATAGCCCCTTTTTCTTCTTTCCTAACCTATAGAGGGAGTCCATGTTATTGATCTATCATGCCAACTTGAGGGTCAAGGTCCTATCAGTTAGCATACATGAAAGTTGGAAAGGATCCCTCATAAACCCATACACTTGGATGAATGAGAAATGATCCCCCCAAAACTAATCAACCAAGACTCTCCTACCTCTGATCCATGATTTTTATTCATTTATCATCTAGGGGATGACATATTTCCCATTGAGATCCATAAGAACTAGATCCATAGACCACTCTAAGAGCTTGTAGTTGTCTACCATGATTGATAGGATGTGGTCCAGATAGTGATCAGGGTGATGATGTTTGGTAAAATATCCATGTCCATGGTGTTTAGTTGAATATATATGGGGAAGAACTTGGAGTGTTAGTATACTATTAAGTACATAAGGTACCATGGATACTAGAAGGTACTTATTACTAAGAATTTTTTTAGCTCTTCTCTCATGTGGAGGTGATGGCTTCAAAAAAATCCATCTAGAAAGTTTCCACATTCTTTGTCATGATCATGAGAAAGATCACTCCCAACTAGAATTCTTCAATGTTGGCATCAACATCTATGCCCAAGATTATTGCTAGCATGTACAGGGTATCCTTTACATGTTGTGAGAGGAAAGCTAATAGGTGAAAGGGAATGGGAGGTACCTCTTTGATCTTTTGGTTGAGAAGAGATACAAGGAAACATGCCCTATCTTCCACTTTGGAGTCCCAAATGCTTTTAAGGCTCTCAATGATATAGATGATAGCATTGGAATCATGTAGGAGTTAGAGCATTGCTTTGATATTATTCATGTTGATCTTGACCCTAAAGTGGATACCTCCTATGATTATAATAGTCTAAGCATCATACTTTTCGGTTCAGAGGGTGACAATCGTAAGGAAAGGGTGCACATAGGGCACCATGTGATATGGTAAAGTATAGTCCCAAAATTTGCATCTAAAGGAGGGATACTCCTTCCTACTAATTTTATCGAGCTTCCAGGCATGAGTGCCCTCCCTTAAGTTTTTATGTTTGTGGGCTAGGTCTGGATCAAAAATATTGTGTTGAGTCAATCACGAAAGCTTTATCTTTATGGGTTCTCTTCATGGCCGACAAGGTATTGAGGACTTTCCCTTTTTCTTGGGTAGGGGTTGAAGCATAATATTTTCTCATGGTGTATGTAGGAGGAGGGGCTCCTCTATTGCTTAAGGTTTGAGCTCTCTAATTTAATAGGTGCTTCCCACGTTTTGAAGAGGATGTAGAAGCTTCCATTACCCAAGAGGATGAAGACTAAATCTTAAGATAATTATCTACCTTTTTTGGGAAAATTGGTTTGACACTTTTGCTAGTTCCATTCACTTTTGAGGCTACCTTTTGATTGCTTCAATTATTCAATGCTCTCTTCAAACACAGAAATGGTAAGTGATTGCTTTTAGGCAAGAAGGGGTGGATTTATGCACTAGTGCCATAAATTATAAGAGCATCACACATGATTGAATCATTACCTTAGAATATTTGTGGTGATCATTATGGGGAACCACATATAATAGATCATATTGACATTAATGATAGGGGAAATAAGTAGATAACCATCTTTTAGAGAGTGTTTTTAACATGTGGTAAAGACATGTGGCGATCCGAGAAATCACTTGTGTCAATGGCACTTATTAAGAAAAGAAACAACAAAAAAAGGAAAAAAAGGGAGAAAACAATGACAAGGAGGGGAAACACAACAAAAGAGAAAGGAAACTTATTTTTATCTAATTTTTTATTTTTCCTAAGTGTGAAAATAAGAAACTTGTGATGAAGGGTGTGGAAGAATACCTATTGAAATGCATGCATTGGATCTAAGTGATTGTGGAGATATATTCTTTGGATCAGGAGTATGAATTTCAAATAATAAAACACTAAAAGAAACTTGTTTGTTAGACAAGTAAATGGGTGGATTGCCTAGCATGAGCTAGATTCTCGAAGTGAAAGCTTTCTAGGCGGCTGTCAATCCACCTTCGTCAAACACTTAAGTTGGTGAATGAAAATGGAAATATTTGCATAAAATGATATCAAACTAAAAATAATAATATAAAATAAAAACAAATTAATTAAGAAAACTAAATTATTTACTTATATGGCTAAAATAAAGCAACTTGTTTTAATAGTGCTAATGATGAAAATTGGCTAAAATAAAGTTATGGTTTTTTGGTTTGGATTGATTTGATAAAAGTACAAATAATGATTTGGTTGGGTTTTGGAAATGGTTATAATGGTGAAGAGAAATATTTTCAAGAAATCAAGAGATATAAATGGTGAAAAATAGGGCCAAGAAGACAAAGGGGCAACTAGTCACAAGGAGGCTAAGAAGGCAAAGGGGTGAAGTGTGATCAAAATGGAAAAGGGATATGTATAAGAGGGTAAAATTAAAAAAGGTTGATGAAGGAAGTAAGTGAAATAAGAGGGCCAAAGGGAAAGGAATGAAAAAAATAAGATAACTAAACAACAAGATTACGTCAATGCTTAAAGATGTTTGTTGATGAAGATTAGCTTGTTGATAGTTGATGAAGACTTGAAGCAATTTTGGCAGAGTTTTGTTGCTTGAGATCCTTATATTCACGATGATGACCTCCTTGATGATACCTCCAAACTTGTAACACAAATGTTAATAACAAAATAATAACTTCCAACTTAACCTTGGGTGAAAGAGACGGGGTATCTATAGCATTTTTGTGAAGAATCATGCCAAAAGAGAGAATAGTGGAAGTGTGGAACCATTTTCCATGTGGTGCATGATTTATTTAAGGTGATGTGGGTGAGGATTACCATGTGGGTTGGTGAGTCTCTTACTTTGCACATGAATCCAAGTTTGAATGGAAATCATGCACATGGGTTTGAATGAGATAAAAGACTTTTTACCATCCTTATTTGTCTTCATTCAAGCACTTAAAGAGGTGGTACACAATATTTTATGCCATTTTCCATTTGGTTCATGTATGAGTCAAGGTGAGTTTGGTGGGGATTCTTATGTGGGTTGGAAAGTCTCCCATTTGGGTTAGTGAGCCTCTATTTGATTTAAAAGTTCCAAAAATGAGTGCCCTTTGTCGTTAAGGAAGTAGGTATCTCATTTTAAGGTCCAATTTCATATGTGATGACAAAATATATGTTGAATGATGGACCCTTAATGGGAAATTCACCATATTTCAATGGGGCCTTTGTGATGCTTAAATGAGGTCATTAAGCACATTGTAAAAGGATCCCAAGTGGGGTATGATGTCCCACATCAAACCACATCACTTCTAATCCATGTCACTTACCATATCACCTTCCATGTCACTTACCATGTCACATTCCATGTCACATGTCATGTCATCATGAATAGTGATAGTGGGTCCCATAGTGAATAGTACTTTTGAATAGTACTTTCAAAAAGTGATTTTGAATAATATTATGTGACTAGGGGAATAGTGATTTGGTTAGGTTAAGAAGAGTTGGTTAAAGGGTTAAGAAGGTTTAGGTGGTCTTTAGGGGGTTTTGAGGCATTTAGTCATCAAAAACTATATGTGTGTAGTTTTCTAGTGTCTACATTTTGCCCCTTTTTGTTATGTGGCTTTCAATTAACAAGCCACAATGAAGAAAAATCACTTGGCTGAAGTTTAGGGTGCCCAAAGTATGGGAGGAGGTGTTCCCCCTTAAACTGAGAGTCGATGAGGAAAGGCTGAATCAGGTGTAGGTTTGATAAGAAGTTGGTGGGGACGCACTAGGTGGTGACACAAGGTAGCTAGGCATGTGAAATTCTAATGGGTGCATAAAATGTGATTAATCACAATAGTCAAGATTAAACAAAGACTAAAGCTACCAATGTTGGTAATAATAAGATCAGGTCCTAATAAAAATGACAAGGTAATCGGTCCCTAGCATTGGTCATAGATGATTGGGTTAGTCGTATTAAGGACCCTAGATAGGGTTGGTGTTGGTTTCAAGTATTTAGGGTAGGAAGTGATCCTAAAAAATAACACAATTGGTTAGTTCATGCATGAGGTGGTGCAAAATTTCAAAATCTCAACATGGTAAGGTTGGTCAGTGTAATCAAAGGACCACACAAAGTCATTGTGAAACATGCTAATGGTCAGGGTCAAAAGCAACCAACATCAAGGTGGACGTGGTGAAAGCATAGGTGGATTGGGTATGGGTTGGAAGTGGATGGTTGAGTTGACTTCAGATACACTCAACAAGTGGATAGGAATCTAAAAAGAATGCCAAGCCAAATGTAGTTTTTTTGAGGTGAAAAATGTTGGTTAACTTGGTTGCCCCAACTTGATGGATCATGTAGTTAGGTTAAATTGAAGGATGTTGGAGAAAGGGAAGCTCTAAAGGGTGAGAAATATGGGTATCAAATAGTTTTTTGATTGGTTTGGTAGAAATGGTGGATGAGATTACCTAGGATGCAACTAGATGATTACTCAACTATGTAAACAAAATCTGCAACCATGGATAAGCAAGTTGAAGCATGAAATTTTTTACACCTTCTAAAAGAAAAGAAAAGGGATAAATATGCTTTACCAGGCTTTAAACAATCTAGAACTACTCAAATTGTCATGGTGATCTAATGGGTTTTTTCATCATCATCCAAGTAAGCTAGCATTGTGCACATGCCACAACAATGTCGTTAACAGAATATGAAAGGGTAGTATGCAATGATTTAGGGAATAAAAGTAGCAGAGTTGGTAAATGAGAAGTGGTGAAGAATTAAACCCTTGACCCTTGAGTTAGTGGGGCCCCAAAATAAGTAAGCATTGATTTTTGAGGGAATCTAGAGAAAACGCTAAGGGGTTTTGGAATATGGAGTGAGTTGAATAATAATAATAATAATAATTAAATGAGGGAGTAAGTTGTGGATTTCATGCATTAAAGTAAGGGATATTTCAAGGCATAATAAGATGTAGTCTAGGAAGGGAGAATCAAGGGTAATTATCTAAAGGTAGGGTGCATGAGAGGGTGTAGCTAGAATCCCCACGTGGTTATCCCAAAGCTTATATTTGAATGTGGTTTTAGTTTTTATTCTAACATATTTAAAGGTCAGAGTAAAAGGGGTTGAAAACAGGCAAGACTAGAAGAGGTGGGGAAGGAATTTTCATCCTGATGGCTTAATAGCATTTAGGCTTGGTTGGATGTATGAGCCCGTGGTCCTGGCCAATTATGCTATAGAGCCATAGGATTGGTATATATCTCACAGTAAACCAAAATCAAGCGTAAGACCTTGTAGGTTGTAGCATGCTCAAAATGGGTAGAGGGTTTAAAAGGGAAAAGGTGATAGAGAGGGATAAAAAAGAGAGTCTGAGTGCAACACGTAGAGGCATTAAAGGAAGAAAGGGATGCTCTTGAAGTAATGAACCTGACTAGATTTCATGCATTAAGGCAAGGGTGTGGAGGATATGAGGAAGTAGACAAGGAGATGTACGCAAAAGTAGTACAACTAGTGACCACACTTTAAAGAGGTGGAAGTTGAATTGGAGAACATAAGGGAGATCCAACAAGGGATGAGGTGAAGGTGGACCAGGAGATGGATGAAGAGAAAATAATGAGGTCACAAATAAAGATGAAGGTGGAGAAGGATGGAAGACGCCATGCATTGTCATATAGGTTAGTAAGAGTAATGAAAGGCATCAAGGGAGATGAAAAAAATGAAATGAAATGGAGAAAAGAGAAGAAAAATAAAAGGTAAAAGATGGGGGGTGAGAGATACACTAAAAATGACAGATTGGAGAATTGAAAAGGATGTGGAGAGAAGTGTAACAATCTTGAAGGGTAAGGGGAGGTTGGTAAATATGGGAGGCCATGAAGGGTTTGAAAATAAGTCTAAAAATAGACCAAGGAAAAAATAGTTTGGTGATGAAAATGAAAAAAATAAGGCAATAAATAGAAGAAAGAAAATAGGAGGAAAAAGAAGTGAAATGAGGACACGAAAAGGATGATAGGAGAGTGAATAAGTAGGTGGTATCTAGACCAAGCAAGCATGGATGATGATGGATAATGAAGCAAAGTAGATGGTGGTTTTGGAGATGAGAATGGGATGGAAAATGGGAAAGAGGTTAATAAAAATAAAGGTGAAGTAAAGGATAGGTGGGTAAAAAGGTGAAGAGAGAAGGTAGGCATCAATCGACTTGTTAAAATAGATTTACAAGATGAAGGGGTGATGAGAAGAGATTGTCAAACCAAAAATTGGTGAGGTGGTGAAGAAATAGGGGGATGTAATGAAAGGGAGTAAGATGAAACTAAGGGATGAAGATCAGGGATGATAAGAACAAAAAGGAAAAATTGAAGTAGGGATACAAAGCACAAATACTCACATAGATGCAAAAGATAAGTGAGTACCGAGATGGAAAGAGGAAAAGGGAAACACAAAAGGTAAAATACAAGAAGAGATAAGAAGAAAATTGAAATGATGGAAGGATTCTCAAAGGATGAAGGCCTAGTTAGAAGCTATTTGTGGAGGGAAAAAAGATAAAAATGATGGAAAAAAAGAAAACAAGAATAATTGAAAATGGGTATGATGGGAAGAGTGGTTGAATGGTAGAGAGTGGTGGTATGCATAAAGAAAAAGTGTAACAATAGAATAAATAGAAAGCTTGCAAGATGCATAGTATGATGTGGAATGGGTGAGGAAGAGAGAGTGATAAAGAGGGTATAACAAATAGCCAAGGGTGAGGGGAGATGATGAGGATGGAGAAACAAGTTTAAGGGGATAAAGTGTAAGGTTGGTAATAAGGTGAAAGAGAGGTAGAGAATACAAAAGGTGGGTGGGGAAGAAAATTGTGAAGCATACTCAAGGAATGATGATGGGAAGGCCAATGAAACAGAGTAGGAGGTGGCTTTATGGGAGGTAAGAGAGGTCAATGGGGAAGGCTGTCAACCCTTATGTTAAAGAGATTAACAAGCTAGAAAAGTGGTTAAAATATATTGACAAACTGGAGGTATGGAGATGGTTAGGAGATAGGTAGAGAAGTGGAGGAAAAGATATGAGGTGAGAAGGGAAAATAAAGTAAAGGATGTGGCTAAGCTGACTTCAATAACTGAGCGTTGCCTACATAGTCCAAAAGGACCTCAAGCCAATGTAGTTCCCCCAATAATGGGGGAAAAACTTAAGAGGAAGTATTAGATGGTGTTAAAACATAAGGATGCTTAAGAAAGAATTCAAAGCTTCCTTATTGTAGGATATCCTAAACAAGAGGGCACAATTAGCGATGGAAATGAGTGAGAAGAAAAAGGGGATGGGAATTAATTATTAGTGGTTGAGATATCCCTAAAAGTGGAGCAGTGTCTATAAGTCTATGGACATCAGGCCAATGTAGTTCAACAAGTTTTGGGTGAGTGGTGTTCAAACTGGTTGCCCAAATTTGATGGACCATATGGGTTGGTGTGGGCTAAGGGAGAAGGTTTTGTAAAATAATAATTTTGGTTTTTGGTGAAGGTGTCGGTGAAAGTGAATGGGGTAGGTTGGTAAATAGTTACCATAATGATCCCACATTTAGTAGGATGAGAGATATAGATGGGCAAGGTAGGATAAATTAGAAGGAAACATAATGATAAGTACCACAAATGATCTTCAATGGAAATAATCCAAAGAAGAGGTGACTTTGTTAGGAGGTTACACCTTCTAAAATTATGTGAGGGTAAAAGTTTAGAGATAGTGTCTACCAATATGAGCTAAGTTTTAGGAGGTAGGGGTCTATCCATATCTACAGAGTCACTTTGGCCAAGGTTCCTCACCACTACGTGCTGAGTTTTAAGGGAAATAGTGAAGTGATGACCTAAAAATAATTTATTTGATGGTCAAGTAGATTATAAAAGTAAGGAAGTTAGCATCATGGTGAGCGACAGAGGATGGAGCTTGCCTTACCCAAGAGCTACATGGGTAGGCTAGACAAATGGTGGCCATGTCTGCATCCTCTATTCTAGCTCTGTGGAACCAATGACTTATTGGTTCTGCTAGTTTAGGATTAAACAAAAAGAAGTTATGTGGATAGGAGAAGATGGTGGTTCCCTTACTATGAATGAATGTTCAACTGGAACAAAAAGAAGACTACCATGTTAGAGCAGGTACTACCAATGGTTAGGGTTTGATGTTTGGAGCTTATGGCAATGGGCTGGTAGGAAGAAGAGGGTAGAGGGGATAAGAAAGTGAATGTATCACTATGAATTCATGGTGACCTACCTTGGATGGAAGATTTTTTATAGAGGCATATATTTAGAAGCTACCACCACCAAGAATAGTGGCAATTTTGAAGGTGTGATAATTACAACGGCCCATGGTTGGAAGCCAATGTATGTCAACTAAGGTAATGGTGATAATTATGATAATGACCACCAGGCCCACAAAGATCATAAGATGACAAAATAATAAAATACATTGGATTTAGATTAGATGATAAGGTCAACAAAAAGATATCCTGATGGTGCATAATGGATTTATCAAGGTGACTAATCAGGTCGAGGGTGACGTGTCCACATGAAAAGGTAACTAGACATGACCACTTAAAGTGGGAAGACTATTCAAAGGAATCAAATACATCATATTATATTCCCCATTGGTGGAATGGTGAATCATGTTGGTGAGGAAGAATGGTTAGGTATTCTATTTAAAGAATCATGGTAAGAATAAATGTTTATCATTGAGTCATTGGTTTTTACAGGTTATAGAGAATGTAGAAACTATATAAGGTTGAAGATGGTGAATAATGGGAACAATGGTGGAGATAACCAGCAACCTCCATGACCTAAAATAATTAATGTGGTGAATGTGTGGATCTACTAGATATTACAACATGTAAAGGAGATAATGGAAGTACTACTAGATCAAAAAGAGGAAAGGCAATCGTAGCCCAAGATTGAGCCTAAAATTTTACCTATGAAATAAAAAATAAAGTGAGAATTTCACTATGCAAGATGTAGGGATAAATAACATGATCATTGGTCTTTCTATCGAAGGAACCCTCATTATCCAAAGGGATGTGCATTGAGGCAACAATCGGTGGTATCGATGCAAGTAGAACAACCAGAGCAGAGGGATGCAATGGTTGTGATAGGCAAGTAGGGTGAAATACCTATAGAAAAATATGTTTCTCACCCTATGGGGATGAATGTGTAAGAGGAGAATAAAGTATGCCCTTTATCAACTACTGAGATAGGAACGTTATAGATGTGAGTTCAAGGAGAAATTGAGTAGAAAGATGGTTGAATACAAATCCAAAGTCACCAGACAATCAACCTAGTACTTAGGTATGAAATAATGTTTGTAGGGGATTTAGGTGAGGTGTGGATAGTCTAATAACTTTATATGGGTCATGCGACTCCTTGCACTTGAAATAAAATATTGCATAGTTTAATGTAAACATGTACAAAATATGTTGGATATCATTAGTCAAATGTTATTATGATTAAGGTTGGGTGGATACTTATGAATGTTATGGTTATGGTTATGATTGGTATGTTTATGGTTCCTATAATATTCCTTAATATAAAAAGAATGATTATTGTTGGTGCAATACTAGATAGTAAAAGTCATGATGAAAACATCAACCAAGCACATTAAGAGAGGAATAGGGCACGCTGCTTTATTTTTGATAAGGACTAAAAATAGACCTAAAGTGGGATCAAATTAATGAATATAAGCCCTTCAAATGTTGTGCATGAGTGATCATTAATTGAAAAAAAAAATCTTAATTGTTGTCCCCAAAATCAGCTATACTTATTTTGATGGACAACACCTACAAAACTTGTCTATTTTGTAAGCATATTCTAAGTTCGTCGTTCGAGATGAGCTTCTCTTGATCTCAAACATAGTTGAATAACAACATTGAAAAGTTCACAATGTTCCCTCATCATGATTTATTGAAAAACATGAAACTCGTTGCAGTCTTGATGCAATCAGAATATCAGACTTCGATCAGTTTCAAGGAGTTACTTTTGTTTTTTACATGCAAAGTCAACATAAATTGCTGCTTTTGTGTGTTATTTTATGTTTCCATGTAAAAGTGGTGATTTTTCTACCCTTACATCCTTGATCCATTCCTCTTCCATGCAGGAGTGGTGATTTTTGTTGCCCTCGCATTTTTACCTTTTATGCAGGAGTGGTGATTTTTGCCACCCTTGCATATTTTCACCTCTACATGTAGGAGTGGTGATTTTTACGACCCTTGCACGACCTCAATTTTCATGCGTGGAATTTATTAATTCATTCAACAAGTGGTTAGCCTTAGTTTTGAGCTATTTAAATGTTGATTTGTGTCTCATTTTGATTGTTTTGAGTTGTCTGCTCCCCCTCCCAGCAACCAGTCGAAAGTGTGAATGAGTGGGATTGCGATTTCTCTGGCTTCAAGCATAGGATTTTGATTTACCAGGTATGTTTTGCGTTCTTCTCTCTTTATTTTTAGGTTTTCATATTTTTTGTTTGTTCTCTTTTCTTTTAAAGTTAGGTTTTCTCTTTTTTTTCTTTTTTAGGTTTTATCTTTCCTCTTTCCTCCTCCCTCTCTTCTCCGAGGACACGTTATAGGAGAAAGCATAAAATATCCAAACCATCAGATGAGTTTTTCATGTAAAGGTGGAAAAAATTGCCACCCTTACACAATAATTTTCTATCTGTGTAAACGTGAAAAAAATTACCGCTTTTACCTAAGTTTTATGCTTTATGCAAGGGTGGCAATTCTTGCCGCCCCTGCATAAACCCAACATGCAAAGGTGGAAAAAAAATTTGCCTATGAATAATAGACCTCCCTTTCACATGATGAGGTAGCAAAAATTGTCACCCATGCTATTTTTCACTTCAACAAGCATCAACGGCAATTTTTGCCACCAATACGACTTCCCCCCTATATGCAAGGGCAATAATTTTTGCCGCCCCTGCATACATTTTCTTAGTTTTCCTAACTCTAGAAAAAATTTGATTTTTTTTTTGTTCCAACCTGCTTTCCTTTGGATTTCTAGCCTACTCACACTTTATCCATTACAAGCGTATCCCCATGGTCATGATCATAGACATGCAGTTTTCCTAGATTGCCAATATTTCTTCTGATTGCATGATCATGACTTTTGTTGTAGTTTCTCTTGAGGATCCTTCTTAATTTACATCATTTTTACAAAAGCTCCTCTAAATTACTGAGGTTTCTCTGAATAAGTCAAACACAATGAAGTACAAGTATCAAGGTGTTTTTTAATCACCTCAGTTACTTCTAATGTCAATGACATTAGAGATACAGAGATCGGTCACGTGGATATGGCTAAGTTCATGGAAAGAACTAAATCAAGCAATCTCAGCCATGAAATGAAGAAGATAATCAAAAGTAATATTCATCTAGTATCTTCTTTCCCTATAGTGGATCACAACACAGAGTTTTTTCTCTAGTGCGCTCAGTTCTACAACAAGGATACCAAGGCCGTGTCAGACGCTAGTAGTAATGTGGTGATTAGACTGGAACCTGAGTTCATTGATAAAGTGTTCATGTGTCCTACTACTAAAGTATTAAAGCTTGATTTCATCGAAGCACAAAGAGAATATGACAAAGACCCTGAAAGAGCAAAGAAAGTAATCAATAATAAATGGGTCAAGACTCTAAGGGCAAATTTATCAAGATGGCCATAGAACTTTCCAAGAAGTGACTTTATAGAAGAAGTCGGTGACTTGATCACTCTTCTCAACAAGGTAAGGGGCTTACCTACTTCCTCACAGTTTCATGAATGGATGTACCCCTTCATTAAGATAATCCTCCAAGGTAAACAAGTCATTTTTTAGGGATAAAAAATCAGTAATGCTCTACACGAGCAATCGATGAAGGTATCTACTACCTCCAAATTCTACATGGCTTCATACCTGGTGTATATTATAGCTTCGATGAGAAACTTTCTAGGTTTAACATCAGAAGGAGATAGAAGAGTAACCCCAGTGTATCAATATTACTCTCAATTGACATTGAAGGGTTTTATCCATCATTTTAAAAGAGTAAATGATGCTTTCTTTGCAGTATTTTTATGCCTATTTGATCCTCAATTAGAACAAAAAAGAGTGTCAAACAAAGCTTGGATAGTTGTGAATGACTTTGGATGTATGTTCTTGCAATTTTTTTTCATACCTATGGGTTGGCTTTTTCCAAGGTCATCCTTACATGCTTCCAAGATTCCCTTCAGACAAATTAGTCTTGATGGAGCTATGCAGACAAATAATTGTCATGCATAATAAGCAGATGGAACTCAAAAAACCTGATTTCAGGTTCCCAATTAAAATTAGCAAGTTTTCAGTGTTAACTACTGGAAAAGCTAGAGTTATGGAAACTGAAATGCATCTCGTAAACATGAAGCATTTGAAAAGGAGATAGAATTTTTATTATAGGGGCGTAAAAGACATAATCAAGAGAAAAACCCAATTTTATGAGCCTATGATCAAAGATGTTTGGGAAGACCTAAGGATAGTAGAAGACATCAGAAAAATGGATTACAGTAGATTATCTTTTGAGCAAATAAAATATCTAGGACTCATTGATATCCCCAAGAGTCTAGTAGATGATGGAGATTTGATCAATAATAGATACCATGCTAAACAGGTCACTAATGCCCCTCTTCCCTCAATCTAATGGTCACAAAAGGAGTTAACTTCATTAAGGAAAAGATTCAAACCAATATTGGCAAACACTAATGATTAGTTAGCAAACAACGTAATCACTTTGAAAGAGTTCATCACATGATCAGAAGCTAAATTTCAAGAGGAAACAAGGAGAAGAGCAGAAAATATGATGAAGAATAAGAGTGATGTTTCTTCTTCCTCTAGGCCACATAAGCTGAAGATCATCTTCGTGACAAAGAAGTCAAAAGTTATAGAAAAAGATCTAGAAACAAAAGATATAGAGGTTGAGAAGCAAAATGCTGAAGAACCAAAAAGGGAACAAATGGAGACTAATGATAGGCCCGTAGATCAATAGGAAAAGTAAACTCTATCTCTGGTAGAGAATACGTAGCCAGAAACAAAAAAAATTCTTCCCCACCTAGCACACCTATTGTAACTCCTTCACTTATTTCTTCAATTATTGTTCCCTCTTCTGGAGTAGCCTCTCCTTTCAAAATAATTTTTGATGACCCTCAAGGCACTTTTGGAGATATTCTTTATTCTTCAGGGTCAAAATGGTGCTAGTAAAAGTCAAGGCTCTCAAGAAGCCAAAAATTCTTTTAAAGATGATTGGGAATAAGGGGCACAAATTTTTGGAAATAACAAAACCTCCATAGGATGCAACTCTTAAATTTTTTGATATAAGTGAATACTCTATCTCTCAAGTTGAGTTAGGTAAGATAACTCATGAAAGTGGTAAAAGTGATATGCAATCAGCTATAGACATCTTGGTTTAGAATTTTGATAGAGAGAAAGAGATGAAGAATCATTATAAAACAATGGTGGAATAGTTGACTGCAGTGGTAAGAAGGATCACTTTCACTCCAAAAATAGTAACTCTAAAAGCCATTTCTATAGAAGATCCCATGATTGAAAAAGTAAAAAAGACCTATCTCAAGGGAAAAGTACTTAAAGAGTACTTGGATAAGATGCATACACAAGGAATTTCCTTACTCATAGAGTTATTTGAGAAATGGATAAAATGAAAAAAAAAAGACTAGAACTGGATGATCTTATTAATATTATTTCTCAAGATATTGAAAGCATAAGAAAGTATCTTAGTAAATGGATGGAGATGAAGAAGTTAAAAATGAGCACTCTAATATCAATTGGCGTCATTGCTGATAGAGATTCTTACACTGAAACTAAAGAAGCATTGATATATAGGAGTTGAGTGCTTAAAGAATTGATCAGTGACCTCGAATCATCAAAGGACCTCAGTAAACAAAGCAAAATTAGTCTTTTTCATAAATTGGAGGAGCTACCTTGCAAGCTTACATCACAAGATAACCAATTCCTTTCAGCAAAAGAAATGATTCAGGAATTTGAAGGTATGTTTCAAAAGGAATTTGAAGAGAAAGCATTTTCAGTAGCCTCCATGGATAATATTCTGGTTAATCAGTTAAATCTACATCATCTAAAAACTAGGTTAACTAGTCATACAAAATCAATTACAACAGTGAGAGATACCATAGTTAGGGTGAAGGTTTTCAAGAATACTGTTACTCTAGACAGTATCGAGATATAAGTAGCTATCACCATGTATGATGCTCACATGAAGAAAGATGGGGCTACAAATTGAATCAATTTTCCTTTGATTTAATTTCTATTTTTTCAAATGCACTTTTGTAACCACTTTGGACATTTGCACATGTACTTTTGTCATGTGTAATTACATGTAAAAATATGGAAAGTCCAAAGTCAACAAAGACTTTTATCTTTGACTAGGTCAAAATATTTAAGTCTTTTCTAAATCCCGAAGGCCTCTCCCTATAAATAAAGAGAGCCTCTTTTGTAATAGAGATCTTTTTTAGTTATTTGAAGTAAAAACTTTGCCCAAATTGAGATGCCTTTTGAGACTTTGAGCTCAGATTGTAAATCATATATTTTCTTAAATGAATGAAAAAGCGACTTTTCAAAAAATTTAATGGAATAACTTGTGTTGTTTAAGAAATTGTTCTTATTTCCTTTTCCTAATGTAATCTTATCTATTTGATTAAATAAGCAGAGTGAGTGAAAATAATCTAGAAGATGTATTGAAGATTGATTTTAGAGACTTTATGCTACTATAATTATCTTTAGTTTATGTTTTCTTTATTTTTTTGTATAAAGGATATTAGAAAGGCTTTGAACTACTTTTATCCTTTGTAGTCATATACTTTGTTGTAGTTTTTGATGGAGACTTTGGGATGCACTTCATTCTACTATTACATACATTGTAAAGCAATAAAAGAAGTGATGATAGGCTTTGTACTCTCGTAGGTTTCTTGTGGTTTTTGTCCATATCAGGGAGTTTTCTTTTACTTTGTAAACATCATTTTTGAAAAAAAAAATGGATGGTATGATCTCACTCCTGAGTTAATTTTTAGTTAGATTAGTTTATAAAAGTTTATAGGGAACCTCCCCTTGCTGAGAGGAGAGATTTATCTCATTATGATGTGGTTGATATACTCATTTTGCCTTCAATTAGTTGATGACAAAATATTTACCCAATAGTTTTTGGTGACTCCATTGGGGAAATGAATGCACACTTTGAAGCTTCAAGCTTCAAATTGAAGTATTTCTAGTTCTTTTCCATTTTATACTCTGGTAGATCCATGGTATATGTGAATCCAAAGAGCTCAAGGTATTATTGATCCTGTATTTGAGTTGGTGCAATAAAATAATTTTGATCTTTTTTCTCTACAATCTCGCCTTTAGCAAACTAAGAGTTTTCCTCCTACCAATGTTAGATCTCTAATACCAGGCGAAGCTTCTAGTTTTAATGCTAGTAGAGTTTTGTCCATACATACCCCACAAAGGTTTTTTATCCCTCCTTTTATTCATCACATCATGGCAGTCCATGATGCTTGTGGTAACACTTTTGGCCCTCTCAATCTAACCCCACCTTTACATGAACTACCTTGTAGTTCAAAAAAAAAATCCAAGTTCTATGGTGATGGGAAGGCTCATCCTAATGAACATATTGTTGCTTTATGCATAACATGTAGTGTAATAGATGTTGAATATGAAGATATAGCGGTAAGACTGTTTGTAGAAACACTGCAAGGTGCTGATGTAGATTGGTTTTACCATCTTCAAGCTTAAACTATAACTGATTGAAATACTTTCAAGGCCAAGTTTGAGGCTAGGTTCAAATCCATGGAGGATGCTCATTCCTTGTTGGCTCAGCTTACGCAAATGAATAAAGAGCCTCATGAGCCTATGTTAGACTTCATTTCTAAAGTCAATAAGCTGAAGAATAGGATCTCTATAATTACTCAGTCAACACTAGAAAATCTTAAGTGCTTCTTCATCAATTCTCAACTTCTCGAAGTAAGTTTTCTATTGAGGTGGGCTGGCCCTATAGATCTTTCTATAGCTCAGATTTTGGCTACTGAGGTTGAAGATGATCTTATCCTGGCAGGGAAGATAAGAAAATATTCTAATAAAAATAAATTTTTCTCATCTGTTGAAAGTTCTTCTACAAGAGCTACTGATCCTATGGTGCAAAAGTTAGCAAATGAATTGCTAGCTCTAAAAAGACAAATGGCCCAAGGTATGCCTGCTCCTTCTTATCGAGATATACAAAGGAAGATATTTTCCAGCCATTCATATCAAGGTAATGCTACCAAAAATCAAGGGCAGTCTAATCATCTTCCTCCCACATAGGGGAAGCTTGCGATTAAAGCAACACCAGCCAACTCAGTAGTTGGTTATCATGATGCTGAACATGATCTCTCTTTCTAACATGAGTTGGACCAAGAAGATGACTCTAATCTCTTTGCAAAAGGAGAAAAAGAATTAGCTGACAACTCCAACATTAGTTTTTTGAATTACCAAGTTGAAACTATAAAAAAGGGAGAAGTGGTTGATGGATCATATGTTATTTTTACTAGGTCTCAAAATCAGTCAACTCAATAAGCTGATAAAGAAAAATAGGGGAAAAATCTCAGTCAGTAATTTCAATTGCTAAGTGGGGGACTTCACTACATTTTCAATCAAAAGACCCGATGACCAATAAGAAAGTAAGTACCTCAAACCATCATGTACCTTCTACTTTGATTTTATAGACCAGTACCACTTCAAATAAAAACTAGAATGATGAACTTCCTTCCTTTGTTTCTATTTCATTTTAGTTATTTGATATAATTGATCATGATAGGAAAACCAAGATCTAAATCTCCAAGTTTGAGTATTTACAAGCTAATCCTAAACAGTTTGATAGATTGGTTGAATACATCAAAAACAAAACCATCTCTACAAGAAAAGATTTTCCAAAAGTGACTCATGATCCCCTAAAGAAAAAATTTATTCAAAATAATATTGTCTCTACTCCTCTTGTTACCCCCAAATAAATAGAACCTTTTTATATTTCTCTATTGATCAATGGTCATAAGTTAAGCAACTATATAATAGACTCTGGAGCTTCCGATAATGTTATGCCCACTAAAGTAGCAGATTCTCTTGATCTTACCTTAACTAAGACTTTTGGGAGATGTTTCTCTATGAAAAATAAGTAATTACCACTTTTTGATCAAATCAAATATGCTTAATTTGCATTTATAGATTTTTCAGATAAGAGGATTAAAATGATAGTCTTAGTGGCTGATGTTCCAGCCTCTTATGGCATTCTACTCAGACGTAATTTTTGTAAAGATGTAGGTGGGGAGTTGAATATGGATCTGTCTAAAGCAAGGATACCTATTAAAGCTGTCATGTAAATTTTGCTTTCTAAGAAAGAGTCAAAATATATTGTCATCCAAACATCAGACCCTAAAGCTCAAATTTTGTTTGAATCATCAAGAATGGGTAACTACTTTCTGACCATTGAAGATATTTTTAGTTCATCAGATGAAAGTTCATTAGGTGAAAATTCAAAAAAATTAGATAAAAAATTAGAAGAATTGTCAGAGCAAAGTTCAAAATCCTCCCCCCAGTGAAGAGAAATCTTTAAGGAGACCAAATTTTAATGATGTTTGGATCCTAGAATTTGATGGCAGCTGCTCTTCTACCAGTTCTAGACCCAAAATTATTTTGATATCCCCTTAAGGAGAAATTTTTCTTTGTTCATATAAATTGGAGTTTAACAATACCAACAACACCGTTGAGTATGAATCTTTGTTACTTGGATTGAAATCTACTCATATTAGAGGTGTCAAGATTCTTCATGCCCGAGGAGATTTCAAATTGGTGGTTTGTCAGGTAAGGAATCCCTACCAAACCAAAAATAAAAGGTTACGACATTATCAAAATCTTGTATGGGATTACATTGAAAGTTTTGATGCTTTCAATATTTTTGTGATTCCAAGGGAGTTTAATGATCATGCAAATTTATTGGCTATCTCCACAACCCTCATGGTTCTTCATAAAAATTTCAAAGGGAATAAGTACACTATTAAGCTGGTCTTTCAACTAAGTGTATCTGATAATGCCAACCATTGGTAAGTGTTTAATGGTGATAATAAAATCATCACTTTTCTAGAAAAGATGGATGGCTTTGAAGAACTTTATTTTGAAGGTAGTGAATCTCCACCATGAGAATCAGTTCCCAAAATAGATTCAAAAATTGGTAAAGAGTTTCTTCAACTCAAAAGGAATAAAATTCCAAAAGTTTTGGTTTCTCTTGAGAAGTTAATTGATAAGCATGATAGGTATATCAAGCAGTGATAAATAGATTCAAGTTCCTCCAAAAAAATTGATCAAATAAATTTGAGTATGAAAGAAAATCCCAAAATGGTCAACATTGAGAATTGTTACACTTCTGATGAAAAGCTCAAATTCATTACTCTTCTTCGTCATTACATTTATGTTTTGGCATATTCTTATGATGATTTGAGATATCTTAGCCCTAAATAAATTCAGCATAAAATTCCTCTTGAGGTTGGGTCGTTGCCTCACAAGCAGAAACAAAGGCAATCCAACCCTAAAATATTAGGTACTATCCTTTCTAAGATCCAAAAGATGTTAAATGCCAGAATAATTTTTCCAATCCAACATTCCACTTGGATCGCTAACATATTTCTTGTAAGAAAAAAGAATGGAGAAATTTTTATCTGTGTAGATTTCATAAACTTAAATCAATCTTCTCTAAAGGATAACTACCCCTACCCATCATGGATCAAGTATTAAAAATGGTAACTAGCTCAGAAATATTATCAATGTTAGATGGTTTTTCCAAGTATAATCAAGTGAAAGTCAATGAACTAGATCAATATAAAACTGCTTTCACTACACCTTGGAGCACATCACATATTGCAGAATACTTTTTAGTCTGATCAATGTTGGCACCACCTTCTAGAAAGCAATGGATATTGCCTTTAGAGATGAAATGGAGAAGTTTATTGTGGTATATCTTGATGACTTGACTATTTTTTCCAAACATCATTCTAATCATGTGGATCATTTATAACATGTGTTGGAACGTTGTTGGCAAAATGGTATTTCTCTCAATCCTAAGAAGTTAATTTTTAGGGTTATAGAAGGTAAACTTCTCGGTCACACTATATCCCAAGAAGGCATAAAAATTAACTCAAAAAGAGTCAAATCTATCCAAAATCTTACTCTTCCTGCTAGTAAGACAACAGTTCATTCTTTCTTTAGAAAGGTGAATTTTCTATGGAGGTTCATCCCTGAATTCATAGAGAAAATTGGCCACATTGTTGATATGATGAAGGGTAAGGCCACTTTTCATTGGACTACAAAAGGAAAAGTAGCATTTTAAGATATCAAGAAAGCTATCACTCATGCCCTAATCCTGGTTTGTCCAGATTAAACCAAAGACTTCATAGTATACAGCTATGCTTCTGAACATACACTTTCAACCATTTTGGTTCAGTAAAATAAATAAGATATGGAATATCCCATATCATTTATGATTTATCCTCTCAAAACTCATGAATTAAAATATTCAAACATGGAAAATCATGTTTAACTGTGGTTAAGGTGGTAAAACATTTCAAATTCTATATCCTGAATTCACATACTGTTGTTTTAGTGCCTGATACAATAGTGAAATCTATTTTAACTCAACAGGAGTTTGGTACTAAAAGGGGTAATTGGATTGCTAAAATTCAAGAGTTTGATCTTGATATAAAACCTACTAATCTTATGTAGGGAAGAGGTCTCTACCAATTAATTACTAATAACATACCAAAAGAAATAAGACATGAAGAAACAGAGGTTGAAGACATGCCTACAGTTCTCTATGTCATTACTACTGATGAGTGGTATTCCAATATCACTCATTTTATTATCTATGGTGAGTGTCCTACCCATCTATCTTACAAATAAAAAAGAAATATTAATTTTAAATCTGCTAACTATGTCCTGTGGGAGAATAGTTTATATAAAAGAAGCCTTGATGGGGTATTTTTTCATTGTGTGGATAAGGTGCAACAAAATAAAATTTTGGAATCCTTTCATAATTTAGCTTGTGGAGGACATTTTTTTGCACCTGTGATAGCTCACAAGATTCTATGATCTAGATATTATTGGCCTACATTATTTCAAGATGCGTACACTTGGGTACGTAGGTGTGAGTTGTGACAACAATTTATCAAAAAACTCAAGTTAGCCGCATTATCTCTCAAACTGGTGCTAATTGAAGAACCTTTTCAGTAATGGAGTATTGATTTCATTGGTGCTATGAACCCATCCTCAAGTTTCAAACACAACTATGTTCTCACTACAACAGACTATTTCACCAAGTAGGTGGAAGCCATTCCAGTTAAGTATGCTACTTCGGAAGTAGTATGCAATTTTATTAAAGAAAATATTGTTTCCCGATTTGGAGTTCCAAATAAGATTATAGCAAATAATACCACTTGTTTCTCTTCTTATGAGATCACTGACTTTTGCTACAATCATGAGATTATTCTTTCCCACTCCTTGAATTACTATCCATAAGGAAATGGTCAGGCAGTATCAACTAACAAAAATTTGATTACTATTATCAAGAAATTGGTAGATGACAATCAAAGAATTTGGCATAAAGCATTGTTCAATGCTTTATGAGTAGACAAGATTGCACCCAAAATGGCAATAGTTATGTCACTATTTCAACTTTTATATGGTTTGAATGTAGATATACCAATCACCTTGGAACTACCAGCACTGAAGTTGGTAAAGGCAATCGAAGATCAAATTTTCAAAAATTTTATTGATAAGATGATCATGTGCTTAACTAAACTAGAAGAGCAATGAACTATGGTAGTGGATTATATTACTGCACATCAAAATCAAGTAAAGAAACTCTTCGACAAGAGAGTAAGGATTCATGATTTTCAGTTTGAAGATCAAGTCTTATTATGGGACAAGAGGAGAGAACCAAAAGGAATGCATAAAAAAATTGATTCCTTGTGAAGAGGTTCATTCACCATTCATCAATTCTATGGTGAAAATATTTTCTTGCTAAAATATCAAGATGTAACACCATTCTCACTACCTCACAGTGGACAACATCTAAAATAGTTCAATCTTTGAAGTGTCAGATGAGTTTATTTGTACATTTGTATAGTCTTGTGTTTATTTATTTTTGTTTGGTTTTGTGTGTCTTTTTCTTTTTGATAGCTTGACTCCATGGCCCAATGGCATGGATAAAGGCACTTAGAGACGGGTTTCTACTCCCTTTGATCTCTTCAAAGTTCAATTGATGGAAGTTCTCTAATTAGAGCCAGCTATTGTCCCCAAAATCAGCTATGCTTATTTTGATTGACAACCCCTATGAAACTTGTCTATTTCATAAGCATACTCTAAGTTCATCATTTGAGATGAGCTTTTATTGATCTCAAGCATAGTTTACTAACATCCTTGAAAAGTTCACAATGTTCCTGTTATTTCCAAAATCTATCACTTGCTTTTATAGACAATATGCCGGCCATTTTGGTCTTGCAGGCCAAAATGGTCTCTTTCTTTCTTTCAAAATGTTCTGATCAATTAAGTTTTTCAAATATTCAAGCCTTTTTAGCTAAGAAAGTCATAGGTTCAAACAGCGGGCTTTCTCAAAGGGAATTTCAAAACACTTAAAGCATTTTCTTAGTGTTTTGAGGATGGTTCAATGCTGAGGTTCAATCAAAAGACTTAATGGCGGGCTTCAAACAATTAGAATGAACCATTGAACTATTGAACCCCACCTTAGCAAGGTTCAAAGGTTCAATGAGTTCAAAGGTTCAATGGCCTCGACGGACTTAAAGAATAAAATAATTTGAAGAGTTAAGATTGAACCATTGAACTATTGAACCTTAAACTTTGAAAGGTTTAAAGGTTCAATGAGTTCAACAAGTTCAATGAACTTAGAGAATGAAAGGATCCAGAGAGTTTGAAGCTTTAAAGGATTCAAAGAAATAGATTTGAACCGTTAAACCTTAAACTTTGAAAGTTTTAAATGTTTAAAGGTTTAAAGGGTTCAAAGAGTTCAAAGTTTGAGTGGAAGCTTCAAGCGAATGAATGAAGTGAAAGATTCTAGAAAGAGGTTCAACCAAATGGTTCAACCGAAGAAGGAAACTAAGTGAACGCAGCCCTTTACAAAACATTGAATCACCGAACCATTGAATCATTGAATCTTTGAACCAAATGAGTTCAAGGTTCAAAGTATTTCAAGTGACCAGTGACGTCTTCATGGATGTCAAATTTAGGGTAATAGAATAACCATTGATTTTAAAAAGACCTAAGAACAAAATCAGTGACCAACCAAGGAAGGAGTTGAAGGAGCCAACAAAAAGTGAGAAGATAGCCCTGAGAGCTTAGATCATCAAAAAGAGACAAAACGTAGCAAGGAAGGAGCAAATGACTATAGAAAATCCAAAAAATTTTGCATAAGAGTTATTCTAGTAGGTGGAACAGTCCACCAAGTGGACATCAGATAGAGAAAACATTCAAAGACATGGCCTATTTTCTTGCATTAAGTAAAGGTGAATAGATAGTTGTGTAAATATCATAAAGAAGACCAGACAACCCATGCTTAGGAGGAGACATTTGAGATGATTTAGAATTCCAAAGTCAACGCTGATGACCTATTCCAGCATGGCCCTTTCATAGATATTCAATGCATTTAATTTAGCATTGGCCGTTTTCATGAAAACAAGCACCCAAGTCTTTCTTGTGATGCTATATATTGTAATCTCTCATTTTGTATAAGGGAGATCTCTATGTTATTAGAAGCAAAGCTCTGCCCAAATTGAAATTCATTCTTGAAACTTTTAGCTCATACTGTTAATCATATTTTGTTAAGTAAATGAGAAAGCAAGTGACCTTTTAGACTTTATATTGGAATAAGCTTATGTCATCTAGAAAACTGTTCTTATGTTTGTTTCTTAAATAAAATCTTGTCTATTTAATAAAATAAGCAGAATAAGTGGAAATAAGCTAGAAGATATCTTGAAGCCAACTGTGGGAGACTTTGTGCTACCATAATTGTCTTCAATCTGTGTTTTGTATAAAAGATACTAGAGAGACTTTGAGCTCTCCTTATCTTTCATAATCTTTCACTCTGGTGTAGTATGCGGTGGAGACTTTGGGCTACACTTCATTATATGGTGTTCTTTGTCCTAATTAGTAGGAGAAGTAATGAAAGACTTTATGCTTTCGTGGGTTTTTTGTGGTTACAGTTACTACCTAGAAAGTCTTCCTCTAGTTTTCTGAACATCATTTCTGAAAGAAGAGAAATGCCTTTAGAAATTACCTAAGAATTTTCTTCTATTTTGTGAACATCATCTTTGAAAAAAGAGACCCCTGAGTGTATTTTTAGCTTATATATATATATATATATATATATATATATATATATGAAACCTCCCCTTATTGAGAGGAGAGATTTATCTCATTCTGGTTGTGGTCACCACACCCATTTTGCCACATAAATCTCCTTATGCTATGGTTGATGTAACCATTTTACCATCAGTTGACTAGTGACAAAATATTCACCCAATAGTTTTTAGTGACTCTGTTGGGGAAGAATAAGCAGCTTGAAGCCTCAAGCTTCAAATTGAAGTAGTTTCAATTCTTTTCCATTTTAATTTTACACTCTGGCAGATCCACCGTACACGTGAATCCAGAGAGCTCAAGGTATTATTGACCCTGTATTTCAGTTGGTGCAGCTAAGTAATTTTGATCTTTTTCCTCCACCATCTTACCTTTAGCAAACCAAGAGTTTTCCTCCTACAAATATCAGGTCCCCAATACTAGGCAAAGTTTCTCTTTTCTCTACTAGTAGAGCTTTGTTTATACATATCCTATAGAGATTTGTTATCGCTCCTTTCAAAAGTCATATCATGGCAGCTCAAGGCCCCTGAGGTAATACTTTTGGTCCTCTAAATCTAACCCCACCTCTACATGAACTACCCCATAGTTCAAGAAAGAATTTTTCCAATTACTATGGTGATGGAAAGGTTCATCCTAATGAACATATTATAGCCTTTTACATAGGCTATGGTGTGATAGGCATTGAATATGAAGACATTATAGTCAGACTATTTATGGAAACATTACAAGGCACTACTGCAAACTAGTTTTATCATCTACAAGCACAAACAGTGACTAACTGGAACACTCTCAAGTCCAAATTTGAGGCTAGATTCAAACCTATGGAAGATGCACATGCAATGTTATCCCTGCTTACACAAATTAAGAAGGAGCCTCATGAACCCATGAGAGACTTCATTGCTAAATTTGACATGCTGAGGAATAGGATTCCCACAATTACTCAGTCGACACCTGAGAATCTCAAATGCTTCTTCATCAATTTTTAGCTTCCTAAAGTGAGTTTTCTATTGAGGTGGGCTGGCCACATAGATCTTGCTGCAGCTCAGATGGCCACTAAGGTTGAAGATGATCTTATCTTGGTAGGAAAGATAAGAAGAGATCCTAACAGAAGTAAATCTTTTTCATCTTTTGAATATTCTTCTACAAGCACCACTAATCCTATGGTGCAAAAGCTAGAAAATGAATTGCTAGCTCTAAAAAAGTAAATGGCACAAGGGATATCTACTCCTCCTTATTATAAAGATATACCAAAGAGGATGTTTCCCAACTAGTCATATTAGGGAAATGCTGTCAAAAATTAAGGGCAACCAAATCGCCTTCCTCTCCCACCAAGGAAGCTTGCAACACCAACTAACTCAACAGTTGGTTATCTTGAAACTGAATCTGATTTTTCTTTTCAACTTGAGTTGAACCAAGAAGATGACACTGATCTCTTTGTAGAAGGCTAAGAAGAATTAGCTGGTGACTCCAACATTAGTTTCTTGAATTATCAGGATGAAGTGAGAAGTAAAAGAGAAGTGTTTGATGGATCATACGCTATATTTACCAGGTCTTAGAACCAGTCAACTCAACAAGCTGATAAGAGAAAAATAGGGAAAGAATATTGACTAATAATTTCAATTTCTAAATGAGGGGCTTCTCTACCTTTCCAATCAAAAGACCTGATGAGAAATAAAAAAGTAAGTACCTCAAACAATCTTGCACCTTCTGCTTCAATTTTGTAGACCAATCTCACACCCAGTAAAACCCAAAATGATGGACTTCCTTCCTCTGTTTCTAGTTCTTTTCAGTTATTTGATATAATTTACCATGCTAAGAAGACCAAAATTCAAATGTCTAAGTTTGAATTCTTGCAATCCAACCCTGAGCAGTTGGATAGGTTAGTTCAATGTGTCAAGAATAAAACCATCCTTATAGGACAAGAAATTTTGAAAGTAACCCCTAGTCCTCTAAAGAACACATCCACCCAAAATAATCTTGTCATCACTCCTCCAACTGCCCCTGGGAAGATAGAGCCATTTTATGTTTTCTTGTTGATAAACGGTCATCATCTAAATAATTGCATTATAGACTTAGGAGCTTATGACAATGTCATGCCTATCAAGGTGGAAGAATCTTTTGGTCTCACACTGATTAAGACCTTTGGGAGATATTTCTCCATAAAAAAAAATAAGTGCCTCTGATGGGACAAATCAAAGATGCTCAATTTACATTTGTGGCCTTCCCAGATAAGAGAATCAAAATGACAACCCTAGTGGCCGATGTCTTAGCCTCCTATGGAAATCTTCTTAAGCAAAATTTTTGTAAGGACATTGGTGGAGAACTGAGCATGGACTTGTCTGAGGTGAGGATCCCTGTCAAAGGTGTCATGTAAAGGCTACTTCCTGAGAAGGAGGCAAATTATATTGTCACTCAAATTTCAGTCCCTAAAGCTAAAATTCTATTTGAATCTTTAGGCATGGGTAATTACTTTATATCTACTAAAGACATTCCTATTTTAGTAGATGAAAATTTACTAAGTGAAAATCTAAAAAATTTAGATAAGACATCAAAAGAATTGGTAGGGCACAATACACATGAAAAGGGTTCTTTCCTTCCTGATAAAGAAAATTTTGAAAGAAGATCAAATTCTAATAATGTTTGGATTCGAAAATTTGATGGCAGTAATTCTTCTATCAGTTTTGGAGCTGAAGTTGTTTTGATATCTCCTCAAATAGATATTTTCTCCTATGCATATAAGTTGTAGTTCAGCAACACTAACAACACTGCTAAGTATGAATCAATGCTGCTCAAATTAAAGGTTGCTCAAGATAAAGGTGTTAAAATTATTCATGCCAAAAGAGATGCTGAACTAGTGATTTATCAGGTGAGAAACATATATCAAACTAAGAATGAGAGATTGTGACATTATTGCAATCTAGTGTGGAACTGCATTAAAAGCTTTGATGCTTTCAGTATTTCTATCGTGCTTAGAGAATTCAATTGTCAAGTAGATTCATTGGCCATATCTGCAACTCTCTTAGTCCCTCACCAAGATTTCAAAGAAGATAGGTACACTATTGAGTTGGTCTTTTGACCAAGTGTACCTGATAATGCTGACCATTGGCAAGTGTTCAATGGTGACAACCAAATCATTAATTTTCTGGAATAGATGGACAGCTTTGAAAAGCTTCATTTTGAAGGCAGTGAATCTACACCATGGGATTTAGCTCTAAAAATAAATTTAGAAACTGATGAAGAGTTCCTTCAGCTCAAAGGGAATAAAATTCCAAAAATATTAGTTTCTTTTGAAAAAAATTTTGACAAGCATGATAAGTTTATCAAAGAATAGCAAATGGATTCAAAATCCTCCAAGGATTTTGATCAAATAAATTTGAGTACAGAAGACAATCCAAAAATGGTCAACATCAGGAATTGTTGCATTCTTGATGAAAAAATCAAATTCATTACACTACTTTGCCATTACATTGATATCTTGGCATACTCTTATGATGATCTAAAACTTCTCAGACCTGAAGAAATCCAACATGAAATCCCTCTCAAGATTGGGTCATTTCCCCACAAGTAGAAATAAAGGCAGTACAACCCCAAGATATTAGGCATGATTCTTTTCGAGATACATAAACTGTTGAATGCAAGAATTATTTTTCCAATCCATCATTCCACCTGGATTGCGAACATAGTCCCTGTGAGAAAAAAAAATGGAGAAATTTCCCTGTGTGTTGATTTCAAAAATATGAATCAGTCATCTTTAAAAGACAACTATCCCCTACCCATCATGGATCAGTTGTTGTAGACAGTAACTAGCGCTGAGATGTTATCAAGGCCAGATAATTTTTTATGATATAATCAAGTGGAAGTTGGTAGAGTAGACCAACATAAGACCATTTTTACAACACCTTGGGGCACCTTTGCATATCATAGAATGCCTTTTAGCTTGATTAATACTAGTGCCACCTTCTAAAGAGTGATAGATCTTGATTTCAGAAGTGAAATGGGGAAATTTATTATGGTATACCTTGATGACTTGACAGTCTTTTCTAAACATCATACTGATCATGTGCATCATCTACAAGAAGTGCTGGAAATTTTTTGACAAAATGGTATTTATCTTAATCCTAAGAAGTCAATTTTTGGAGTTACAAAAGGTAAACTTCTCGGTCACATTGTGTCCCAAGAAGGCATAAAGATCAACCCAGAAAGAGTCAAATCCATCCAAGAGCTTGCTCTTCCTACCAGTAAGACTACAGTCCACTCTTTCTTTGGAAAGGTGAATTTTTTGTGAAAGTTCATTCTTAAATTCATAGAGAAGACTCATCACATTATCAATATGATGAAGGGCAAAGCCACTTTCAACTGGACTGAAGAAGACAAATCAGCATTTCAAGACATCAAGGAAGCTATTGCCCATGCCCCAATCCTAGTTTGTCCTGATTACACTAAAGACTTCATGATGTACAACTATGTTTTTGAACATACGCTTTCAACCATCTTGGTTCAACAAAACAAAGAAGGTGTGTAATCTCCCATACATTTTATGAGTTTTCCTCTTAATGCTCATGAGCTGAAGTATTCAAACATGGAGAAGCATGCTTATATTATGGTAAAGGCTGTAAAGCACTTTCATTTTTACATCTTGAACTCACACACTGTTGCTCTAGTTCTTGACACAACAGTCTAGTCCATTCTAACTCAATAGGAGTTTGGAACCAAAAGGGGCAATTAAATTACCAAAATCTAAGAGTTTGATCTTGTTATCAAACCTATAAAGCTTGTGCAGGGAAGGGGTCTCTACTAATTAATTATTGATAACATACTAGAAGAAGCAAGCCATAAAGAAATAGAAGTTGAAGACACGCTAATAGTTCTCTTTGTCACCACTACAAATGAGTGGTATTCAAATATTGCTCATTTCCTTACCTATGATGAGTTTTCTACTCACCTGTCTCATAAAAAAAGAAGATTTTTAAGTTGAAAGCTGTCAACTTTGTCCTGTGGGATAATGGTCTGTATAAGAGGAACCTTGATGGGCTGTTCCTTCATTGCATGGATAAAGCATAGCAGAACAAACTTTTGGAGTCCTTCCACAATTTGGCTTATGGAGGACATTTTTCTATGCCTATGATTGCCCATAAGATTTTGTGAGCCAGGTACTATTGGCCTGCTCTATTTCAAGATTCATATGCTTGGGTGCATAGATGCGAGTTGTGTCAATAGTTCATTGGCAAACCCAAGTTGGTTGCGTTACCTCTCAAGCCTGTGGTGATAGAAGAGCCATTTTAGCAATGGGGAATTGATTTCATTGGCACTGTAAATACATCTTTGAGTACTAGACATGATTATATCCTCACAACCACAGACTAATTCACCAAGTGGGTGGAAGCCATTCCAGTAAAGCATGCTACTTAAGAAGTGGTATGTAATTTCCTCAAGGAAAACATCATTTCCAGGTTTGGAGTCTCAACCAATATTGTAATAGACAATGCAGCCTATTTCTCTTCTCATGAGATCACCTAGTTTTATTACTATTATGGGATTATCATCTTCCACTCTTTTGACTATTATCCATAAGGAAATGATCAAGTAGAATCAAGCAATAAGAACCTAGTGATCACTATCAAGAAGCTGGTAAATGACAATCAAATAACCTGGCATAAAGCATTGCTTAATGCTTTATGGGTAGACAATATTACTCTCAAAAGGGCGATAGGTATGCCCCCATTCCAACTTCTATATGGTCTCAATGCAGAGATACCAATCACCCTAGAATTACCAGCATTGAAGTTAGCAAAGGCAGTAGAATATTCAACTTTTGAAAGTTCCATCGACAAGAAGATCATGTGTTTGACTAAACTAAATGAGAAATGAACTATGGTGGTGGATCATATTGCTGTAGATCAAAGTCTGGTAAAGAGACTCTTCGACCAGAAAGTAAGGATCTATGATTTTTAGATTGGAGATCAAGTCTTGTTGTGGGACAAGAGGAGAGAACCAAAATGAATGCATAGAAAATTGGATTCCCTATGGAGAGGCCCATTTACCATTCATCGTTTAAATGGTGAAAATAGTTTCTTACTAAAATATCAAGATGAAACACCATTTGCTATGCCTCATAGTGGGTAGCATCTGAAGCACTTCAATCCTTGAAGTATCAGAGATGTCTAGTTGTATATATGTATAATTTTTGCATAGTCTTCCTTTTGTTTTGTTTTGTTCATTTGTTTTTGGCACCTTTTTTTTTGGGTAGCATGACTCTGTATCCCAATGGCATAGATGAATGCACTGAGATTCTGAATTCTACTCCCTTTGATTATTTCAAAATTTCAATGGATGGAAGTTCCCCAATTAGAGCCAGTTATTCTTCCCAAAATCTGTCACTTGCTTTTGTGGACAACATGCTGATCATTTTGGTCCTGCAAGCCAAAATGTTCTCTTTCTTTCTTTCAAAATGTTCCTGAGTAGTTAAGTTTTTCAAATATTCAAGCCTTTTTAGCTAAGGAAGTTGTAGGTTCAACAGGTAAGCTTTCTCAAAGGGAAGTTCGAAACACTTAAGGCATTTCCTTAGTGTTTTGTGGATGGTTCAACACCGAGGTTCAATCAAAAGACTTAACGGTGGGCTTCAAATAATTGGAATGAAACATTGAACCATTGAACCCCACCTTCACAAGTTTCAAAGGTTCAATGAGTTCAAAGGTTCAATAGCTTCGATGGACTTAAAGAATAAAAGCATTCAAAGAGTTAAGATTGAACCACTGAACCTTGAACTTCGAAAGGTTCAAAGGTTTAACGACTTCAACAAGTTTAATGGACTTAGAGAATGAAAGGATCCAGAGAGTTCGAAGCTTCAAAGGATTCAAAGAAATAGATCTTAACTATTGAATCGTTGAACCTTGAACTTTGAAAGGTTCAAAGGGTTCAAAGAGTTCAAAGTTTGAGTGGAAGCTTCGAGTGAATGGATGAAGTGGAAGATTCCAAAAAAAGGTTCAACCAAATGGTTCAAAGAAATGGTTTAACCAAAGAATAAAACTAAGTAAATGCGGCCCTTTATAAAACATTGAATCACCGAACCATTGAACCTTTAAACCAAAAGAGTTCAAGGTTCAAGGATCAAAGTAGTTCAAGTGATGGTGTCGTCCCCATGGATGTCAAATTTAGGGTAATAGAATAACCATTGATTTTCAAAAGCATTGAGAACAAACTCAGTGACCATCCAAGGAAGGAGTCAAAAGAGCTAGCAGAAAGTGAGAAGATAGCCCCAAGAGCTCAAATTGCCAAGAAGAGACAAAACATGGTAAAGAAAGAGGGAAAGACTACATAAAGTCTAAAAATATTTGTAGAAGAGTCATTCTAGTAGGTGGAATAGTCCACCAGGTGGATATCAGATAGAGCAAACATTCAAAGGTGCAGCCTATTTTTTTGCATTAAGTAAAGGCAAATAGACAGCCGTGTAAGTGTCATAAAGAAGACCAGACAACCCATGCTTAGGAAGATACATTTGAGATGATTCAAAATGCCAAAGTTAAGGATGATGACCTATTCCAACATGGCCCTTTCATAGATATTCAATGCATTCAATTCAGCATGGGCTATTTTCATGAAAACAAGTGCCCAAGTCTTTCTTATGATGTTATATATTGTAATCTCTCATTTTGTATAAGGGAGATCTCTCTATTATTAGAAGTGAAGCTCTACCCAAATTGAAAGGCATTCCTAAGACTTTGATCTCAGACTGTTAATCATATTTTTTTAAGTGAATGAGAAAGCAAGTGACCTTTCAAACTTTGTGTTGGAATAAGCTTGTCTCATCTAGGAAATTGTTCTTATCTCTATTTCCTAAATAGAGTCTTATCCATTTAATCAAACAAGTAGAACAATTGAGAATAAGTTGAAATATGTCCTGAAGCCAACTGAGGGAGACTTTATGATACCATAATTGTCTTCAGTCTATGTTTTGTGTAAAGGATACTGGAGAGACTTTGAGCTCTCTTTATCCTTCATAATCTTTCACTCTGTTGTAGTATGCGGTGGAGACTTTGGGCTACGCTTCATTCTATGGTGTTCTTTGTCCTAATTAGTGGGAGAAGCAATGAAAGACTTTGTGATTTCATGGGTTTCTTGTGGTTACAGTTACTACCTAAGAAGTCTTCCTCTAGTTTTTTGAACATCATTTCTGAAAGAAGAGAAATGCCTTCAGCAAATACCCAAGAATTTTTCTCTATTTTATGAACATCATCTCTAAAAAAAGAGATAGATGGTATAATTTCACCCTTGAGTGTATTTTCAGCTTATATATATATATATATATATATATATATATATATATATATATATATATATATATATATATATATATATATATATTATAGGGAACCTCCCCTTATTGAGAGGAGAGATTTATCTCATTCTGGTTGTGGTCACCATACCTATTTTGCCGCATAAATCTCCTTATGTTGTGGTTGATGTCACAATTTTGTCCTCAGTCAGCTGGTGACAAAATATTCACCCAAAAATTCCCTCATCATTATTTCTCAAAAAATATGAAACTCATTGCATTCTTGATGTGATTAGAACGTCAGACTTTGATTAATTTCAAGGAGTTACTTTTGTTTTTTTACATGCAAAGTCAGCATAAATTTCCGCTTTTGCATGTTGTTTTATGTTTCCATGTAAAGGTAGTGATTTTTTCCACCCTTACATCCTTGATCTATTCCTCTTCCATGCAGGAGCGGTAATTTTTTCTGCCCTTACATTTTCACCTTTTATGTAGGAGTGGTGATTTTCACCACCCTTACATAGTTTCACCTCTACATGCAGGAGCGATAATTTTTGCCACACTTGCACGACCTCAGTTTTTATGTGTGGCATTTATGACTACATGCACTAAGTGGTTGGCATTAGTTTTGAGCCATTTAAATGCTGATTTGTGTCTCATTGTGATTATTTTGAGTTGTCTACTCCCCCTCCTTAAAACCAGTCGATAGTGCAAATGAGTGGGATTTCAATTTATCCGGTAGGTTTTGTGTTCTTCTCTCTTTGTTTCTAGGTTTTCATCTTTTTTGTTTGTTCTCTTTTCTTTTAAAGTTAAGTTTTTTCTTTTTCTTCTTTTTTAAGTTTTATGTTTTCTCTCTCCTCCTCCCTCTCTTCTCTGAGGAGGCATTTTAGGCAAAAGCCTAAAATATCCAAACCATCAGATGAGTTTTTAATGAAAAGGTGGTGAAAATCACTACCCTTACACAATACTTTTCCATCCATGTAAAGGCAGTAAAAATCACCACCTTTACCTAAGTTTTATGCTTTATGCAAGGGTGGCAATTCTTGCCGCCCTTGCATAAACCCAACATGCAAAGGTGGCAAAAATTGTTGCCTATGCATAATGGACCTCCCTTTCACATGATGAGGTGGCAAAAATTGTTGCTCGTGTTATTTTTCACTTTAACGTGCATCAATGGAAATTTTTGCCACCAATATGACTTCCCCCCTATATGCAACGGCAGTAATTTTTGTTTCCCCTACATACATTTTCTCAGTTTTCTTAACTCTAGGAAAATTTTGAATTTTCACTTTTTTTAGCTCGCTATCCTTTGGCTTTCCAGCCTACTCACACTTTATCCCTTTCAAGTGCATCCCCATGGTCATGATCATCAACATACAATTTTTCCAGATTGCCAATATTTCTCTTGATTGCATGATCATGACTTTTATTGCAGTTTCTCTTGAGGATCCTTCTTCATTGACGCCCTTTTGACAAAAGCTCCTCTAAATGACTAAAGTTTCTTTGAAAAAGTTGAAGACAATGAAGTACAAGTATCAAGGTGTTTTTCCAATCACCTCAGTTACTTCTAATGTTGATGACATTAAAGATACAGAGATTGGTCACGTGGATATCGCTGAGTTCATGGAAAGAAATAAATCAAGCAATCCCAACCATGAGATGAAGAAGATAATTGAAACTAATACTCATCTAGTATCTTCTTTCCCTATAGTGGCTCACAACATAGAATTTGTTCTCCAGTGTGCTCAGTTCTACAACAAGGATACCAAGGCTATGTCAGATGCTAGTGGTAATGTAATGATTAGACTAGACCCTAAGTTCATCGAAAAAGTGTTCATGTGTCCTCCTACTACCGAAGTATTAAAGCTTGATTTCATTAAAGTGCAAAGAGAATATGATAAAGACCCTGAAAGAGTGAAGAAAGTAATCAATAATAAATGGCTCAAGACTCCAAGGGCAAATTTTTCAAGATGGCCATGAAACTTTTCAAGAAGTGAATTTAGAGAAGAAGTCAGTGACCTGATCACTCTTCTCAGCAGGGTAAGAGTCTTAATTCCTCATAGTTTCATGAATGGATGTACCCCTTCATTAAGATAATCCTCCAAGGTAAACAAGTCATTTTTTAGGGAGAACAAATCAATAATGCTCTGCATGAGAAATTGATGAAGGTATCTACTACCTCCAAATTCTACATGACTTCATACCTGGTGTATATTGCAGCTTCGATGAGAACTTTTCTAGGTTTAACATCAGAAGGAGATAAGAGAGTAACCCTAATGTATCAATATTACTCTTAGTTGACATTGAAGGGTTCTATTCATCATTTCAAGAAAGTAAATGATGCTTTCTTTATAGTCTTTTTGTGTGTATTTGATCCTCGATTAGAACAAAAAAGAGTGTCAGATGAAGCCTGAACAGTTGTGAATGACTTTGGATGTATGTTCTTATAATTTCTTTCTTTTTCATACCTATGGGTTAACTTTTTCCAAGGTCATCCTTATATGTTTCCAAGATTCCCTTCAGATAAATTGGTCTTGATGGAGCTATATAGGGAAATAATTATTGTGCATAATAAGCAGATAGAACTCAAGAACCCAGTTTTAGGTTCCTAATTGAAATTAGTAGGTTTTTAGTGTCAACTGCTAAAAAAGCTAAAGTTATGGAAACTAAAATATAGCTCATAACCATGAAGCATTTCAAAAGGAGATTGAATTTTGATTGTAGGGGCATAAAAAATATAATTAGGAGGAAGACCCACTTTCATGAGCCTATGATCGAAGATGTTTGGGTAGCCCTGAGGACAGTAAAAGATGTTAGAAAAATGGATTATAGTAGATTATCTCTTAAGTAGATAAAATATCTGAGACTCGTTGATATCCTTGAGAGTCTAGTGGATGATAGAGATTTGATCAATAATAGATACCATGCTGAACAGGTCATTAATGCCCCTCTTCCCCCAATCCAATGGTCACAAAAGGAGTTGACTTCTTTAAGAAAAAGATTCGAACCAATATTGGCAAACACCAATGATTGGTTATCAAATAAGGGAATCACTTTGAAAGAGTTCATCACAGGATCATAAGCTAAATTTCAAGAGGAAACAAGGAGAAGAGCAAAAAATATGATGAAAAATAAGAGTGATGTTCCTTCTTCCTCTAGGCCATATAAGCCTAAGATCATCTTCATGATGAATAAGTCAAAATTTATAGAAAAAGAGCCAGAAACAATAGATATGGAGGTTGAGAATCAAAGCACCGAAGAACCAGCAAGGGAACAAATGGAGACTAATGATAAGCCCACAGATCAATAGGAAAAGGAAACTCTATCTCTAGGAGAGAATGTGTAGCCAAAAACAAGAATTTCTTCTTCCCCGCCTAACACACCTATTATAACTCCTTCACCTATTTCTCCAATTAGTGTTCCCTCTTTTGGAGTAGCCTCTCCTTTCAAAATGATTTTTGATGACCCTCAAGGCACTTTTGGAGATATTCTTCATTCTTTAGGGTCAATCCCTAGTTTGTCCTCTCCATATTTTGATATCCAAGATAGTTCTGCTCTCTATCACTCAGTAGAAGGTGCAATTTTTACTGATACTCCAATTATTTCCACTATCGGTGCAAGTGCAACTCTAGTAACCCCAACCATGGAGATTGATCCTAATGTAAGTACTTTTGTGCTCCCACCTTGGTTGTCAGCTTATACACCTAAAAGGGAAAAATATGCCATCTCTCTAGATGACTTTGATTTCAATAAAATAGTGCTAGTAAAAGTCAAGGATCCCAAGAAGCTAAAAATTCTTTCAAATATTATTAGGGATAAGGGGCACAAACTTCTAGAAATAGAAAAACCTCCACATGATGCAACTCTTGAAAATTTTGATATAAGTGACTAATCTATCTCTCAAGTTGAGTTAGGTAAGATAACTCATGAAAGTGTTAAAAGTGGTATGTAATTAGCTATGGACATCTTGGTTCAAAAGTTTGACAGATAGAAAGAGATGAATGATCATTATAAAGCAATGGTGGAATAGTTGACTACAGTGGTAAGAAAGATCACTTTCACTCCAAAAATAGTAACTCCAAAATCCATTTCTATAGAAGATCCCATGATTTAGAAAGCAAAAAAGACTTATCTCAAAGGAAAAGTACTTGAAGAGTACTTGGACAAGATGCATACACAAGGAATTGCCTTACTCATAGAGTTATTTGAGAAAATTAATAAAATGAGAAATATAAGAGTAGAATTGGATGATCTTATTAATATTATTTCATAGGATGAAAGCATAAGAAAGTATCTTGATAAATGGATGGAGATGAAGAAGATAAAAATGAGTACTCAAATATTAATTGGCATCATTGTTGATAGAGACTCTTACACTGAAACTAAATAAGCATTGATATATAGGAGTCGAGTGCTTAAAGAATTGATCAGCGACCTCAAATCATCAAAGGACCTTAGTAAACAAAGCAACATCAATATTTTTCATAAATTGGAGGAGCTGCCTTACAAGCTTACATCTCAATATAACCAATTCCTTTTAGTAGAAGAAATGAATCAGGAATTTGATGGTATGTTTCGAAAGGAATTTGAAGAGAAAGCATTTTCAATAGCCTCCATGGATAACATTTTGTACAATCGGTTAAATCTAGATAATCTAAAAACCAAGTTAACTAGTCATGTAAAATCAGTCATAGTAGTGAGAGATGCCATAGTTAGGGCAAAGGTGATTTTCAAGAATATTGTTACTCTAGACAATATCAGGATACAAGCAGCTATCACCATGTATGATGCTCACATGAAGAAAAATGGGGATACAAATTAAATCAATTTTCCTTTGATTTAATTTCTATTTTATTAAATGCACATTTGTAACCACTTTGGACATTTACACATGTACTTTTGTCATGTCTAATTACATGTAAAAATATGAAAAGTCCAAAGTCAACAAAGACTTCTATCTTTGACCAGGTCAAAATATTTAAGTCTTTTCTAAATCATCAAGGCCTCTCCCTATAAATAAAGAGAGACTCTTTTGTAATAGAGATCTTTTTTAGTTATTGAAAGCAAAAACTCTGCCCAAATTGAGATGCCTTTTTGAGACTTTGAGCTCAGATTATAAATCATATATTTTCTTAAATGAATGAGAAAGCAAGTGACTTTTCAAACTTTGTATTGGAATAACTTGTGTTGTTTAGGAAATTGTTCTTACATCCTTTTCCTAATGCAATCTTATCTATTTGATTAAATAAGTAGAGTGAGTGAAAATAATCTAGAAGATGTACTAAAGATCGATTATGGAGACTTTGTGCTACTATAATTATCTTTATTTTGTGTTTTTTTTTTTTTTTTGTATAAAATATATTGGAAAGGCTTTGAAATACTTTTATCTTTTGTAGTCATATACTTTGTTATAGTTTTCAGTGGAGACTTTAGGTTGTACTTCATTCTACTATTACATACGTTGTAAAGCAGCAAAAGAAGAGACGATAGGCTTTGTACTCTCGTGGGTTTCTTGTGGTTTATGTCCATATTAGGAAGTTTTTTTTTTACTTTATAAACATCATTTTTGAAAAAAGAGAAATGGATGGTATGATCTCACCCCTGAGTTAATTTTTAGTTAGATTAGTTTATAATAGTTTATAGGGAACCTCCCCTTGCTGAGAGGAGAGATTTATCTCATTATGTTGTGTTTTATATACCCATTTTACCTTCAGTTAGTTGATGACAAAATATTCACCCAACATTGATCACAAGGTGTTGAGTAAGCTCTAAATCCCTTGATTTACAAATAGTCTAAAGGGAAGATGGGTGATAGGTGGGTGATATGTATGATAACCTCATGTGAATGAGTTTGCCCCATCTATATGTCACCTAAGAATGGTAATAGACAAGTCCATGTCATATTCTATATTTTTATTGATCAGTGTGAGAAGTCTACATGGGAAAGCCGTTTGCAGCTTCCAACTTATTATGTTGCTTGAGAGCTAATTGTGGCTTTAGAATTTGTTGTGATAGTGGGTCTTTTGCTTTATTTCTATATATGGGAAGTTGATCGATGTGGGAATATTCCATGAAATTACTCTACTTTTCACAAAGTTAACTCATCCATCCTTCAAAGGATCAGTCTAAGCTTATTGGCATTATTTTAATGTTTTTAATAGCTATCCTTCAAGGGAGTAGTCTAACTTACATATAGAAATTTTTATTTTGTTTTTGGGTAGTTATCCTTCAAAGGATTAGTTTGCAATGATGAAGATATTAAATAAATAAATTATTGTAAGATGAAATGTGTTTAGACATGGACCAATCCAATTAGGTTCAGAGGTTTACCTTTATGAGGGCAAAACTCTACACAATAAGGTCAATAATATGTGAAAGGGTTTTGAGAGATAATGACCATGGGATTCTATCTCGTTAAAGATAAAAATTATCCATGAGAACCATGATATGGGTATAGCCATGGTACCCATATTTAGGATTAGACTATGACTGTGATGGTTAATCACATGGTTTTATGTTGTAATCAATTATCCTCAAGAGGAGAGGAGAGAGATGGGTGAATTTTAAAATCTAATAATCAAGGGATGAGCTTAAGTTAAACAAACAAGTGAGCTTGATCCTTCTTTAATAGAAAAATGGATGTATATGTAAAGCATTGAGAAGTTTAGGTTCCAGTTTGCCCTCAAGAGAGGACAAATGATAAGCTCCTAATCCATATTTATGGGTGATGATGTAGGGTCCAAGCCAATTAAAAGAAAACTTGCCTCTTTTACTCTTCTCCATGTTGGTCACATATTGTTTTTCTTTTAGGATGAGATCTCTAATATTGAATTCCCATTGTTTAAGGTGATTTTTATAAGCATGTATGATATGCTCTTGATAGATACGGAGGTGAGTGAGGGTTAATAAATGAGGCTCATCAAGTAGCTCAAGTTGAGATAAATGATGTTGACAAAAATAATCCTCAAAAATGAGTTCCTTGAAATATATGAGAAGAGAGGGGATTTGAACTTCAAGAGGTAATATTACCTCTACTCTAAAGATTAGAAAGAAAGGGGTATCACCCATAGAGGTTCGAATGCTAGTGTGATAGGCCCATAAGGCGAATGGGATGTGCAAGTGCCAATCTTGACCTAAAGCACTGACAACTTTGGTTAATATTTTGGTGAGGGTTTTATTAGAGGATTTCACTTGTCCATTTGATTATGGTTGGTAAGGTGAGTAAAATATCAAATCAATGCCAAATGCATCACACAAACCTTAGAATTACTTATTCTTGAAGGATTTACCATTATCACTGATGATCTTATGAGGAACACCAAAGTGGCAGATGATATGGTGGTTGATAAATTCAACAATATTTTTTGATTTTTTAGATATTAAAGTAATAACTTACACCCACTTGGTAAAGTGTTTGGTGGTTGTGATGATGGAGCTATGCCGCTGCGAAGAATGAGGGTTAATTTCCCCAATGAGATTGAGCCCCCATTGAGAGAAAGGCCAAAAGTCCTTAGATACTTGGAGGATATTGGCTTTCACATGATGTAAATTAACATGATGTTGACATTTAACACACTTTTTTACATAATCAAAACAATCTTGGTTAAGTATAGGCCAATAGTAACCAAGGTAAGGGATATGTTTAGCGACCACTAGGCCACTAAAGTGTCCCCTGTAGACCCCATCATGTGTTTCCTTGATGGCATGGGAAGTTTTATGGCTACCTAGGCAACAAAGAAGGAGAGAATCAAAACCATGTTTGTAAATGATTCCCCCTAGTATGGTGTAATAAGAGGTACTCTGAATAAAAGCTCTTTGAGTATTCCTAGAGAGGTTGGGAGAAACAATGCCTAGGTTGAGGTAGTTAAAAGTTTGGTCATACCAAATGTTAGATGGGGATTCCTCTACATTACAAATGGTAGGGAGGTTGGATTGGCCATAAGAGGGTGTGGTAAGATGATGAATGGTGACAAATATTTTAGAATTGAAAGGTTGAGAAGGGATCTGAGAAGTAAGGTAGGCCATTGTATCCACAAATTTATTGGTAGATCGGGGAACAGATTAGACTTTGTAATGTTCGAATGATTTTAAGAGTTTGTCAACTAAATGTTTATGTTTTTTCAAGACATCATTCTTACATTGATAGGATTTATTGACCTAGTTGACCATAAGCCAAGAATCACCAAAGACAGATTATCTTAATTCCTAAGCTTTGAGCAGTTCAGAGACCTATCACTAGGGTTTCATACTTGGCCATATTATTGGTGCATTCAAAGTCAAATTTTAAGGAGAGAGGAAGGGGTTCACCATCGAGAGGAATGAGAATAACTCTTGCACCCCCTCCTTGTTGGCATTTTGAGCCATTGAATAACATGGTCATTTGGTAGGTTATGTCATCTTTTGAAAAAGAGTCATGATAGACTCATCTAGAAAGGCATGAGGAGGTGGTTAGTTATTTACTAAATGAGCTTCAACCAATTGATCAATAATGACCTGACCTTTAATCGAATTATGTTGCAAAAATTCAAGGTTAAATTTAGCTAGGAGCATGATTTAGAGTTCATGTATTTGAGTCAGTCAGTATTAGTGATGACATAGGTTTTATGGTTAAGAAGGTAGTGGAGGAGTTTGGTATCCATGAAGGTCAATGCTAAGTAGATTTTCTCGATGTGTGTATACCAAGTCTTGTATTTTATGATCATACAGCTAATGTAGTAGATGACTTGCTCTTTGTGTTGTTCATCTTGGTGAGCCAACATTGCCCATAGGGAATGGTCGATGGCAAAGATATATAGATAAAAGGGGTGGTCATCCTTAGGAGGGGTGGTCATCCTTAGGAGGTGACAAAAGTTATTTTTTGAGTGAATCAAAGGCCTTCTAGCAATTATTATTCCATTTGAATGAGATATCCTTCTTCAGAAGGTGATGGAAAGGTTAGCACCAGTCTAAAAGTTGGGAAATAAAATGATGAATGGATTGAAGTTTTCCCTGTAGGCTACGAAGTTGCTTAAGGTTGGCTAGAGGAGGCATGTCCAAAATTGCTCTAACTTTAGCGGGGTCTACTTTAATTCCATGAAGAGAGATAATAAAGCTAAGAAGTTTTCCTGAAAGGACCTCAAAAATGCATTTCTTGGGATTAATTAAACATTATAATGGATGAGGTGTTCAAATATGATTGTAAGAATAGTCAAGTGGTCTTTTTGGAGTTTAGATTTTTTGAGAAGGTCATCCACATAGTCTTCTACAATCTTATGGATGATATCATGGAAAATATAAGTCATGACAGTTGGTAGGTGGCACCAGCATTCTTTAACCAAAAAGGCATTACTCTATAGTATAAATTTCCTTAAGGGGTCATAAAGGTAGTTTTATATTGACCTTTAGGAGCAATCAAGATCTGATTATAACCTAAAAACCCATCCATGAGAGATAACATCTCATGGCCGGCTGTAAGATCAACAAGCTAGTCAATGCTAGGTAGAGGGAAGTCATCTTTGGGGTAGGTGAGGTTAAGGTCATGAAAGTCTACATAAATACGTAGACCCCTAGTGACTTTGGTGATAGGTACAATGTTCAATACCCATTGGGGGTAGTCAATGGGTTGAATGAAGTTTATAGATAAGAGACATGAAATCTCTTCTTTGACGAGAAGGGATATGCGAGGATGCATGTATCAAATTTTATATTTAACAAGCTTGGCATCATGGTGAGTGACTATGTTATGGGTAGTAATGGTGGGGTCAATCCCAGGCATATCATTGTAAGACCAAGTGAATACTATGCTACAATCTTGGAGGAAAGAGGAGAAATCTTGAAGTTCCTTGGTATCCAATGATTGGCCCAATTTGACAATATAGGGGTTATTCGGAGTGCCCAAGTTGATATCAATGGTAAATTCATTCAACATAATCAGGGTCTCAAGATAAAGGTATTTATGGATAGAAGAATCCCCCACACTAAGGTAGGTAAGAATGGAATCATCATCTTGATGTTGGATGGTGTTGATGGTGGAAGAGTCATTCTCTACCATTTCAAGATGTACAAATGAAAGGACATTGGTTTGGCCACTCTTGTGGTAGATGATGGGGCCAAAACTTATAGTATTGATAAAAAAAAGTTAGGAAGGATGATATCAGGGTCTTCAGGTGGAGAAAGTGATTGGGTTGGCAAGGATGGGATATCTTATTCTATGGTGAATTAGTGGATTATTGAGGTGATTCATACCTAAGGCCAAATGACTCATGAGATTGTAAAGTTTTGAGATGGGGTAACTCATGAGGCCCTTGTTCATAGTGACTAAGGCCAAATCCTTTCCAAGCACATCTATGAAGATACAACTTACTGAACTTTGGTTTGCTAAGATAGGAAAAGTTAGAGGTAAATGGTTGGATGGATGATGTAGTGGTAAGGGTTGGAAGTGGCCGATCAAGACCCCCATAAATGAAATTTATTTGATGGTTAGGAGACCAATGGGGATGATGGTTCCAATGTTAGGGTTGTAATAAGGGTCATGTCTAAGATTCCTATATTCTTGGATGGTAAACAAGGCATCTAAGGCTAAGAGTCTATATTCCCCAAAAGAAAGACATTGGAATGTGGTTGCCATGGGGTCTTTTATAGGAATCTAGGAAGAGGGGAGAGATGAGATAGTGGAAGCTTCATCAACATTAGGTGTGGAAATGCTATGGGTTTTGGTTGGTGAGGTTATGTTGTTGGTAGATGGTTGTGTGGTGCATAAAGGAGGGAGAAGGAGGTCATTGGGCTGATATGTCATATTACAAGATGTAAAAGGACTAGGGTTAGCTTGGATAGTCACAACTTTCCCTTCATGTTCAAACTTGACACATTGATGTAGGGTGGAAGGGACACAACTCATGGAATAAATCTAAGGGCATCTAAGTAAAATGTTGCATTGAAACTCTCCTTCTACAACATAAAAGAGTTTAGGAATAATATGAGGCCCTACACAAATGTGGAGGATAACTGTGCCCAAGGTGGTAGCTATAGTATCATTAAAAGAACAAAGGACCATTGAGATTTTAGACATGATGTTTTTAGGTAACTGTAGTTGCTCATAATCATGGGATGAGATAATATTGACACTAGCTCGCCCATAGATCATCACCCTTTTGATGCAGGTTTGATTGATGTATGTTATAGTGAAGAGGGGGGATTGGGATCCTCTGAATGAATAAAAGGTATTTCTAAATTCTTGAAGGTGACAAGGTTGGAAGTCTGAAGGGTAACAACAAAAGAAGCTAAAGGTTGAGGATCATTAGTTAGACCTTGATGGATTGTAGAGCCTCTATGAGTACTTGATAGTGATGGGGAGAGGTAGAGACTAACTCATATAAGCTCATCTTTGTTGGAGTTTGGTGAAGTTGTTTGAAGATAAATTTTTAGATGGATATTGCATATGGGTTAGGGTATGAAGGGTTAGATGGGGATAAACCTAAGATAGACACCTTGGGTTTGTTTGAATATGGAGAAGGTTGGGTATTATTTGCTTGGGAGTTCAGAGAGGGGTAAATCCAAGGAATGGATGCCTTAGTCTTCCTTTTATCCTTCTATTGGGCCTGAGATCAAGTAATCATGTGAATAATGTGGATAAGGGGGTTCTCTAGATTAGATGGTTGCTTCAGTTCCTCCTTTTCACTTTTGGGTGAGATCGAAGATCTGATGGGTTGAGTCGGTGGTTGGATTGGCAATGGGGATGTAGGAGGTTTTTCTGATAATAGATCATCATCTTCATAAAAGTTGTGAACAACACTTGAAGAGCTTTACAATTCTCAATGTCATGTCCTAGTGCTCTATGATATGCATATATCAAGTTATAATTAAACCAAGAGGGTTTGGTATGTGAAGGGTCAAAGGGTTTGATGGGTAATAAGCTAAAGGAAGAAGTTTGCAATAACCACTAGAGAATAGTTAAGTAAGCTTTAGTTAAATGTGGTAAATGTTTAGTGGTTTTCGCTTTAGGTGTTGAAGTGGGATGTTGTGTGGATGTAGGTTTAGTGGATAAAGTGGTATTCTTGGTTGATGGTTTTGGTTTAGGCATGATGGTTGATGGGTTGGTGGCAGAGGAGGGTGTTAAGCATGGGATATACTGAGAGGAGGGGGTAAATCAGTATATCATATATCTTATAAAACTTTCCCTTTATCAAATTCCAATTAATCAAACATTCAAGATATGCAATAAAATTCAAACAATAAACATCACACAAGATAGAGAGAGACACCAGATATAACATGGAAACCCATTATGGGAAAAACCACAAAGAACAATCTCAAGTATATTCATGAGAAATAACCAATAGGAGCACCATACCCCTTTGCCAAGTACCAACCCAGCTACAATTCATGAGCACCGACCCATAGGAGCTTCAAACCCCTTTGCCGAGCACCAACCCATAGGAGCACCAACCCCTTTACCGAGCACCAACCCACAGGAGCACCAACCCCTTGGTGTATACCACATACCTATCTCTCAATGTTGTTATCTCAACAAATGATAGTTCAATACAACATCTTTTTCCTCTCTCTCACCTTTGTTCTTCTAAGGTAGATATAACAAATAAAAATCATATTCATCTCTCACAATTGCTCTTCTAAGCTAGATATTACAATATCAAATCAACCTCTATCTCTCATATTACAAGTGGCTTCTTAAGCCTTTATTTATAGCTTTCCAAATGACCTTTGGCCTTCCCCCTTTGTGACCCTTCAATCCTCATAGAAAATGGTGCCAATCTTGGATGACCCTTCATATTCAAGCCTTTGAAAAGTCATGTGGTGACCCTTCATGACCAAAAACCTCCTTCCCACTTTTGTCCTTATCTTTGGTGACTTTTCGTATTCCTGAAAGTGTCCCTTCATGAGAAATTGTGCCCTCACTCTTTTGTCTTCACTTGGTGACTCTTGGTATTCCCCAAGATGAATCTTCATGGGAAAATGCATCCCATCCTTCTTTTGTCTTTATCCCGTGGCTCTTCGACTTCTCCATGGGCCCTTATTTTGTCTCATATGCAACCAAAAATATATTCATTAATATTAAATAAATATTAACTCACATTAGCCAAGATAAACAACATTAAATGCAATGGGGCCTTTATCACCAATAATACTAGACCTTTGACATCAATGACAATATTTCCAACAATCTCCCCCTTTGTCATTGATGACAACCTCAATCCTGAAATTGCCACATCCTATCACCTGCACATCCTATCATCTAAAAACATGCAGTAACTCCACCTTACTGTAGCAACCTATACATGTTCCCTGTACCTATTTTTTGCACCTGTACTTGTACCTGTTATTCTCCCCCTTTGACATCAATGGAAAAGGGCCTACCTAGAGCTAAGACTTATCTCCCCCTCAATTGATGTTGAACATCAATGGTAGGAAGTAATATAAATTACTTCCAACTCCTCTTGTAGATATTTGAATGTATCCTTTGATCATGCTTTTGAGAAGATATCTAATAAATCATTGCCTGTCCTTTGAGAATCTGCAATCAACTCATTTGAAAATTTTCTTCTAACCTCACAAATTTTTGCATGAAAATTTAGTGTATATCCTTGATCACATATATGACTTATACTCACTAGATTATGCTTACAAAACATCTACTATCAACGAACCATGGCTGATCTTCATTTCTTACATGCAAAGTTGTTTGCACCAACATAGAATCTTCAAGTTGTTTCTTCTGCCATGAACATATCTAAACCTTCTTCCTGATGAATGGAGTATCCTTTTATTTCTTTCTAAAACTATTAGCTCTTTTTCAACATTCTAATTTCTTGTGACCATAATCATTTGAAACACTTTAAAACACTGCATATGCAAGAATCATAATACTAATGCAAAATTTTCTTTAAAAATATATATTCCCTCAAAAGATATACAAATTAACCTGCCAACTCACCTTCTTGTCATGCAACATAGCCAAGACCCAATAGCATCCACCATGCTTCAATTTTCTTAAAAGTGTCTTCTTGAAGCCTAGAAGAGACACCCCCACACAAAAGGGTCCTAGAAACAAATCTCAAGAGATTCCCACATCTTCTCTGTTTCTTCCTTGATCTTCTTATGTTTTTCTTTTAGAATCTGTTTAAGCTTGTCTAACCTTTTTAACTTACTAACCTTATCATTTATGATGTTATTCATCTTCTCAAAATTTTCAACTATCTTATCTTGACAAAGCTTGTGCTCAAATGTAACAAGAGATTCTGCACAATCCTTCTTATCTGATTCTTTATCTACTATAGCAAGTAATTCATTTTCATTATTAAACTCAACCTGATCAACCTTTACTATTTTAGGTCTCCAAACCTTAATTTGAATTTTCTCATATTTTTTAGGGTCCTTTGACATACCTTGAATATCTCTTTACTTCATTTTGACATAATCTAGCAATATGGCCAACCTCATGACAACAAAAGCAAACAATATTTTTCATACCTTATTCTTGAATGTGACTAAGATCTCCCTTTGACTCATTGCTTCTCCTCATACAATCTCTTGCCCTATGATCAACATGATGACAAACAAAACAATGGCCATGAAAAGAATTAGAAAACTTGAAAGCATTGGGCTGCCTGATTAGCTTCTTTGATTTGCCTTCAAAACCTGCATCCTTCTTTCCTTGGACTGATATTTCATGATCTTTCTTAACCTTGATTATAAGCTTCTCATGTCCTTTAAAGAGCCTAACTCAACCTTCAACTAATTATAATCTTCTTCTTTTGATGTTAAAATTGAATTTGCAACCTCTAATTATTTCATAAGATCCTGAACAAATATCTTATTTTCTTTTACTTCTATAGCCAACTTAGAATCCAAGATACACACCTTTTCCTTAAGATCCTCAACCATATATTTCAACTCTTGATTCTCCTTCTTTAGCTACTTGGCTATCTTATGCTTTTCTTTGATCTACCTTCAAGCTGTTAAACCCTTTCTGAAGGAACCTGCTCTGATACCAATTGTTAAGCATAAGATATACTGAGAGGGGGGGTTGAATCAGTATTTCATATATCTTATAAAACTTTCCCTTTATCAAATTCCACTTAATCAAACATTCAAGATATGCATAAAACTCAAACAATAAACATCACACAAGATAGAGAGAGACACCAGATATAATGTGGAAACCTAATGTGGGAAAAACCATGGAGAATAATCTCAAGTATATTCATGAGAAACAACCCACAGGAGCACCATACCCCTTCGCCGAGTACCAACCCAGCTACAATTTGTGAGCACCAACCCACAGGAGCTTCAAACCCCTTTGTTGAGCACCAACCCAACAACTATTCGTGAGCACCAACCCACAGGAGCACCAACCCCTTTATGTATACCACACACCTTTCTCTCAATGTTTTTATCTCAACAAATGATAGTTCAATACAGCATCTCTTTCCTCTCTCTCACCTTTGCTCTTCTAAGGTAGATATAGCAAATACAAATCATAGTCATGTCTCACAATTGCTCTTCTAAGCTAGATATTACAATATCAAATCAACCTCTATCTCTCATATTACAAATAGCTTCTTAAGCCTTTATTTATAGCTTTCCAAATGACCTTTGGTCTTCCCCCTTTGTGACCTTTCAATCCTCATGGAAAATGGCACCAATCTTGGATGACCCTTCATATTCAAGCCTTTGAAAATTTATGTGGTGACCCTTCATGACCAAAAACCTCCTTCCCACTTTTGTCCTTATCTTTGGTGACTTTTCGTATTCCTCAAAGTGTCCCTTCATGAGAAATTGTGCCCTTCCTCTTTTGTCTTCACTTGTTGACTCTTGGTATTCCCCAAGATGACTCTTCATGGGAAAATGCGTCCCATCCTTCTTTTATCTTTATCCCATGGCTCTTCAACTTCTCCATGGGCCCTTATTTTGTCTCATATGCAACCAAAAATATATTCGTTAATATTAAATAAATATTAACTCACATTAGCCAATATAAACAAAATTAAATGCAATGGGGCCTTTATCACCAATAATACTAGACCTTTGACATCAATGACAATATTTCCAATAGAGGGAAAGGTAGGTAAATTAAGAATTATTAGTGTAGTGGGGAAAGGTGCTTTAGAAATCAAGTATGAAGGTGTGACCAATAAAGGTAATGGGGTTTTGGTAAAAATGATGGACTTTGTGTTTAAGGTAGAGGGATGGGGAGCCAAAATGGAGGGCAAGGTTGAGGGAGGTAAAATTTGGGGTTTTGGGCCCTTCAGTGATTTTACCTCTTTAGTTGTTTTAGTTGTTGGTTTGGGAGGGGATTTGCTCACTTTAGTTGTCTTGGTGGTTTTAGGTATTTAAGGGTCAATCAATTTGGAGGAGGTTTTGGTTGGTTGGGTGGAGGTTTTAGTTGGTTTAGAAGGGCTAGGTTGGTCTGCTAAAGAAGGGGTTAGAAGTTCTAATTTGGCTCCCTTACCTTTATCTTGACCTCTGATAGAAGGTTTTGAAATTAGAGGTTGGGTGGATGGAGTCATCTTCTCTTTTGAGATAGCTTCCAAAGAGGGGGTAGATGGTTCTGTGATAGGGAAGGTAGGTGTGGTATCCTCTAATGGAGGTGTGGATATGGTTGTTTCTTTTATTTGGGTGTCTAAAGGAATAGAAGATAGTCTTTATCTTCCATTAGGGGATTGGAGAAAGAAGAAGTTGAGGTAACATTTCCTTTGTCAATGGGTTCATTATTAACCACATTAATAGTATGTGCCTCATGAGATGATTCAGGTTTATTTTCATGATGAGGGGTAGAAGGAGCATGATTAGGGAAAGGCTTATAGAATATGTCAAGGGCTTAGTTTGGTGGCACATTAGGATTGTCCAATGTGAGCTCCCCCTTGTCAATTAGGGATTGGACAAGGTATTTAAAGGTATTTCACCTATTGATGTCATATCCTATGATTTGATTAAAATCACAATGGTCATTGTCATTATACCAATCGAGCACAGGGTGAGAAGCATCAAACTATTAGGGTGGTTTAATTGGTCGAAGTTAGATGATATTAGCTTTTAGTAACTTTTCCAAAATATAAGGATAATGTTCCCCAAGTAGATTTAATGGCTTATGGTTATTCTAAGTTTGGTTCCTTTGGTTTTGGTCTAGATAGTTGAAGGGGTCGAAGGTTTGGTTCCTTGGGTTTTGTTAGTTGGTAGATGGCAGAGGTATGACTTTGAGGACAATAGCATTGGTGGTGGCTTTTCTCTTGGAAATGGTATTGGTTGGGTTATTTAGTTTGGAAGAAGAGGGATCATTGGGTTTATAAGTTGGGTTCTTTTTCTTCAACTTTAATCTTCCCTCATCAATGGCTCTATTTTGTAGTTTGTGAGCCATGGTAAAATATTCATCAAATATCCAAAAGCTTTGGACATGCAATGTGGATGAAATGTGTTTTACACATGCCTAGGTGAAGAGATCTATAAGCTCAAGTTGAAGAAATGAAAATGAAAGTTGGTTGATTAGGCTCCTCCAACGAGCCACAAAATCAGCAATAGGATCATCTTTGAATTGTTGAATGGAGTAGAGATTGGTAATAGAAACATTTTTGGATATATTTATCGAAACGTGATCCAAAAAAAATTGGTCTAGTTGGGAAAAGGAGAAGATGGAGTGTTTTGGGATGGCACTATACCAATCTAATGTTGATCTAAATAAGGACATAGGAAAGGTACGGAGGAGGAGAGCATCATCATGGGAAATCAAGTAACATGCATGCCTAAATGCTCTTAAATGTTGTTGGGGGTCCTCCTTGATTTTAAATTTAGAGAATTTTAGAAATTACCATTATGGAGGCTATGGTCAAAGAGGGATAGATGGATGGATGGGTTCTTTATAAATTTGGCCATAAGAGATAAGGTTATATGATCCTGAGATGGATGACTCAAGGATAGTCATTTTCTCAATTAGCATCTTGACTAAGTCTATTTGGGGTTGTTGGGTTGGATAGGTATATGACATGTTTTGTTTGGGCTAGGTGACATGGGAATAACTAGTGAATGGTTGGGATGATGTCATGTGTGTGTGTGAGATTACGTAATATTGGGTGGAAGTTGAAGTTATGTATACTTGTGTGTTAGGAATATATTGATAGGACATCATGGGTATGTGTTGGAGGGTTGATGTTGAGGGTTTATGTATGGCATCAAAGTGATTAGTGGGTTAGTTGGTTAAAGGTGGGTAGTGAACAAAGTGATTATAAGGGGAATCATTTGTGGCATGGAGAGTACCAAGTTCTAAAAGGGGGTTGAGATTGGTATATTGGTTAAATCTAAAGGGAGTATTAGAAATGGGTGTGGAAGACACTGCACCAACAAAAGGGGTAAAAGTGACAAGGGGTAAAGTTGAACCAATGTTAGAGGTATTGGTTGGGATAATAGGTGTTTGGGTGGTGGTGGTTGATGGACCAATGATAGAAGATGAATTTTGGCTAACAAAAGGGTGGGATGATTCAAAACCAGCCATAGGGTGGTGTGGCATACCATAAGGTGGATCCATGGGAGGAACTAAAGCCATCAAAATATGGTAGGCTAAGGTATTAAGATAGTGTTGTAAAGCAATTGAATTGTTGTTAGAAAGGTGGAAAAATCTGAATCACCTTTAGGGATTGTTGTAGGCACCATAGGTGGGGGATAATGGTGTGATAAAGCATGGGGCAATTTATCAATGTCTAAGGTATAATCCATGGATGAGGATGAAGAAGAATATGGTGGTGAGTTGCTTTGGTTTTTCACTTATTATCTAGTTAAGACCATATGAGAAATTTAGAAATGGATAATGAACCTTTTACCTCATACAATGAGCAAAGAAATAAAAACCCAAAGCAAATAAATCACATGCTAAAAGTGAAATTAATCCTAGGATTTATTTTAAATCACTTTTGGCTTATGCCTTAAAGAATGTGAAAGGGGAAATTGGATTGTAAGTCAGGTACTAGAAAAGTTTTATAAGGATAGTTTTGGGTTGAATTTTGGTGCTCAAATAATTTGCACTAAATCAGGTACATGGCTTGGTACTAGGGGCTTGCTCCCCTTACTTCACAATTTCGTAGCTAGTGTAGGTACTTATCCAATATATAGCATTTGTCTAGAGTTTATACTCAGCCAGAGAATGGAATGGGTCATCCCCTTAGTGATGAAATCCATGTTGGATCACTGGGTATGGTAAGGTGATCCAAAGGGTGATGAAATCCCAATGGACCTTATCTCAAATAAGTTTTGATGTTTAATTTGTGCATGTGGTTTGGTAGTGTAACATATGTGTGATACGATTAATTCATAATGAATTTAACTAATCTAGGTGAGCTAATCATTAAGAAAGAAATAACTGGAATGCACTCAATTTTAATCTAAAAGAAAAAAATTCTGTCTTTTCATGCAAACAAGGAATAGCTAAAATTCACTTAAATGCAATATGTAAAATGTAACCTATCCCTAGGATGAAAACCTTTTTTTTTTCTTTTTTGGAAAAGAATAAAGGAAAGAATTTTTTTTTCAAAAATTTAGAAATAGTAAAAATGCAAGAGCATTGAACTTTTACTAAATGTAAATATATGTCTAAAAAACTATGACCCATAAGGGGTCCCACCAGGTGTGCCAAAATGTTTCTATCTAATTTTTCTTTTTCCTAAGTGTGAAAAGAAGAAACTTGTGATGAAGGGTGTGGAAGAATACTTGTTAAAGTGTATTTTTTGGCTTCAAGTGATTGTGTATATCTCCTATTTGGCTTGGTAGGATGAACTAAAAATAATGAAACACTAAAATAAACTTATTTGTTAGATAAGTTGATGGGTTGATTGCCTAGTGTGAGCTAGATCCTAGAAGTGAAAGCTTTCTAGGAGGCTATCAATCCACCTTATTTAAAGACGTAACTTAGTGAATGAAAATATAAATATTTGCATAAAATGAAAAAAAACTTAAACTAAGAAAAAAATAATAATAATTAATAAAACTAAATGCTTTGCTTAGATGGATAAAATAAAGCAACTAGTTTAAATAGTGTTAATGCTGAAAATTAGCTAAAACAAAGTTGTGGTTTTTTTGTTTGGATTGATTTGATAAAAGTTAAAATAATTATTTGGTTGGGGTTGGGAAATGGTTGGAATGGATAAGAAAAATATTTTAAATAAAATAAGAGGGATAAATGGTGAAAAATAGGTCCAAGAAGGCAAAGGGGCAATTAGTCACAATGAGGCCAAGAAGGCAAAGGGGTAAAGGGTGATAAAGATGGAAAAGGAATATGTATAAGAGGGTAAAATGAAAAGATTTTGATGAAGAAATCAAGTGAAAGAATAGGACCAAAGGAAAAGGAATGAAGAAATTAAGATAACTAAACAACAAGATTACCTCAATGCTTAAAGATGTTTATTGGTGAAGATTGGCTTGTTGATAGTTGATGAATACTTCAAGAAATTTTGGTATATTTTTGTTGATTGAGATCCTTCTCTTCAAGATTATTACCTCCTTAATGATACCTCCAAACCTGAAACACAAATGTTAATAACAAAATACTAACTTCCAACTTAACCTTGAGTGAAGGAGAGGGGGATATTTATAGCATTTTTATGAATAATCATGCCAAAAAAGAGAATAGTGGAAGTATGGTGAAATTTTACATTTGATTCATTATTTATTAAAGGTGAAGTGGTTGAGGATTCCCATGTGGGTTGGTGAGTCTCCTACTTTGCACATGAATCCAAGTTTGAATGGAAATAATGCACATGGGTTTGAGTGAGATCGAAGACTTTTTACCACCCTTATTTGTCTTAATTCAAGCACTTAAATATGTGGCACAAAAAATGTGGTACCATTTTCCATGTGGTGCATGGATTATTCAAGGTTAGGTTGGTGGAGATTCCCATGTGGGTTGGAAAGTCTTCCATTTGGGTTGGTGAGCCTCCATTTAGGTTAAAAAGTCCAAAAATGAGTGCCCTTTGTCTTTGAGGAGTTAGGTATCTCATTTTAAGGTCCACTTTCATATTTTAAGGCAAAATATATGTTTATTGATGGCCCCTTAAGAGTAAATTCAACATATTTCAATGGGGGGGGGGCTTGTGATGCTTAAATGAGGTCATAAAGCACATTGGAAAAGGGTCCCATGTGGGGTATGATGTCCCACATCAATCCACATCACTTCTAAGCCATGTCACTTTCCATATCACCTTCCATGTCACTTATAATGTCACTTTCCATGTCACTTGCCATGTCATCATGAATAGTGATAGTGGGTCCCGTAGTGAATAGTACTTTTAAATAGTGATTTTAAATAGTATTATGTGACTAGGGGAATAGTGATTTGGTTAGGTTAAGAAGGATTGGTTAAGGGTTAATAATTGTTAAGGGTCCTTTAAATGGTTTTGAGGCATTTAGTCATCAAAATTGTAAGTGTGTAATTTTTTAGTGTCTACAAAACCATCTAATATATACAGGGGATGGTGAGAAGTCAAATGAAATGCTTTAGGTCGATCATGTTAACAGGTATTTCTAAGGCATTTACCTCTAAATATTCTAGTTCAAAAGCATTTCCATGCCAATCACTAATGATATGAAAAGTTCTTTTCCATAGACAATCAAATTTTACATGTTGTCCTGATTTAACAAACCTTTGATCATATTTAAGGATTAGGTCCTTGGGTTTGAGACCTAGATCTGATGACTAGGTCCACAAAATCAATTTCCAAAGTCTTGTCCTTATGAGACCCCTTGGTTTCCTTCTTACTATTTGGCAGGGTGTAGGATTTGCTCATGGTGTACTTAGGGGGAGGATTTCCCCTTCAAGGTATTTCCTAGGAGATACCTTATAAATAGGCACAAGAGTGGATTTCTCCTACAAGAAACAAGTGGAATTTTAATTTGCATGAAAGGCACTACTGAGTGATATTTTGAAATATTCTGTAATACCTTCAAGTTATCTCTTAGGATATACTTTTTAAAAATGTAAAAGACTAGATTTACCCTTCAAGGTATCTCTTATGAGATACATTTCAAACAAGGATAAAAGTGGATTTTTTATTTAAAGAACAAGTGCAATCTTCCTCTACATAGAAGGCATTACTAGGTGATATTTTGAGGTATTTCCTAAGAATTACCTTTCAAACATGCACAAGAGTGGATTTCCCCTTCAAGATATCTTGTAGGGGATACCTTTCAAATAGGCATAATAGTGGATTTCTACTTCAAGGAATAAGTGGAATTTTCATGGAAGACACTACTGGGTGATATTTTGAAGGCCTTTATAATACCTTAAGGTATCTCTTAGGAGATACCTTTCAAACATGCATAAGAGCAGAGATAGCAAAATTACACTAGAGAAATTGGGCCCTTATCATAAAAATGTTTTAGTTTAAATAAGGGTTTGACCAAAAAAATTCATAACCAAACAACTCACAATAAGAAGATGGAAGTGTAGCCCTAGATGAAATTGTTGGATTGCATCTTCAACATGTTTTGATGACTGAGGTGAGGAATTTCTTGATGAACCAAATGAAGGACACATGTTTTCCTCAAGGGAATCCTATGAACATTCTCAAGGGTCAGAAGGATCTGTCACCCTTCCCCATTTGAAGAAAGGTGGTATGAAGGTAAAAGGTGACCGAGAGTTTGAGCTTACATATAGGGTTGGACATGTGATGAGTTCTTGGGGATTTATAAAATTTGGGCCTTTTTTGAAGATTGCCCCACTTATTTTTAAGTGGGAAAGGTGTAGAAAGTCTCTAGGGCATGAGTATTTGAAGTTGCAAAGAAAGTGATGCCACATGTTAACTCATAATATTTTAGAATTTGGGCCATTTTTGAAATTTACCTCACTTACCTCTTGGTGGGAAAATTTCAAAAGGTCCTCGAAGACCTGAGTGCCCTGATTTTAAAAGTTAAATAATGATAGATGATGTTCTTACATCTTGTAAAGAGTTTTAGACATATTACACCATTGCACCAGAGGAAAAAAAATGAGTGAAAAATGTGCAAAAGTCCTTGAGGGCCTAAAAAGGTACCATGACATATCTTTCACTCATATGGCTCCATGTATTACAAGGTAGTTCATCCAGTGTAAAATAAATATTAGTACTTCCCCTCTCTTTTTTCAAATGAAGCTTAAGTAATTAATGAGATTAGGTGGCAAATAGTTGTTGTACTTCAAAGTATTAATGGCAACCGTAATCTTGAAATGCAAAGGATTATAACTAAAGCATTTTTTTTCATTTGTTTCCACTCTTTACATTTAGAGCTTACAGAGCTTACATTTGTGCCTTTGAGTTATTTGTGTGCCCTAGCTACGTGCAATGTAAAGATGTGATTATTATGATTCCTTCATGGATTTTTAATGTTTATTATGTGCCACCTTAAAATTAACAATAAGTGCTCTTTCAGCTCCTTGTGTTGTGATTTTTGAGAAGAGTTAAAAGGTGTTGTGAGGGTTGTTTAAGTGAAGAGTTTATCAAAATTTGAAGTATTGCATTATAAATCTAGAGTAAAAATGGTAGCATCCTTAGCTCCTTTAAAGGGCATCACTGTCTCTATCTTAGATGAGATTAAGGTACAAATGTCATGGGACTAGATTTTGAGGTCCTGTTGAATGCCTTGTAATGGAAAAAACCCATCAAGTGGTATCTAATGTTGGCTTGAGCTACATCACCCCTATGAAAGGATTCCCTTTGGTTGCCCCATACCCATAATTGATTATTACATGTGCTCAAGCATACCAACTAAACACCAAGACCAATGTCGATGGTAGCCAGTTAGTTGTCTTCTCTTTCACCCTTATGGCCCTTACCACCTTGCTCAAGATTCCTCCTCAGCCTAACATCATTACACTCACCATGGAATAATGTCAAGAATATGTGAAGAAGAATGATAAGGCAATTTGGGACAATGTCAATACTTATTGGCTGACCAAGAAGAGATAGAAGGCCTCTAAGATGTCTAAAATTTGAAGTTTGTAGAACTCAATGAATTTCCCTAATATGTTATTTATATGTTTTATGGGATACCCATTGCAAAAAAAATTGAGCCATGGATGTTCCTGATCTTTACATATGTATTAGAGAAGCATAAGAAGCTAGACTAGGCCACTATCCTTAGTGACAATTTGCATGGGTAGATGATGTAACTTCAAGTTATAATTATTTCAAAAGAGGCATTTATAGGTACATTCTACATTTCATCTTATTTAATGTACATCCTGGTGCATAATATAACATTCCAGGGGCTCACCAAGAACCCTAATGGAATGAAAATTTATAAGATATACCCAAAAATTATCATGGATGGTTTAAAGAACTTTTACAAGGTGTACAACTGCTTCTTAAACATCATGATGAGTGTCTTCTTTCCTTTAAGAAGCCTCAATAGAATGTCTAACATATCAAGGGAGGTAATTTATAAATATGGTTCCTCCTATATTCAATTCAAGACATTCACATATATCCAAGTGAGTGGTTACTCAGGGTGCCCACACAAATTGCCAAGGTACCTAGATGATAATTTGGTTGTAATGGAGTTGAGCCAACAGATGGTGCCTTCACACAAAAAGATAGCATCCAAGAAGATAAATAATCCCTTTAAGTTCTTGGTCTAAATTTTATATTATCCATGCCCTTTTGTTGCCAAGGTGAAGGGATTAGAATAGGAAATGGGCCAGTATGCAATTAATAAGATGTTGCCTTGGGCCAATTATGATATCAAGTGGTTGGTGAATATGGTGATAATTATGATTTTGAATCAATCACACTATGAAGACATCTAGTCTGACTATGCCACTAAGGAAGGCATCATAAAATTAGACTATATGAGGCTAACATTGTAGGATATTATTTCATACAATATCACCCCCATCCCCAAGGATAGGACAGATGACAAGAATACACTATGTCTACTATATAATGAAAACAAAATTGAATCTTGGGCCATCTCATAGGTGGAATTTAGTAAGGATCATAATGATTTCATCCCCTAGAGAGCCTTTCAAATCATGAGAAGAACCTTTAGGTGATTGAAGGAAAATGGGGTTGATTTTGGTTCTTATGACACACCTACCCTCTAGGAGCTCAGGCGAGTTAAGGAGTTGAGAGGTTTCCTCCCTTAGGATAGTGGTGATCCTATGGATCTACCACTAGTAGTGAAAAGTAAGGTCAAGTGAAAGCTTAGTAATATTTATTTCACTAAGCTAGCTGATATCAATTCAATAACAACAATGCAATTTAAGGCTAGACTATCTTTTTCAAAGATAACAAGCCTAGCATAAAATTAGGAAAAAATTATTATGGGGGAGGTTACATTGGCCAGTGCCACTCCCATATCCATTTTAGGAGAGGGATCCCCAATAATTCTATCTATTCCAATGGCCAACCCCATGGCCAATCCAATGAATGTTCTACCTGCTCCACCAATATAATAAGTAGCAGATGCCCCTCCCCCAAAGATACACTCAAGGGAGAGAGAAGGGAAGAAATAAGGAGATCACCCCAAACAAAAAAGAGTAAATAAGGCTCTATAACCTCCAAGTGGGTTCCCAGTGAAGAGGAAGGATGAAAATACTTTTTATGCCTAGAGAGTAAGGGATATGAGTGATGATGAGGATTTAGATGAAGGAAGGTCCATTATCAAGGTGATGAAGAAGCAACATGCATTCACTCCTCTGTAGGTAAACATTGGGTATATAAATCCAAGGGAAAGGCCTCAAACCCTAATGAAGGCCCTGGTGATGGGCTTATTTGTAGAAGAGGGACCCTCAGTAGTACAAAGCAAAGGTGATGAGGAAGACATCCTAACCTCAAATGATCTTTTATCTTTAGATAATGTCGTATTGGATGGTGTTGAGGTGGATATGCAAGTTTAGGCCCCTTAAGAGAAAGAATTAGGTTCATCAGACTTAGAGACATTCATTGATAATGTCATCACCCAACCACTAGGCCAAGGTAATCATTGTGGAACTAAAGCATTAAACAAGTTTGGTGAGAGAGTTGAAGGAGAGCCATTGCAGAACATTCAAGGTGACACCATTTCTGAGGTGGCAATTGAGAAAGGAGGCTCAAAGGCAATTCTAGAAGTACCAAAAAATGTCCCTTCCCCTCCAAAGGTGTCAAGTCCAACATAGAAGGAAAAGGTGAGTGTGAAATAAGGTGGGGGAGCAAACCTAAAAGTGGGTACCCCACCCATACAAATGAAAATAAGGAATTGTATGATTCTAATAAGGATGTTGAGGAGGGTGCTTCATGAGATGCCACTTAAATTTAAGTACCATGAAACTTTTTCCCTCGCATCAGGGTCTATGACCCAACACATAATGAAGGTCTTGAGGCTGTGATTGGTGAAGATTTTCTTGAAGCTAGCAAGGATGCCACCATCACCTCTTCTATTCTTAAGGCCCAAGAAAATAAATAAAGTAAAGTGACCATGCATCCTTCTAGCTAGTCAATAGAATAGGAAAGTTTAATTAAGAAGTTACTCAAGGAATCTCATCAGCTTAGGTTAGACTTTGATGTTTTAGAGCAGATAGATTTGAGCTTGGAAAAGGAGAATGGAGAAGATAAGGGTCATGAGGATCAAGAGAGTGATGAAGAGATTGAACATTTTGTGTTGATCCCACTGCCAAAACCTATAATGCTCCCTACATCTAGCACTCTAATGACACCACCCTTCACTATCGCGAGGCCATTAACAATGTCTACCACTTTAATGGGATTATAGACCAGACCCTTTCTCTGGGTCAAAGAGTAGATCAAAGAAAAAATAGACATTATGATCAAAATAAAAGAGATCAATATAATGAAGATCACTTAAGCACATAAGGCTAAGCCCCCTAAAAATGCTTGAACACATTCCAGGACCACCTTTACCACTACAGGAAAAAGGAATGTAGAGATAGCCATCCCTCTTCTTGACGCATTGAATAAGGATGCTCCCCTCAAAATTTACACCCTCTATAGTTACAGTTTGGGGGAGCCATCAAGAAAAGAGCTGAAATATAGCTCACAAGTTTTGGCTAGCATGGTGGCCCATAGGATGGATAAAGACAAGGCCACCATGGAAGATTTAAAGGTAGAGAACTAAGCTATGATCTAGTACTTAAAAAATTTGTTGAGTGATCCTAAGGTAGTAACTCATAGTTCTAAGTCCTCTCCATCTCTCCTATGTGTCTTTCAACTCCAGCCAAATTGATTATTTGAAGACTAGAGGATGGGCAATTGAAGATTACAAACAAGACCTGGGAAATAGGGTGGAAGAAATAATCCACTCAAAATTTAAATTCTTGAGTAATATAGTAGAAAATAAAAGAGAGTGTGATGCCCAAATGTTTTCCTATAAGGTAGACACCAAGAAATGGGAGGAGGCTCAATGAAAGGCAGAAGAGATCTATAAGATGATCACATATACCTTGATTTTGGAGAATATCATTGCTCCAAATGATCAAAGAATGCCTAGGGAATATCAAATAACAATCAAGCATCATCTAATGATGCTCAAAGATGGAATTTTTGATCTGAAAGGATAAGAATGGTCTCTTAAGAATGCAACAAGGGAGATAGATGTTGTGTTGAGGAAGATGGTAAGCCTTGATGGTGCAAATGAATTAGGGGAGGATAAAGTTTGTGTTGTTATAAATAACCTCATTGATGCACCATAAGAATCCTTTGATGTCCATAAGATAAAGCAATTGGTGTCACTAGATAAATCCTATGACCAACTCAAGGAACTCATTGGAGAGAAGTAGACCACAATTCGGTGGACTGCTACCTAACTTGAATAATATAGAGTCAAATTCAACTACCAATCAAGCCCATACCAAGGGATTCTCACCCCCATGCTCACAAAATATATCAAATATAAAAATAGGTTGGAAAAACATTACATCATTCAAATCAATTCCAGAACTTAATTAAATATTTTAGTTTCTTTTAAGCTGGCACCACCTCTCCTTTCTTTTCACTTCCCTTTTCCTTTCTTTTCCCTTTTATTTTCTCATTTCCCATTGGGAAATCATTTTACTTAACCCAATAGTGGCACATCCCTTTTGAGGTAGTTTTTTTAATCATGTACATAGCAAAAGGGATGTTTTGTTTATTGTGCAAGAAGATAAAGGTTTGTTTTGTCTCTTATAGGGTTATCCTCCACGTGGATAACAAGAAACATTATGCCTTAGTGGAGAAACAGTTTTGTCTTCATCACCAGAACACATGTATAATCTTAGGAGTCATGTTCATCACAAGGTCTAACAAAATCCAAGCCCACGAAGGAATTTTCTAGCCGGATTACCTTTAGGAATATGTTAGGCTTAGCTTAATTTTATAAGAAAAGGGGGTGTGTCCCTTTACAAAGATTGATTAAATTTTTGAGTCAAGAAATATAGCCTTGAATATTTCTCACTGGGTAATATTCCTGATGCTAAATTGATTTTTGTTGTAAAATCATTGGCAAGATTTGAGAGCATCACACATGTCTCCCTTGTTACAATATTTTCTTGCATAGCATATATTTGTTATGTTTTCAACTACACATTGTACGTATTTTCAGTTCAATCGATAAATAAATGTTTTTGATGGTTTTCATCCTCTTTCTATTATTTAAGTACAATGCCATATTTTACATGCTTAGTTAATCAATGATTTGATGTATTCATCTTTATGGTAGTCAGTTAGATAGTATATCTAGATTATAAAATCCTTTCTACTTTGAGATTTGGAAAAGGGTGTTGATATCCTTTTTAAGGGTAGTCTTGGGCTCATGGATTCAACTAAGAGGTGTTCTAAAAGGATATCATTCATACATGGTTTTAGCTTCATTTATTCTAAGTCGGTGCTACATTTATTGGTAGAGGTTATATGGCAATTTACTCAAACTTATTTCTGCTCATATGTTAACCCTCAACTTATAATCTCTATTAACTGATAGTTTTTGTCCTACCTTGTTTTACCTTGCATATAACACACCTTCTACATATCCTAAGTGTTATTTGCCTATGAGCACATAAATATTATATAATCAACATGTGTTTATATTTCATATGTTAAATATCAATGTTGTAATCTATTATTCAACCCTCTATTTTTGAAGATTCTTTAGAATGGAAGTTGCAATCATATTTATGTCTATCTTTAGTAGCTTGTATCTAACCTAGAACATTTTCTCATTCTATGTGACAAACCTTGTTGGGTGAATTGATCAAGTTTGGTTGTGTTCCAATCATAATTGTATTTATTTATGCTAATAACCCCATGAAGATTGATTTACATAATCCATTCCTGAGAGCAAGCTACCCCTTAGGTCCTCTCACCTTGGTTCAGGTAGAGCCAAAAGTAGTAGGAAACTAACCATACCCTTTATAGGTGCCTCTCGGTCATTTTCTATGTTTGGTCTAGTCTTGATGTCAAACCCATCCCTAGATATAATGACATACTTAGCATGTTTTCCATCTTTGCTTTCCCCTTTCTTCAAGTGTGTAAGTCCAAATGACAAAGGTGTAAAACTAGGAACCAACATAAGGTATCTCCCAAGAGATACCTTTAAAGTAAGCACAACAGTGGATTTCTCCTATAAGGAACAAGTGGAATTTTCCTTTGCATGAAAATCACTATTGAGTGATATTTTGAAAAAAATTGTAATACCTTCAAGGTATCCTTTAGGAGATACCTTTAAGACATGCACAAGAGTGGATTTCCCTTTCAATAAATCTCCTAGGAGATACATTTTAAATAGGGACAAAAGTGGATTTATTCTTCAAGGTACAAGTGCATTTTTCCTTTTTATGGAAGGCACTATTGGGTGATATTTCAAAATCTTTTATAATACCTTCAAGGTATCTCTTATGATATACCTTTCAAACATGCACAAGAGGGGATTTCCCCTTTAAGGTATCTCATGGGAGATACTTTTCAAATAGGCACAAGAGTGGATTTCTCCTTCAAAGAACAAGTGGAATTTTCCTTTACATAGAAGGAACTACTAGGTGATATTTTGAAGGCCTTTGTAATACCTTCAAGGTATCTCCTAATATATACCTTTGAAACATGCACGATAGTGGATTTCCCCTTCAATGTATCTCTTAGGAGATACCTTTCAAACAAGCACAAGAGTGGATTTCTCCTAAAAGGAACAAGTGGAATTTCCTTTACATAAAAGACACTATTGGGTGATATTTTGAAGGCACTTATAATACCTTCAATGTATCTTGTAGGAGATAGATTTTAAACATGCAAAAGATTCAATTTCTGCTTCAAGTTATCTCCTAGGAGATACATTTCAAATAGGGACAAGAGTTGATTTCTTCTTCAAGGAACAAGGGAAATTTTTCTTTATACGGAAATCATTATTGGGTGATATTTTGAAGGCCCTTGTAATACCTTAAAGGTATCTCCCAAGCTAAACCTTTCAAGCACAAGATTGGATTTCCACTTCAAGGTATCTCATAAAAGATACCTTAAAATCATAAGAGAGGAGATACCTTTACACAAAAGGCACTATTAGGTGATATTTTGAACGCCCATGTAATAACTTCAAGGTATCTCTTGGGAGATACCTTTCAAACATGCACAAAAGTGGATTTCCTCATAAATTTATCTCCTAAGATACCTTTAAAATAGGCATAACTGTGGATTCCCCATTTAAGGTATCATAATTAAAAGGCACCACCAGAGAGCTCATTATGAATTGAGGGTCATTAGGTGGTGAGAAATAGATGAGTCATCATGCAAAGCTACATTCTTAGAATCCATGAGGCAATCAAAAGGTGCCAAATGTCTAGATTTCGATCCAACTAGATAGCTTAGTCATATTCATGCCATGTGAGTACTTAACTATATCTAAGGTAGTAGCCACATGTCAAAAGGCGGAAATATTTAGATTTAAAGCTAAAATTGATGAAAAATCAAATTTAAATTAAATCTAAATTGAATTATGAAGTGATTAATTTCTAAAATTAATAGTTCAAAGTTTGATAAGCTTATCCATTAATAGGGCATGAATTAGGATCGCCATCAGCATTGCATTAATCAATCTTGCCAAATAGGTCTTATGTGCATTCATCCTACATTAAGACAATATATGATCTCATCAATAAAAATTAAAAATCCATGGCCAAAAAAAGAATGTTTTCAACTGCCAAGTCAGAACACATCCCATTTTTGTAATCATATGGGATAAACTCCAACTTAGCCATTGCCTCCATCAACAGAGCCCCCAAGTGGTTATTCAGACAAGACAAGGATTAATTAGATGCAATTGGCTTCAAATACATACAAACAACATATATATAAGGTTATTTATTTATATATAAGGTGTTAAATATATATAAGGTTTTTGTAATAAATTAGCTGATTTTTATATATCAGGGGCTTTATACTTTTATATGTAAATAAAGTCTAAATGGACTATAGTTTTGCTCTAAAGTCTAAAGGTTTAACTCCAAAAACTAGTGACTTAGCTGCAAAGACTAATAGCTATACTCCTAAGATGAAAAATCATGAATGGGAAGAATCCACCTTCATCATTGAGGATCAAAACAATGCCATTAGACCAATAATGTTGTAATCCATAATTTGATGTGATAGTGTTTTCAAAAGATCTCCAAAAGAATTGATGTGATGGTATTTTGTGATGATGTTTCCAAATGGTCTTATCAAATAAGATTTATATAACTATTTTTTAAATAGAGGGTTTTTCAAAAATATTTGGTATGATGCATAATTAATTATGATTATTGCTCCCAATATTTCCAATAATGACCTTTATGACACACATGACTACTTGACTGGATAAAGCACCTTCCCATTATATCTCACATGTTCCAAAGAGATAACCATAATTGAATCCATCATTATTATCATAATCACATCATATAACCTAATTTGATATTCGATTTTTCATTGTTGCTACCAGCAATTATTGTGGCGTATCTCTAACCAATTATTTCCCTTGTTCCCTATGTGAATTCGAGCTCTATGTTTTTACAGTATAGTCAAATTTATAATTAAATAGTGTTTGCTCTGAAGATGGGTGGGAGAAAGGAAAAAAGTGAATTAGAATCCTCTAATGTATTGCTACAAGATGAAATAGCCAGAGATGTCTTTAAAATATAAGGTTGGTAGAATTTATTAAAAATGTTTTAGGGATTCCATGAAGAAATTGTGCAAGAATTCTATGAGAATTTTGATGAAGATCATGCTATTATCAAAGGGAAGAACATTTCAGTGAATCCCTCTGTAATCATTGCTCTATCTGGGATTCTCGAGGATGGAGTAGTTGACATTGAAAAGATTAGTTTTTATGGCCTAATTTATATGTTTGTTAAAGGAAATGAGCCACACCCTAGACTAATCAAATCCCCCCAAGGAGTGGCCAAGGGAATTTTGAGAGAAAGTCTTCCTCAACCTTGGTAAAATGTTGTTTTATATATAATGAAATATATCACTTATGATGGTCAATTTATAGTAGTAGGTGGAGACGATATGAGACTCCTTCATTTGAAGAAAGGAGCAGTTTGAGAAGAATCTATGATCAATCTTCCCTCTTTCCTTCACAATGCTCTGATTAACATTTTTTATAAGATAAGATGAGATACTAGGTCTACCCACCATCATCGACTGGTTACACTCATTTGTCACCATTATTTTCTCAGTAAATCAAGTGGTGAAAAGGCTTGGTCCTCTTTCCTCCAAAGTAATTCTCTAGTTTCTATCAGAAAGACACCACTCTCTACTTCTCCTCCGTCCACTACAATCCATATTGAAGAATCCATAGTTGAAATTGCATAATAACCATCTCTGTTGCCATTAGTTTTGAAGATATTGTGCCAAAGATCAAAGTGACAAATGGAACTTTATTCAGACACCCCTCATCCTCCTCCAACTAAATTCTGGTGCATTCACTGACTTATCTTACAAGAAGAAGAATAGGATATGTAAGACATAGAAGAAGTTGTATTTGTAGAGGGAACCCTAGTAAAAGAAGTTGTACCTCAAGAAGTAGAGTGTCCAGTGTCCTCTGTTGCTAATAAGGATAATGCACCCTTGATTGAAGAAGATCTATCTTTTACACATTCTATTAATGAATAAAAATAATTACGACATGCCATAGCTTATCATGCCATGAGGAAACAATCAAAGTGAAAAAAATAGAGTTAGATGTTCTCTGTTCAACTTTGAAAGGTAAGGACTTGATGATTTCTAATTTGAAATAAAGGTGGGAAGAATCTATTACTAGAGTTAGTGACCAAGAAATAATTCTTCAAGAAATACAAGCTAAACAAAATATGTTCCATAATGTAATGTTTTTACAAACCCAAGAATTGAGTAATTTGTATAATTCTATTGCTATCAAGGACACTCAGATTATTAATTTATAGAATTATTTTGCTATGAAGGACACTAAGATTACTGATTTACAAAATGACAATGTTGATAAGCATAATCTGAGAGAAAGTATTTATGATAGAAATATAATAATAGAATTTTGAGTTACAAGCCTCTATTTAGGCCATGCAAAGAGAAACATGAGAGATTGCAGTTCAAATAAAGGATCCAACAAGAGTTTTTCCCTCTTTTCATGTTCCATTACATGAAATAGTCTTTACATGGCATATCACCCAAAAGAAAATTCAAAAATTGAAGGATGAAAATGCCAAATTTAAGGAAAAATCTTAGAAGCAATTGATAGAATCCCAACTATAATTACTTAAAACATAGACTTCTATCTAGCACATTTGTGTTATTTCTAAGAAACTATTAGCATGTGGGTATCCTTTATCTATTTGTGTTATTTTCTTACATGAGCAATTTTATAAATGGTAGATTCAGTTAATTTCTCTTATTTTTTCACATATCATTGAAGATAAGCATGTATTTGTGGACACTTTTCTAAAGAGCACTGAAGAAAGGCAGGATGCCATTTGTGATTTCTATACTTTCAATTTGTTGTTATGATATCAATTTGGTTTTCTAATAAATTTATTTCTTAGAGAGACACAATTACGTTCCTTTCTTTCCACTCTAAGGAATCAAATGCAATGGCAACAAATCAATAATGGATTTATATAATTACAAAGCACCACTAGGTTATGTATGAGACCACAATTTCTAAAAGCAAAGAAACTTATTTCTTATTTTCAACCATTGTATCATATGCATATGAAGAAAAAGTATCATGAGCTATTGAGATATAATATTACTACTTTTAGAGATTTTCTAAACGACCATTATGCCAATGATTTCAATGCAATTCTTGCCATGTGGGAGACATTACCTGCTCAAATGAAGCATAGAGAAGTCCTCAGCCCCACCAATATTAAATAGAGTCTAAGAAGAACCAAAGTAGTTTGCTATATAATCACTCAATGCTTAGAGGAAAGAGGTTTAGATATCTAGATTGGGATGAGGTTTAGGCCTTCTATCATTTTATGTCCTCTATCTCCATGGTGCTATTGGAATTCTCAAGTAGAAGTTGAATATCAAGCCTAAGTGCATACAGTTATCAGAGATCTTGGATTCTTGCCAAGGGGCCACCATGACTAGGGTTGTCATTTTGAAGTTTATAATTTGAGTCAGAGGTTTGAATCAAGAAATTTAGATTAAGGATCAGTCACCTCACTTTTTTATGAGAGGACTTGTTAAAGGTAAAGTGTGGGGGAGAAATGATGAGCATTTCATATAGCTCGTCATAATTATATAAATTGTCCCTAAAGTGTTGCATTTGGTTATATATTGTATTGAATTTAATAGTTAAATTCTGATCTAAGTAGGATATGAATGCAATTTTTTCATTATTTGTATGTAATTTATTACTAATTCTTTACCTTGTTATTGTGTCTTACTTGGATGAATAGCATAGTTTTGAGTACAGCAACACATCCCATAGATGGGATAATTTTGAGTAGAGGAACACATCCTAAGGATGGGGTAATTTTGAGTACAACAAAACATCCCAATGAGAGATAATGTTGAGAAGGCAACACACATTTTTTACAACTCTTTCAGCTATAATTTTGAGGATTTAGCAAGTGAGCTCTGATGATTAAATGCTCAGAGGACACACTAAAGACACTCTAGAATTGCTCTGAATATGCTATGGGTTTTCTCTAAAGAAATACACATATGCTTTTAATAAGTCTAAGAATGCTCTGAATATCTGTATAGGGTGATCAGAAGACCTATACTGAATGCTCCAAAGATATCTGGATGTGCTTCGAAGACTACAAAAATTATGTGTAATACATGTTACTGGAAGAAATTAGGAGCATTTTACTACAAAAATTTTGTTTAAAAAAATAAAAAATTGATTAGATGCAAGTGATAGCTTGCAATCATTAAAAAAGGAGTAACCATACAAATCTTTAGCCCCCAGTTGCTTACCACCCCTCAAAAACATCTCCCTAAATAATAGTTGCTCATATATAATAGGTATAAATATTTTACAAAAAAAAAATATATATATATATATATATATAATGATGCATGGGACCCCTCTACCCAAGAATATCAATGCACAAGGGAAAAGTTCACCACCCCAAATAATAATGCTAGGTGTTATTCAATCATTCATTCATTAAATTTTATGATGTGGCATGAGGGAAAAGTTCACCACCCCAAAAAATGACTTTTCAACTCAGTCTGAAATAAAAAAATTCAACTCAAATAATAATACCCTAAAATAAGCCAAAAAATGACTTTTTAACTCAGTCTAAAACAAAAAAAATTCACAGTATCTGAAAATAGAGCCAACAAATGAACGATGTGATGGGATAGAGATGATAGAACCATTGAAACCCTCTCGCATCACGACACTTTTTTACTATGATTATTTACTTATAGTTAATAAAAAAATGTCTCCTTTCTCCTCACATTCACCATTTGGGTCCCTATTGAATACAAGTGCTAAACAATCCTAATCTATGTCATGTCATTATCTCGACCATTTCATTATTTGCTTATAGTTAATTAAAAAAAAAAAAAAAATCCCTTGCATTCACCATTTGGGTCCCTATTGAATACAATTAAGTGTGAACAATACTAATCTTTTTCATTTTATTATTTCTCATTTCATTATTTGCTTACAATTAATAAAAAATGTCTACTTTCCCCTCACATTCACCATTTGGGTCCCTATTGAATATAAGTAAGCCCTAAACAATCTTAATCTCTACCATTTTATTATCTCTTCCATTTAATTATTTTCTTACAGTTAATAAAAAATGTTAGCTTTCCCCTCACATTCACCATTTGGGTCCCTATTGAATACAAGTGCTAAATAATCCTAATCTTTGTCATTTCATTATCTGGTCCATTTCATTATCTTGACTATTTCATTATTTGCTTATAGTTAATAAAAAATGTATACTTTTCCCCCACATTCACCATTTGAGTCCCTATAGAATACAAGTATGCACTAAAAAAATCCTAATCTCCATCATTTCATTATCTCGGCCATTTAATAACTAAAATCCAAGTTTATTCAAATCTCAGTGATTTCATAACTTAAAGCAATTAAAAATGAATAAAAGGTTCATGTCAAGATGAACAAATCACATATTTTAGATATAGTAAAATAATACATTACATAGAATAAATACTTGACAAGAAGCACCTGCAAAAATGATAATGAAAGTGGGGTCGAAGCTTCCACCACTAACGCCATACCTGTAGAAATGACAATGAAAAATGGGGTCAACACTTCTACCACTAACATCACAGTTAACCTAACAATAAATAAAATAATGTTTTTTGGCCTTTAAAAGGGAGAGAAAAATTAAGATAAAATAATGGAAAGAGAAAAAGATAAACTTAACCCTAATTTTGAAGTGCACAAGAAAATTATTTTAAAAAAATAGTTATATATTTAAACATATTAAACATTTAAACAATTATCTACATTATTTAATAAAAATATTTAATGATTTAAACATAAATAATAAACTCAAATAGTTTTTTAATATAAAAATATTTACAAATTTTTATTTTTTATTATAATTATTATAATTAAAAAAAATTATTCATATTTGTTCATTAAATTACATGATTAAATTGTGTAATAAGGATTTGACTCCTTAATTTTTAACCCCCATAGAATACCTTTGAGATAATTTAATTTACCAATTCAAATACCCATAAGAGCAAGCCACCTTTCTTGAATTAACAAACTATTAATATTTGGAGACAAATTCGACCTAAAAATGGTAATTAAAATAAATGACATAAAATCGTACCTAGTACCTCAAAACATAGACTTGGGAAAGGATTTTCTGAGGTTATCTAAATTATGGTTATGTGAGGGCATAAGCAGTCTATACCATACCAATCTATAAACATTAACTTTTCATTCATGACAACAAGCTATGTGATATCTCAATGTATGGTCAGGGTTAAACATTTTGACCAACAACACATTGAGTACTTCAACTTTGAAGCCCAATATTGAGGTCAAAACTAAGGGAGTTGTAATTTTGACATAGATATTGTGATAATGATTTAGAAATAATAGTCTCTTTTATAATAAGTGGAGTTTCATCCATATTTTTTTAAGATGTAACATAAGAAAATTGTCTAATAGGAAATTGACTCCTTAGTTTTTAGCCCCTACGCCCAGGAACTATACCTTTGAGATAATTTAATTCACCAATTCAAATACCTCTGAGCATGAGTTGTTTTTCTTAAACTTACAAACTAATATTTAGAGACAAATTTGACCCCATAATGATAATTAAAATAAGTGACACAATATCATACCTAGTAACTCAAAGACCTCTTGTGAAAGGATTTTGCGTGCTTATCTAAATTATGATTATGTGAGGGCATATTAAGCACTCTACCTCAAAACACTTACTATATATAGTATTTATATATAAAAAATTTGAATCCACTTATAGATATTTATATCTAAATGTAGATTTGTATAATTTAGGGAATTTCATTCCAATAAAATAGCAACAGACTCATCACAACAAATTACAGTTGATGGGTCTCCTACCATGGGCTTTTGTATCACATCTAGGGGATCATCAAAATTAGAAAATGTCCAATAATCTGTTACAAGACCATATTACAATGAAAATTATAGAATTTCAAATATAAAAATAGAAGTAAAATTATCGTCATGGAACTTTGGAACTGATGGTAATGATTTAGAAATAATTATTAGGCTCTTGCATAATAAGTGGAGTTTCATCCACATTTTTTGAAGATGTAACATTATTAATTATTAAGAGAAACAAGAGGTGGTGGTATAATAGTAGGCATACACATTGGAATATATGGTGTCTTTTGAACATATATGTCCACTTCAAATTTTTTATCGTATTTATAAATCTAAATTTTAGTCGTTTCTAATTTTTTTAATGCCATTGTAACAGAAGTAATTTCTCCATTGCAATCACCAAACTAGAACCTGATCACCCACAATTGTGCTCCTTATCCAATGAATATAGATGCCCCCTGATCAAAATCAAGGGAGTTGTAATTTTGACATAGAGATTGTGCTAATAATTTAGAAAAAAAGAGGCTCTTATATAATAAGTGGAGTTTCATCCACATTTTTTGATGTAACATAAGCAAATTATCTAATAAATATTTGAATCCTTAATATTTAAACCCCCTGTAATTATACCTTTGAGATAATTTAATTCACCAATTCAAATACCTGTGAGGGCGAGTCACATTTTTTGAACTTATAAACTAATATTTGGAGATGAATTCAAACCCAAAATGGTGATTAAAATAAGTGACACAAAATCATACATATTAACTCAAAGACCTCTTGGGAAAAGATTTTGTGTGCTTATCTATTTAATTATAAAATAACAATAGACTCATCATAACAAATTACACTTGATGGATCTCCTACCATGGGTTTTTGGATCATATCCAGGGGATCATCAAAATTAGAAAATATTAAATAATTCAATAAGACCATAGTATAATGAAAATTATAGAAGTTCAAATATGGAAATAGAAGTAAAATTATCATCATGAAACTTTGAAACTGATGGTAATGACTTAGAAATAGTTATTAGGCTCTTGCATAATAAGTAGAGTTTCATCCACATTTTTAAAGATGTAACATTAATATTAATTATTAGAAGAAAGAAGTGGTGGTGGTATAATATTAGGCATACACATTGGAATAGATGGTGTCTTCCGAACATATATGTCCACTTCAAAATTTTATCATATTTCTAAATCCAAATTTTTTTTGGTCGCTTCTAATTTTTTTAATTCCATTGTAAAAAAAGTAATATCTCTATTTAAATCACCAAGGCAAATCTTGATCACCCACAACTGTGCTCTTTAGCCACTGAATATAGATGCCCCCTGATTGAAACCAAGGGAGTTGAAATTTTGACATAGAGATTGTGTTAATGATTTAAAAAAAATAGGCTCTTACATAATAAGGGGATATTCATCCACTTTTTTTGAATATGTAACATAAGCAAATTGTCTAATAGGTATTTGACTCCTTAATATTTATCCCCTCTGGAATTATACCTTTGAGATAATTTAATTCACCAATTCAAATACCTGTGAGGGTGAGTCACCTTTTTTGAACTTACAAACTAATATTTGGAGACTAATTCAAACCCAAAATGGTTAATAAAATAAGTGACACAAAATCATACGTAGTAACTCAAAGATTTCTTGGGAAAGGATTTTGTGTGCTTATTTATTTAATTATAAAATAACAATAGACTCATCGCAATAAATTACATTTGATGGGTCTCCTACCATGGATTTTTGGATCACATCTAGGGGATCATTAGAATTAAAAAATGTTCAATAATCCACTACAAGACCATAGTAAAATAAAAATTATAGAAGTTTAAATATGGAAATAGAAGTAAAATTATCATCATGAAACTTTAGAACCAATGGTAATATTTTAGAAATAATTATTAGGTTCTTGCATAACAAGTGAAGTTTCATTCACATTTTTTGAATTTGTAATATTAATATTAATTATTAGGAGAAATAAGTGGTGGTGATATAATAGTAGGCATACACCTTGGAATAAATGGTGTCTTTTGAACATATATGTCCACTTCAATTTTTTATCGTATTTCTAAACCCAAAATTCTTTTTGGTCACTTCTAATTTTTTTAATGCCATTGTAACAAAAGCAATTTATCCATTGCAATCACCAAGATAAAACTTGATCACCCATAATTGTGCTCCTTATATAACGAATATAGATGCCCCCTGATCGAAACCAAGGGAGTTGCAATTTTGACATAGAGATTGTGCTAATGATTTTTAAAAAAAAGACTTTTGCATAATAAGTGGAGTTTCATCCATATCTTTTGAAGATGTAACATAAGCAAATTATCTAGTAAGGATTTGACTCCTTAATATTTAGCCCCCCTCAGAATTATACCTTTGAGATAATTTAATTCACCAATTCAAATACCTATTAAGGTGAGTCACCTTTCTTGAACTTACAAACTAATATATAGAGATGAATTCAACCCCCAAATGGTAATTAAAATAAGTGACACAAAATCATATGTAGTAACTCAAAGACCTCTTGAAAAAGGATTTTGTGTGCTTATTTATTTAATTATAAAATAGCAATAGACTCATTGCAACAAACTACACTTGATGGGTCTTCTACCATGGGTTTTTGGATCACATCCAGGGGATCATTAGAATTGAAAAATATTCAATAATCTGCTACAAGACCATAATACAATGAAAATTATAAAATTTTGAATATGAAAATAGAAGTAAAATTATCGTCATGGAACTTTGGAACCAATGGTAATGATTTAGAAATAATTATTAGGCTATTGCATAATAAGTGGAGTTTCATCCACATTTTTTGAAGATGTAACATTAATATTAATTATTAGAAGAAACAAGTGGTGGTGGTATAATAGTAAGCATATACATTGGAATATATGGTGTCTTTCAAACATATATGTCCACTTCAAATTTGTATCGTATTTCTAAACTCAAAATTCTTCTTGGTCGCTTCTAATTTTTTTTAATGCCATTGTAACAAAAGCTATTTATCCATTGCAATCACTAAGACAAAACTTGATCACCCATAATTGTGCTTCTTATTTAGGGAATACAGATGCCCCCTGATCGAAACCAAGGGAGTTGTAATTTTGACATAGAGATTATACTAATGATTTAGAAAAATAGGCTCTTGCATAATAAGTGTGAGTTTCATCCACATTTTTTGAATATGTAACATAAACAAATTGTCTAATAGGGATTTGACTCCTTAATATTTAGCCACCCCCCAAAAGTATACCTTTGAGATAATTTAATTCACCAATTCAAATACTTGTGAGGGTGAGTCGATTTCTTGAACTTAAAAACTAATATATGGAGAAGAATTCAAGTCTAGAATGGTAATTAAAATAAGTGACAAAAAATCATATGTTGTAACTCAAAAACCTCTTGGAAAAGGATTTTGTGTGATTATCTATTTAATTATAAAATAGTAACAGACTCACGGCAACAAATTACACTTGATGGGTCTCCTACCATGGCTTTTTGGATCACATCTAGGGGATCATCAAAATTAGAAAATGTTCAATAATCTACTATAAGACCATAGTATAATGAAAATTATAGAAGTTCAAATATGGAAATAGAAGTAAAATTATCATCATAAAACTTTGGAACCGATGGTAATGACTTAGAAATAATTATTAGGCTCTTGCATAATAAGTGGAGTTTCACCCACATTTTTTAAAGATGTAACATTAATATTAATTATTAGGAGAAAGAAGTGGTGGTGGTATAATATTAGGCATACACATTGGAATAAATGGTGTCTTTCGAGCATATATGTCTACTTCAAATTTTTATCGTATTTCTAAACCCAAATTTTTTTTGGTCACTTCTAATTTTTTGAATGCCATTATAACAAAATCAATTTATCCATTTTAATCACCAAGATAAAACTTGATCACCCAAAACTATGCTTCTTATCTAACGAATACAGATGCTCCCTGATTGAAACTAAGGGAGTTACAATTTTGACGTAGAGATTGTGCTAATGATTTAGAAAAAATAGGCTCTTGCATAATAAGTGGAGTTTCATCCATATTTTTTGAAGATGTAACATAAGCAAATTGTCTAATAGGGATTTGAATCCTTAATTTCTCCCCCTAGGAATTATACCTTTGAGATAATTTAATTCACCAATTCAAATACATGTGAGGGTGAGTCGCCTTTCTTGAAATTACAAACTAATATTTGGAGATGAATTCAACCCCAAAATAGTAATTAAAATAAGTGACACAAAATCATACCTAGTAACTCAAAGACCTCTTGAGAAATGATTTTGTGTGCTTATCTAAATTAATATGATTATGTGAGGGAATATTAAGCAGTCTACCTTAGACCACTTACTATATATAGATATTGAATCCATTTATAGATTGTATTTAAATGTAGATTTGTATAATTTAAGGAATTTCATTCCAATAAAATAGAAACAAACTTATCACAACAAATTACACTTGATGGGTCTCCTACCATGGGTTTTGGATCACATCCAGGGGATCATCAGAATTAGAAAATATTCAATAATCTGCTATAAGATTATAGTACAATGAAAAGTTTATAAGTTCAAATATGGAAATAGAAGTAAAATTATCATCATGGAACTTTGGAACTAATGGTAATGATTTATAAACAATTATTAGGCTCTTTAATGCATAATAAGTGGAGTTTCATCCACATTTTTTTGAAGATGTAACATTATTAATTATTAGGAGAAACAAGTGGTGGTTGTATAATAGTATTCATACAAATGGAATATATGGTGTCTTTCAAACATATATGTCCACTTAAAATTTTTATCATATTTATAAACCCATAATTCTTCTTGGTCATTTTTAATTTTTTTAGCACCATTGTAACAGAAGCAATTTCTCCATTGCATTCACCAAGACAAACCCTGATCACCCACAACTATGCTCCTTATCCAGCTAATAGATAATATTAGTTATTAAATAAATATAATTGACATATTATAATATAATAATATTTTTATTTATTAAACTAATTTATTAGATATATTTTTAGATCATTATGGGGTTTGTATAGGGCCCCCAGCCCGCAAAGAAAGAGTTTTACAAAGCATGACACAATGCCAATCAAAAGACCAAAAAAAGCCAAACCACTGCCAAATACAAAAAATGTAGAGCCTCAGACAAATATAGCCACTCTATAGAAGACCCAAAAAATATAAAATAAAATAGAACCAATAACTAGAAAACCACATTACCAGGAAATGAAACCAACTTTAGACATTAAAACCCGTTAGGACCTCATCATCTGTATTAGTCAGGAGCGAAATTTCTCAACCTTCCCCAATAGGTTCCTCCATAATAGCAACTTCTTCAAAGATAGGTTCCAATGTCTCTTTTCCCTCAAACAAAGATGACACTAAGTGAGTGACGCCCTCTGGTGCATTGAGGCCCATTTTCTCCACCAACATAGTGTTATACCATAATGGTGCCACCACCTTGCCTCTGAGTACCCATCTTACCATTTTTTGATTACCTATACTCACCTCTATTGATGTTGGTACTCCTATAACTAGACTAATTTTGGAATTAATATTTTTAGCTGTGACATAAATGACAAAGAAATTAATTTCCCAATTTTCATATCTGATAGGATCACCTTCTTTTGCAAATCCTCCACAAAACCTAAGAGGATCATAAATCTTGACTCAAGAGCCCTAAAGGTAGAATATAGAATAATTCCCAAGCCATTTTACCTAGATAACAATAGATTTGGTAAGGGATTTAGATAATGTAGAAGAATTTTCTTTACCAGACCAACACAAAACTTTAGATGAACACAAAAATCCATCACTTTCACCATAACTTTAGCATCAGATACTAGAAACATTATATTCAAGGTGAAAACCACTACCAATTCAAAATTACCCTACTTTTCACCCTCTTTACTAGAAAATCTTACCCTGGGATGTCCATAATTACATCATGCATTTCTTCCATAGGAATCCAAAAGATATTCCTGAGATGAACATGAGATATTTGTCTATCAAATTCCTTTTATCTGACATCACTCATTCCATAAATGCTTACAATTGCTAATGATATCTTGATCGCACTCTCTATGTTACACCCAACCAAACACAACATAACACATTGTAATGGATAATACACAAGCATATGACTTGAATACCAAGGTGGTAGTAAACTTAAAGATGTGTGAGGGAAGCCTCTAGGCTCCCTCGTGCCATGGGATGGGATCAATCCAACCAATAATACCATCCATACTTCATTAATGTCAGTATACCATCCAAATCCCTTCATATATTTTAATATTAATCAATATTATTATATCATATAATATATATGTTAATATATATTATAAATCAATATTATATGTGCAACAAATCTAATGAAAATCATATGCACAGTAGATTACATCAAAGAGCAAATCTATCAAACATTAATAAGCAATGGGCATTAAATTAAAATAATCACATATTTGTGAAGGTTAAATCACGTATCCATGCATCATTATCAATTGGATATGTAGTGGAATGATTTGAAAATCATCATTTTTAAGGCCAAATCACATCAGTGTAGTAAAATCAAGAATCACAAAAACTTCATTTATCAAGATTATAAAAATTATAATATATTTATGTATTATTGTTAATGGTATGAAAATAATATTAAAATTTTAACAAAATTAAATGAATTTTTATGTTTTATAATTCCATGTAACATTATAAAATAGGTAAATGTAATCATAGGTATAAATTTAAAACTCTAGAATGCTTCACCATGTGCACAATAGATGAGGTAGATTACTTTGAAGAGTAAATATATCAAACATTATTATGTTTGGGAGGAATTAAATTAAAAGTTTCAATCACATATCATCAAGTTGTCAAAATCCTTAAATTTTATGTTGTAGATGGCACTTGGCATGGAACTGTTACATTAAAGTAGCCCTTCAAAATTGGTTATAAAAAGTCTATGAATTATTGATTTTCAGTAGCCCTTTAAACTTGGTTACAAAAAGTATGTGAACTATTAGATTACATACAAATTATACAAAATATGTGAAATGTTAGATTACATACAAATTATACAAAATAATTGAGTCTATTCTACTTTTATACAAAACGACTGTCAAAATTTAGTTAACAATCAGGGCTTTTGACCTCCAATTTAAATTAGTGATACATAATTCTTCTATTCAAAAGATTCAAATTAAGATAAAGCACAAATAAATATTTATCCTGGTGAGTTTATTTCTCCACTCCAATCCTTTATTTTATGTCTCCAGTTTATAATACTAGAATGATAATTTGCTCAATAAATTTAATTTTGAAGTGTAACTGTGAGATGTGTTTATTGGTGTTTTTAATTGCAGGTGCCACAAAGTGAGTTGGAGATGTGTTTATCAGTTCCCATGGATAAGACTATTTGGAAAATTTTGACTCATTTATACTATGGCTTTATTTTTGGTTTTTTTTTAATGCATAGTTACTAAGATTCATGTATTCGATGCACTTATTTACAAAAATAAGAATACAAACAAATGATAACCAACCATTGTCATAAACTAGGAGTAGTGACAGTTAGCATTTTTCATTTTGCAACCTTAGCAGGGGCACCTCATGAATGTGATTAAACACTTTTTATGTTCCCTTTCAACCTTCTATATTATGTTATCCATATATGAGGATGTGATGTTCTATGTTATTTGGAGTGGAAAATTATCTCTATCTGTTACTTCTTTTCTTCTGCTTCTATAGTTTTGGTCTTTACTCACATAATAGAATGTAGTTCATGCTTATGCTCCTTTATGATCTGTGATGCTTCAAGATCTAATCGAGAGGATAGGTTGGGTGCATATCTAATTATAGTGGTGTTTCTAATTGGATTTGATGTAAACCAATTATGGTGCTCTATGATCTAATAATGCATTGGAATAGATGGTGTCTTTGGAATATATGTGTCCACTTCAGTTTTGACATAGAGATTACATGTTAAGATTCTCTCTATTTACACGTAGAATTCAAGCCATTATAGACTAAATCATTACATGGTGATTCAAACCCTAATTAGTCTGTGCCCACAATTATCTTTAAAGATGAACTTAGTTAATATTTTGACATTGTCAAAGGTTTGTAATTACTAGGTTTAACTATCAATTATAATTTTACCCTTCTCACCAATACATATATACATACATTATATGTCATGATATGTGTGTGTGTGAATAAATGTACACATGGACAAGGGTGAGCACACAGTGAATTGAAATAAATTTTTAAATCTGTATGTCTCCACCTTTTTTATCCCCCCATGCACACGTGAGAAAAATAAACCAAGAAAAACTTTGCACATTTCTTGATTAAGTTGAAAGCATAAAAATTGATTTTATTCTATTGAAATCTATGTGGTTTGATGGAAGCTTAGGGTCAGCCTGGGCAGCAATGAATCCTGTTAGGATGTTGAGTACAGTCGAGCCTAGGACAACCTTGAGCATGCTCTAGGATAAATTTTTGTAGCATGTGCACAAGGTATGAATGTGTGTGTGTGTGTGTGTGTGTGTGTGTGTGTGTGTGTGTGTGTGTGTGTGTGTGTGTGTGTGTGTGTGTATAACTAAGTAATATTATATATAAATTATATATTTTATATTAAATATATTAGAGGAAAGGTCCAAATAGTTGTGCATGTTCCAAATTCCAATTACCAAATAGGGCTTTTGTTAACATGTGTTCCATCGATGGATCATATTGGTGTATATAAATATTAAAGTGCACTAGAAGCTAAACATGTAGTATCTAATACTTTTTGAACATTTATTCTATAAAATTAAAAGTAACCAATCACATCTTGACAAGTAAGACTCGAGTATTGATACTCTTATGCACAGCTATTGGTATTCCAAAGGTTAAGTTTTGGTCATAGGTTTAAAAAATGCATTTTATGACCTCTCATGATAAAATTAATTATATTGTAAAATGTATAATGTGTTAGTCCTTAAAACCTTAGTTATAAGTAGTTAAGATGACATATTAAAATTTTCAAAATTTAATGTGATGTTATGGCACATTAATTTGATGTCCAAAGTTAGGGTGCATGGCTATTGGGACCTTTCTTCTATACTAAAATATATAATATATAATTATAATTTGATTTTCTAATTATATTAACATATAATAATAATAATGATAATAATAATAATAATAATAATATAATATATTATATAATATATAATTTTGTAATATTATATTACATTATATAGTATATATTTTAATTTTATATATATATATATATATATATATATCATTTTAATATATTAAATATATCACACACCTTCAATTTGACTTGACTAATCGAGGTGCATTTGCATTCAAAAATAGGCGGGAGTCCCCAATGAATTTGAATTTCAAATTTACTTTGAAAAATAGGGTCCATATAATTTTCACACACTTTTTTTAAGGAACAAAAACCATCAAACATGTCTGACCAGATATATTTCTATTCCTACATATTCTTAGTTTTTTTTAACATACACTATAGAGTGTTGACAAATCAGAACAGAGTAGGTTATAGAGTATTCAAAGCATTGACCATATTTGTTATTGTCATTTTTACAAATCCTTAATTTCAAGTATTTAATCTTAATAGTGTTTAATATATTTTTTTTACTCTATCTAAAATGTGTAGAAATCCTTATTTTTAGGTATTTAATCTTAATAGTGTTCAATATATTTTTTTTACTCTATCTAAAATGTGTGATTTATGTCTATTTACTTGGCCATTTTATTCATTGTTTAGCACCTTAATATGTTATTAAATCGTTAAGATTCGGATAGTCTACCTGGATTATTGTAATATTTTTTGCCCTACTGGAGTGTGCCTAGCTGTGATGTCAATGAGCCTTCTGCTGAAAGAGCGTGTACATGTCTATTGTTTGGGCAAATAGGGTTTTCAAATTTGTAACACTAAAATTTTATAAAATAATACAATAAATATTATTTTAAATGCTCTATTTGTATATACTTTAATCAATTTTTAATAAAAATAGTACAATTTTTAAGAATGTGTGTCAATCTCAGGGAGGCCTTGGATTGGCCTAGGTAGTATTGATCCCTATTGTAAAGCCCGTTTCAAAAGGAAAAGAGGTTAAAGGAGTCAAGTGGCTGTATAAGAAAAAAATGGGTAGACTCCACTAGTTATAATTCAATATGGGTAGACTCCTTGTTTGGTTTAAATTTTATGGAAAATAGTCACACAATAATTAGTTTGCACCTTTTTTATCACCTTCATCATCTGGTGAAAACTAACTAATTACGTATATTTAGCCAATAAACCATGCAAATCAAATATCCTTCTAAATGAATGAACATGCATAGTTACTCAAAGTTCATCTCAATTGTGCATAAAGTAGTGAGCCATTACAATCCAAAATATATATTTATCCCATATATGATAATATAAAACATAAGATAATATAATAGGTAGTCTCCCATAGCTTTATACCGTGGCATTTACTAGAATAATTAACTATAACCCCACCTGTAATTAGGATTTGAAATTCTAGAGTTGGGTAAATGAAAAATTCCAATTGAGTAGCCAACTTATTGTTGATAAATTTGTGTGTACTCCTAGAGTAAATAAATGTATTCGACCTCTATTTCTTGAGGAAATCAACCACCTTAATATTTGGAGGAGTAGTAATACCTAAAAGTGTATGATAAGAAATAGTAGGTTGAGAATATTCGGATTCATCCTCAGGTGCTTCCAAACTATTGATGTGTGTCTGTGTCAATGATGTAATGCAAACAACAAAATAACATTTCTCAAATTATAGGGACAATAGGAATATGGTAGTGATAGCTTGGGGCTTCACTCAATTTTGATAGAGAGATTATGTGGTTAAAACTTACCACCTTCTAGTTTGCAAGTAGACCCTAGTGTAGGGACAATAAGAATATGGTAGTGACATAATCTACCTAAATTTTTTATGATGTAAATTACTTTGTATTTTCCAATATAAGCCCAAACTCTTAAACAAATAAAAGGATATACACAATGAGGATTAATCTAAAGTGATTCATGTTTAAAAAGTTCAAAAGGAGGGAGTAAGGTAAGGCAAAAAAAAATCCCTTACAACAAAAAATACCAACAGATCTCTTGTGATTTTTTTTAACAACCTAGATAGCACTCAGATAACAACAAAGACCAAGAGAACACTATAGACAAACCCTCAAATTCTTTGGCTCCTTGTACGAATTTTGGGAACAACTATTTCTGGTTAAAAATGAGGGGGGAACTATTGGATCTTTATCAATGATGTCTCCAAGGTGACCAAGGATATGTTGATGCCTCTAAGTGTACCACATGGTTTCTTAGTGTTCAAATAACACTCATTTTAAAATTATAGGAATTCAGAGCATGAATAACAAGTTGTGTCAACTTAATGTCACTTATGGTGAAATAACAATAGAGATATGCATTGGTGTTCCAAAAATTTATAATAAGTGATGGTTAGGAGCCATCATGGTCTATTCATTGTGAATTGCAGAGAATCTATGTTAATACTTAGTGAATTATGACCCAAGCTTAAGCTACAATTTAATCTAAGTGGATATTTATAATGAAGTTTAAAATATAGTGATTTGGTGTAAAAAAAGGAGCAAAGAGAAGGGTAGAGCAGAAAAAAAGTGAGTGATTACCAAATTTAGTCCTAAATATCATGACAAAACATCAATTTCAAATTATTATGTATTTAAACCAATATATAATTCAAAATAGCGTAAGCTCAAATTTCACTATACACCAAGCAAACTTCAAAGGATAATGTAAAGATTCACAAGTAAGAACCAGGGCTACTTCTAAAGATTTCCTACTATAGTCAAATAACATTAGCACATCTGAATATAGAGCAAAATTAAATGAAGCAAAACCTAAGATCTCCAACTAATCTAGCATATGCATAAATTAGAAACCTTGTGATTAGAAAATGTAACCTAGAATTCAAAGAAACCATTCAAATTCAAGACATAAAACTAACAATTGAGAGAAAAGTTATTTAGCAATTGACATATCACATGTGGGTAATATTTTTATAATTCTTTGATTATATTAATTGCTTCAAGTGTACAAAATTTACTCAAAATTATCTCTCTTTTAAAAATAGTAATACATGCCTTTATAGAAAGGTCAGGTAGTATATCATTCAATTATAATGTACATGTGTACAAAAGATGAGGGAAATCATCCTTATAAGTCCTAGAATACACTTGTTCTTCACATTTAGACTGACCTAGGGGAAATATGCTAATAGACTAGCATATTCCCTACAAAAGAATATTCTTATTCTAGATATTATAATGTTAATTACAAAAAGGAATATTAGCCACTAGATGGGCCCATTACTGAAGAATCCCCTTGTTGATTTTGTAGTAGTTCCATTACCTTCTGGTGCTGGTCCTTGATGAGTTGTATGTCCACAAATGGATTCATTTGGTAAACCTGTTCCTAATCCACCAAGTCATCTAAGTCTCAATCATCTCTGGCCATGGCCTCTTTTATTCTCCTTACCTCTACTATTTTCTATTTTCTTGTGAAAATCATGTCCAAAATTATTTTATTGTCTCTTTCAAACTGGCCCTAGATTTTGCTTCTAACTGATTGCATGACCCAAGTGACACTGTGCTTGAATTTAGCATCATCAATTATTTCAATTATAGTGATCTTGGTAGGATTTAACAACATTATTCCTAGGATCTATCCAATTTTGATTAATTCTTTATCATCTACCAAAAGCCTATTCAAACTCTTTGTCCAAGTATTTAGACATTAGATCTTGTCTACTATTATACCCAGTATACTATTCAAATATGCTAGGTTTATAGTTTTGAACTTAGGAATTTTATTCCTAATTATAATGTCAATGAGATCCCTAACTTGGGTCTCTACCTTTTTCCACTCAGTTATTAATTCCTTGGTTGCTTTACCCTATTGGCTTAGGGTATCCTACTTTAGCTTTTTGAATTCAAAGAATTGAACATATCAAATAATAAATCCTCAAAAATTTCCATTATGGATTCAGGGACTAACAAAATGGCATGGGTTTCTAGATTTTCCTTTTCTCTTTCCAAGTTTAGAATCCTTTGTTCCATGCCTTGGATCCCAGCCTTTACTTGAGCTGATTAAGCCTTAATAAACCTCTCAATATCTTCCTCATGTATGGTAGCTTTTCCAATCTAATATCCTCCCATATGGTTTAATCCTATAAAGGGATCCACCTTTTGGAAGGTGAATTCCTCAGTTCCCACCATAGTTATCTTGGTGGTGACCTTCTCAAATCTATCTCTAGATTAAACTGCATGGTGGTGGATGATCCTATGAGTTTAAAAGGCTTTAAGACCTCTACACCTATGCTTGTTGATGCTCCTAGAGTATCCATCTTATTTCTTTCTATTCTTTGATTGACCATAATCCTCATTTATTCCTATTCTTTTACCATAGCCCTAATCCATGGCTTGATGTCATCATGTACTTCAATATCAACAACTCTTGTCATGGCCCATGAGTGGGAGAGAGAAGGAATATTTTGTAATTTCCCATAAATAAACCAATCAAGAATGACTGGCCCATGAATGGGGAATTCATCACTAAACAAATTTATCTCACTTATGGGGTGAGAGATGGTCAATCTTGGTTTCTTATTTGGTCCAATAGGAACCAATGCTAGGTCTACTTTCTTCTTCTCTTGGGATGCCACAGGGACCATACCTAGAGCAAGATTTTTTCCTTTATCTTCCTCAGGCTCCTCTTCTTGGACTTGGGCCTCTTCAAGTTGTTCCCCTTCCCTGTCAATGTCATATGCCTCTGCAAGTTCTTTAAGATCACCCTCAAGTGTCTCTTTTGGCTTTAAAATAATCATCTCTATGTACTCAACTAGGGAAGGTGACCTTTGGGGCACTATTAAAGATGAGGGCCCCTCTCGAAGCCTCTCTTCTAGTTTACTCTCTCCTAATTTCTCTTTACCACAGCTTTGTTCACCTTGTTCTTAAACAACCTACTCTTGAGGTTGTGGTTGCTCTTCTTGGGGCTCTTCTTAGGTTGTCCCAGATGGTCCAAGAAATAAGTGATATTGGAGAGGGTGTATCTACCATACCTCTCATGATGGCTTGCCATCTTTGGTCAATATATGCTCAAGTTTGTTGTTGTGTCCTTTGATTCTGGTTAACACCTCCTCATAGTTCTTGGCCTTAATGTAAATGGTGTCATAGACACAGAGTTGATACATGTACTCAAATTTGGGGAGCTTCTTCTCCTTCAAATGATTATTCATTATGTTCTTAGGATCCCACATCTTGAGTTCATCAAGATGAAACCCAAATGAATCCCTATGTTTGGCCATGGTATCAACTTGTTTCCAATCCTAAAGTGTAGTCCTTCCAATAATTAGAGGAAAGGGGTGGAGAAGACCCTTCCTCTTTTCTTTATAAATTCCATCAATGTCATGGATGAGGTGGGAGATAATTTCTTTCTTATCCATCTTGTTAGGAACATGTATTGGCAATCTATAAGGTTGGGACAGATCCCCTCAATCTTGATGACTATGCAGTCAGAGTAGTACCAGTTGTCACCCATCATTTCTACATACTTATTGATCAGTGGATGGACCCTAGGCATGGTAACACCTATGATGGCTTCCACTATGGTAGGGTAGACATAGTCATAAATAAATTACATATGGTTCCTATATTTAAAGATATGTAATTTAGAATAATGGTAGGATATGGTAGTTTTTCCATCAGGAGACCAATTCCTAATCCTTGAGAAGTTGATAGAGGCAAGAAGGGCATCTAATATGATTATGTCTTCCTTTTGATGGCAGTGAACTGTTTGGTCAAGAAAACACTGATTAAATCTCCAATTGGAGGGGTGAGGTTTCCTTCCACCTTAAAATACACAAATGGAACCTAGATTTTATTCACATAGGTTTTTGAAGGGGCTCTAAGGCTCAATTAAATAAGGTTATTATTACCCTAATGCCCTCCCTAAATTGGAATATTTGTATCTTTCCCTCAAAGTCTCTAAAGATATGGGGTCCTTGATGCAACCAGGGTCTAAGGATAGAGTCTAGGTCATGTTTGGAGGTCTACTCTTTGATTTTGGACAAATATACATGGGGAATTGGGAGCCTATAATATTTCTCAAAATCTACCAGAGAAACATATGCTACCTTATTATAATTCCCTTCCTATATAATCCATTTATTATCGATTCTATAGTTAATAAAGATAGGGGAAAGGATATATATGTAATGTAGTACCTCAGGTTTTACCATAATGTAGTGGAGGTCAGCCATCTGAATAGAGACTAGGTCATAGTGCTTCTAGATCACTATTGTAATGCTTTTCTCCTCTTTTGTGATGGGATTAAACTCCTCCATGATGAAGAAGAGTTCAAATTAGTTTGTAATGCCCAAGGAATTTAAGGTTGTAACATCTAATTTGGTGTCCTTGAATATTCGGCCCTTATTATCTATTGACAAGTAGAGTTCAATCTCCTCTTTTAACTTTTGCCTATGAGCTACCATGGTTTTTATTTTTATAAATTGTTCACACTAGTTTTAAAATTTGTCTCTATGAAAGCTCTTTTGCGATTAAAAACACAATCAAGCTCTATTTGGATCAAATTATGACCAAATGAATTTAATTGGGTTACTTCTATGAAGGGTTTATGGTTCAAGAGCTTTAACGGTAGGATATATCTAGGCTCTAGCTTATACATGCCTTGGATTTGATTTAGACCTTTGCCTTTATACTTTTGCATTTTCAAGCCCATAAGATCTTGTATTTTGTCTTTTTTTCTTGCATGATGCCTATGTGACATTGGTCTAGACCTTTCACATCATATTTCATAAATGTTTTTGAGTAATAGCCATCGATACTTAAAATATCTTCTTTTATTTTGCATCATCAAATAAAAATCCTAGATTAGCATGAGTTGTTGATTGTAATCTAGGTCTTTGCCTGTGATTGGATTTTCCTATTCCAATCCCTGTGGTTGTGACACTTGGCATTTTTATGTGCCTCCCCATGCTTCATATCTTATGTCATTCACATGTTGAATGAGTATTGGCCACATAGTGAGCTTATAGGCCTTTAAAAAGTCATAGGTACCTTCGCATTATTGGATCATCTTTCAATGATAAAGCATGAACTGAAAGATCATCTATAAGTTCTACTTCAAATGGGCTTTTGCCACATGTCAAGCCCTTAGGATCTCAGGACTTCATTGAAAAGTCTTTGGGGCCCTAACACCATTAGATCATCCTTCAGTGATGAATCATATGTCGTTGATCTATAGAGATACCCAAACTTTAAGTTAGTGTGTTATTTAAGGTGGGACTTAGGCTTAAACTACTTACTAAGGCTAAGGTTTATTTTGTGTTTATTAAACTCAAAATTAACCTTAGGCTAAGGGTTTTATGCCTAAGTTTTTTGAATTTATACAAAGGGCCAAAATTAAATGTTTTAGGCCAAAGTTTGTGTAGTGTTCAATAAACGTGATGTATACTTTGGGCTAAAATATTTATGCCAAGCCTTATAAATCATGTTCAAAATGGGTTCAAAATGAAATGATGGTCTAACGTTAGATAGTAGTTTTATTTCATTAACAAACACATTAAAACCTTGGGTTAGAAGCATTTGGCCTAAAAAAATTTTATAAAGACTTTCTAAAGTAGGACTTAGGATAAGTCTATAGTTTAAGGTTCATTATGCAAAAATGTAATGGGGACCTTAAAGTATAGACTTAAACTAAGCTCATTTCTTGCATATATTTGGACAATAAGACCATATCCATATTTATAGATTGAATATTTTCAATGTTTGAGCATCCTTTCAGCTCTTCCCTTAGCTTGTAAAGCAATTTCTAGCCCTTTCAGCAAGATTTTGGAGTGCATTTTAACCCTGAGCAGGACAATTCATTATATTAAATTTGAAGATCTCATGAACATCAAATACTTCCTCACGAACGTCAAATGATGGACGTGTGGATGTTAATTTTAAGCTAGTGAAACTTTTATTTTAGTGGGCTTAAATTTTATAGTCATGTGGGCATTAAATATGTCCTTTTAGATGTCAAATGATGTTTGAGTGAATTCTAATTTTAAGTTCATTAAATTTTTATTTTAATGGGCTTAAATTTAATGGTCACATGGGCATCAAATACGTCCATGCAGACATCAAATGATAGTCATGTGAATGTCGATTTTAAGCTCATTAAATTTTCATAACCAAATGTGAGGGTGCCACTTGGCACTTCCATGGGGCTTTTGAGGGTCTTGGACTTAATTTGATCTATTGGATCAAAGTATGTGACAAAGTGAGGGCCGTAGGATCATGATCTAGGAGCTTGCTTATGATTGGTTGCTTCTGTTAGGTGGGACCCTTTACTTTCAATCCTTGAATGAAAGGGTGTTACTTGTTGATTATTTATGCCTTTTGTAGTTTTTTGACTTGTCAACTGCACCTCATTCCATCTGATCAGGTCTTCATGATGAGGTGAGAACCGCTGGATGAAAGCTAAGGCACAAATTTGTCAAGGCCTTTATGTTGTTGGATCATCCTTTGATGATGAAGCATAAACCATTGGATCCTTCAAGATGCATGTCATTTAGATCCTTCAAGGGATCTCCTAGGAGATACCTTGAAATAAAATTCTAGATCATGGGCATGTTGAAGGTATCTCTTAGGAGATATCTCGAAAGAAAATTCTAATAGTGTGCATCAGTTTTCTTGCCAAATAAAAAGTTGTCATGGTTTTATCAAATCCTTTGCAAAGACCTTTGAAATCAACATGGAAGGTATTCTAAGACCCTTTAATTTATCTCCTAGGAGAGATACCTTGAAATAAAACTCCAATTGTGTACATGTTCAAGGTATCTCTTAGAAGATACCTCCAAAGAAAATTCTAATCATTTGCATCACGATTCTTGTCAAATAAAAAGGTTGCATGGTTATATAAAATCCCTTTCAAGGAGATTTTCACTAAAAATATAAGGTATTCCAAGGCCCTTTGAGGTATCTCCAAGGAGATACCTTAAAAGAAAATTCTAATCATGTGCATGCTCAAGGTATTTCTTAATAGATATTTAGAAAGAAATTTCCAATAGTGTGCATCAAGGTTCTTGCCAAATAAAAAATTTCAATGGCTATATCAAATCCTTTATAATGACCTTTACAATAAACATGGAAGGTATTCTAAGGCCCTTTGAGGTATCTCCTAGAAAATTCTAATCATGTGCATGTTCAAGGTATCTCCTAAGAGATACCTCATGTGCATTAGGGTTCTTGCAAAATAAAAAGATGCCACAGTTATATATAATATTTACAATGACCTTTTCAATCAACATGGAATGTTTTCCAAGTCCCTTTGAGGTATCTCCTATAAAATTCCAATCGTGTTCATGTTCAAGGTATCTCCTTGGAGATATCTCATGTGCATCAGGGTTCTTACATAAAATGGTGTCATGGTTATATAAAATCCTTTGCAAGGACCTTTAAAATCAACATAGAAGGTATTTCAATGCCCTTCAAGGTATATCCTAGGACAAACCTTGAAATAAAATTCCAAATCATGTGCATGTTCAAGGCATCTCTTAAGAGATATCTCAAAATAAAATTTCAATAGTGTGCATCAGGGTTCTTTCCAGATAAAAAGTTGTCATAGTTATATCAAATCCTTTGCAAGGAAATTTTCAAGAAACATGGAAGGTATTCCAAGTCCCTTCGAGGTATCTCCTAGTAGATATACCTTGAAATAAAATTCAATTATGTGCATGTTTAAGGTATCTCCTAGGAGATACCTCGAAAGAAAATTCCAATCATGTGCATTAGGGTTCTTTCCAAATAAAAAGGTGTCATGGTTATATCAAATCCCTTGCAAGGACACTTGCAATTAACATAAAAGATATTCTAAGGCACTTTGAGGTATCTCTTAGGAGATACCTTTGAAATAACCTAAGCATGTCCATTGAACCTACTGCAGAAATAAAAGCAATAATTCATAGAAACATTAGAAGAGGTAAAACCATGATCATTTGAAAACATGTCCAGTATTCCAAATGAGAGTTTGGAACATTGTAAAAACAAAACATGCGTGGATATGATTGTGATCATGTGATGATGGAAAAATTGATCCTCCATATTGGCAAGATATTTTCTATTTATCTATGTGGAGGAAGATATTTCAAGGGATAAAACAAAACCTTTGTCCTCTTGCATAAGAGACAAAAATGACCCTTTCATATCCTCATGATTACAAAAAAACTAACTGAAAGGGACATTCCACTAGTGGGCCAAGTACAATGGTTTCCCAATGATAAAAGAGAAGAAAGAAGGTAGGGAAGGAAAGAAATAAGTGGTACTAGCTCAAAAAACCAAAATATTTGATTATGCTCTAGAATCAATTTGGATGTTAGAATCTTTTGCCAACTTGTTTTTATACCTGATATATCCTTCCAGCATAGGGGTAAGATTCCCTTGGTTTGGGCCCACTTGGTATTTGAATTTTACTCTATACTCTTCAAGTCAGGTGGTAAAATTCTAAAGCATGGTCTGTTTTTATCCAATGAGTTATTTAAGATGGTCACAAGACTTCTAAAGTGACACCAACATTTTATTTTATCAACATCAAAAGACTCTTGTGGTGCATTGATGAGGTTTTTTAGAGTGATGAATAGCATCTCTTCCTTGAAGTTACTTTCACCATCAAGCCTTACCATCTTCCTTAATCCAACATCTATCTCTTTTCTTGCAATCTTGAGGGACTGCTCTTCTCCTTTTAAATCAAAGATGCCATATTTAAGCATCATCAAATGATGATTGATTGTTAGTTAACACTCCTTGGGCTTCCTATGATCATTGGGAGCAATGATCCTTTCTACAATCAAAGAATTCATGTCCCTCTTGTAGACCTCATCTATTTTATGTTAGACCTCTTCCCATGTCTTGAAATCCATTTCATAGAAAAGCATTTTGAACATCACACTCCCTCTTATTATCCACTATCTTGTTCAAGCATTTCAATACCAAGTGGATTATTTCTTCTACCCTGATGCACATATCTTCTTGCCATTTTTTTGTTGCTCTTCCTGTGGACTTCAAATCATCAATTCGGCCAAAATCAAATGACTCTATTGAGAAGAGAGGATATTCTAGAGAAATACTAGAAGTTGGAGTTACTTTCTTAGGCTCACTTAGTAACTTTTTTAAGTACTAGATCATAGTCTGATTCTATACCTTCAAATCTTCCATGGTGGCTTTGTCTTTATCTATCCTATGATCCACCATGTTCACCAAAACTTGTCAGTTGTGTTTCAGCTCATTCCTTGATAACTTCCATAAACTATAACTATAAATAGTGTAACTCTCAAAGGGATCATGTAATGTCCCCTTCTAATAGGGAATATAAAACATCAAAAGCTCTGATACCACTGTAATGTCCCTTACTTAGGGGCTCCTTTTTTCCTACAAAAACTCTGATCAACTGTGATATCCCCTTCAAACAGGGAATATAGAAACACAAAAGCTCTGAACAAAGATACAAATTTGCAGAATAAATTCAAATAATAAGAAACCACAGTAAATCTCTTAACTGGCAAATCACTAATCTTATTATTGTCTAAAAGGTTACAATAGATGTCCTCAGTCATGCATAAAAGGAATATTCAGATACGGCCTTAAAACCCTGATTAACTTTTGCAAATCTGGCACTTGAGCTTGACTATGTATGTCTCGGCTTGCTGTGTCGAACACACAGTCGCCGACATCGGTCGATATACTACCGATGTCGGTCTCTGTCGGTCCTTCTCTGCCGACATCGGTCTCCAGTCGGCTGATGTCAGTCACTGGGGATCTCTGTCTGCCGAGGTCGGTGTCTGTGTGGATCTGTACAGACCTCGTACGGCTAAAATACTGTGATAACTTCTGTGTGAAGTTATCTCTCAAAATCCCTGAAACACTATGATAACTTCTGTGTGAAGTTATCTCTCAAATCTGTACCTCTGTGATAACTTCTATATGAAGCTATCTCTCAATTTGGCAATAAATCAGCTGATATCTCACAGCCTCTAAATCACACACAATGAAGAGTTGACGTTCTCCACTGCAATGGAATCCTGGAACCCTTGGCTCAGTCTTCACAGAATAATTTCTTCAATATCAATAATCAATAATCAATTCATGAAATCCAGCTCTCTCCCATGAGAAACTCTTATACCCTTCCAAAGGTGTGCTTGCTAAAATTAGATTTCCTCAAATTAGATTTTAGGGTTCTAAAATTAGAATTCCTCAAATTAGACTTGGGCTTCTTAAATTAGAATTTGGGTCTTAAAATTAGACCAATTAATTAATAATTAATAATTAATTAATATCGAATTTAAAATTAGACCAAATAATTAATTAATTAATATCTAATTTAAAATTAGACCAAATAATTAATATTTGATTAAATCAATCAAATATTAATATCTCCCTCAATACATGTCAGATCCTCAAACCGTCTGAAGTTGGTGAACCAGGGAGTGATTCTGCACATGACCATATCAAAAAAAGGGTGCTCCACTATATGTCAAATATCCCTAAATAATAGGAGCTTAGGCCCAATGTGTCTGAAATAACCTGAATGAGAGCCAACTATAGGAATTTTGTAAATCAAAGCCAAGCCAATCTCCATCATGACCCTCTATCCATCCAATCAGCCTACGAAGGTCGCATAATAGGCTAATCATCAAGCCTGTCAATGTCCACAAAAAAGGGGACATGACAATCCGCCCCTCCAACAATTGCTTGTCCCCAAGCAATCTCGAAACAATGAACCACTCGATCCACCTGGATCCCAAATGTAATTATGCTCTGCACTGCTGTAAATCAATGCAAGTACCTGGAATATTATCAGAAGTAGAACAAAGAGAAACCCATAATCAAATTGGCGAATGCAACTCAACCAAACTCTAAGAGCACAACTGTCATATTTAAGAACACATGAGAACCAAACTCTCGAAGCATCATAACCCAAGTAGAATGGACAACTCAAACTGCCAATTCCATCTGCAAGAGATGGTGTCAATCCATCCCATAATGGATGGTAAGAAACTGGAGCTGATCTACACCTGTGTGAAATCAAATCTTCTCTCTCTGGATCAAAAGAAGAATAATGAGCATACCCCACCTCAAAATCCTTGTGAGGTAGCATAGTAGATAGGATCCCTATAATCTCCCCACCCAATCTGCTAATAGCACCAGTACCTTGGATGAGAACACCTTCTATCACCCTATGCGAATCCAGATGAACACCTACACTATCCAGCAAATACTCCATGAATGACTCTGTGCAGTAAAATTATATGTGGAAGCATCAACGTACTCCCCCACACACCACAATTGATCTCTCTGTAAAGGTGGCACAACCAACTGGACCACACTGTCATCTGTGTGAGAAGAATCAATCTGGAGAGGTATCCCAAACTCATCAGAACCAGGTACTCCCAAATCCTGAACCGGTGTGTCAGCCTCAACAACATGTTCCTCAGCTAAAACTATAGGAATGTACTCACCAACAACACTCAATGTACTAACCTCTGAGTCTGGGGCTGGTGAAGACCATAAATGTTCTAACTCCATGGTCATCTCAGCCAAATGAAATTGTGACTCCTCATAAGCTAACTGCCTAGTCTCAAGAATCTCAGAAGTCACCTCTAGCTGCTGAGTAAGCTCACTCACCTTATCTTCCTCGACCAACAATGCATCATATGCTGTGCTACCCCACTCCATAAGATAATCTCTGTCGGCGACCAACTGCATATAATCCTATCTCAGAATCTAGATAGCCTCCCATAAAGAGTGGATCTCTGTCAAGGACAAATAACTACCTCCCTGCTCGATGCTAGTAGGAGAACCCCATCCATAAACTGCTAACAACTGATGAGCAGCATCGAAATGCTTACAAGCGGTAGCAATGTCTCGCTCACTAACTATCAGCTGACTCTACACATGGTGGCAGTGGCTAGATTGTCTCCTACAATCCTCCTCTGATACATGGTCCAAAAGAGTAGACTCAAAATCACTGATCTCTGGAGTACTACCATCCATACTCTGTGAATCAACTCCAAAGCTCATATCAACATCCAGAGTATCAAAAGTTGTAGCATCACTGACTAGCTCTTCCGTACTGAAAGAAATGGCTGGTGAAACTAAGTCCTCAAAACTATCCACTGCATCCTCCTGAGTATCATCTACAATAATCGGATCCTGGGACTCTTCTACAATCTCTATCATAACTGAGAGATCATCAAACCTCAGTGCACTAACATCTGAGCACACCTCTACACCCTGAGTGCAAGCATCAGACTCGTCCTCATCTTCACTATCCTCTATCTCATAATAATCATAATAATCATGGGACATGCTACGCTCTTGTCTAAGTGATCTGTAGTGGTCTCTTCTCAGCTTAACAAAGTGATCATAAGACAACCTCCCCTGCGCTCGTGGAGTTAATAACTTCCACTCATCCTTTGTTGTCATATACCGTGTGGGTTTGTCTTTGGATGTAGGATATGAAAGAGATTCATTCAACCTCTTCAAACTTAGTTCCAGCTTCTTCATATTATTGTCCCACTGCCTCAGAGTATATGAAGTCATTATGATACTTTGCTGATTCAATCTACCCAAACTACCCAACAGGATGGCAAGACATTGGCTTTGATACCACTATAATGTCCCCTTCTAATAGGGAATATAAAACATCAAAATCTCTGATACCACTGTAATGTCCCTTACTTAGGGGCTCCTTTTTTCCTACAAAAACTTTGATCAACTGTGATATCCCCTTCAAACAGGGAATATAGAAACACAAAAGCTCTGAACAAAGATACGAATTTGCAGAATAAATTCAAATAACAAGAAACCACAGTAAATCTCTTAACTAGAAAATCACTAATCTTATTATTGTCCATAAGGTTACAATAGATGTCCTCAGTCATGCATAAAAGGAATATTCAGATATGGCCTTAAAACCCTGATTAACTTTTGCAAATCTGGCACTTGAGCTTGACTATGTATGTCTCGGCTTGCTATGTCGAACACACAATCGCCGACGTCGGTCGATATACTGCCAATGTCAGTCTCTGTCAGTCCTTCTCTGCCGACGTCGGTCTCCAGTCGGCCGATGTCGGTCACTGGGGATCTCTGTCTGTCGAGGTTGGTGTCTGCGTGGATCTGTACAGACCTCGTACGACTAAAATACTGTGATAACTTCTGTGTGAAGTTATCTCTCAAAATCCCTGAAACACTATGATAACTTTTGTGTGAAGTTATATCTCAAATCTATACCTCTGTGATAACTTCTGTATGAAGCTATCTCTCAATTTGGCAATAAATCAGCTGATATCTCACAGCCTCTAAATCACACACAATGAAGAGTTGACGTTCTCCACTGCAATGGAATCCTGGAACCCTTGGCTCAGTCTTCATAGAAGAATTTCTTCAATATCAATAATCAATAATCAATTCATGAAATCCAACTCTCTCCCATGAGAAACTCTTATACCCTTCCAAAGGTGTGCTTGCTAAAATTAGATTTCCTCAAATTAGAACTTAGGGTTCTAAAATTAGAATTCCTCAAATTAGAACTTGGGCTTCTTAAATTAGAATTTGGGTCTTAAAATTAGACCAATTAATTAATAATTAATAATTAATTAATATCGAATTTAAAATTAGACCAAATAATTAATTAATTAATATCTAATTTAAAATTAGACCAAATAATTAATATTTGATTAAATCAATCAAATATTAATATCTCCCTCAATACATGTCGGATCCTCGAACCGTCTGAAGCTGGTGAACTAGGGAGTGATTCTGCACATGACCATATCAAAACAAGGGTGCTCCACTGTATGTCAAATATCCCTAAATAATAGGAGCTCAGGCCCAATGTGTCTAAAATAACCTGAATGAGAGCCAACTATAGGAATTTTGTAAATCAAAGCCAAGCCAATCTCCATCATGACCATCTATCCATCCAATCAGCCTATGAAGGTCGCATAATAGGCTAATCATCAATCCTGTCAATGTCCACAAAAAAGGGGACATGACAGATCATCTTTCTTTAAATCATTTGGTGGGGGAATCGCTACCTCCACATTCCTTTCTCTTATGGTAGTGAATGTGGTCCTGGAATGTATCTTGGCCTTCTTGGGGGGTTTGGCCTTATATGCCTAAGTGATCTTCACTAGATCAATCTCTCTAATTTTGCTCATAATGTCCTTCTACATGACCTATTCCTCAACCCAAGTAAGGGGTCTGGTCTAAAATCCCATTAATGCACTAGACATAGATACAAGCCTCAAGATAGTAAAGTGTGGTGTCATCATTGTACTTGATGTAAGAAGTGCCATAGGAATGGGCTATGGAATTAACACAAACTAGTTGATTTCTTCATCACTTTCCAACTCCTCACCACCCTTTTTTTCTCCAGGTTCCCCTTCTACGTTTAGCTCTATCTACTCTAAAACTTCAAAATATAGACCAAATTGGTGAGACTCCGTGAGAAACATTTTAATGGACCTTCCTCATCTTACTGACTAATTAGAAGGTTCTATACCCACTTCACCTACTTTATTTATCTGAGCCTTAAGTATGGATGAGGCTATGGTGACCTCCTTGTTTCCCTTGGGAAACTCTTCACCAATCATAGCCTCTGGATATTTATTTTGGGTTGGATCCTGGACCTTGATGCAAGGAAGGAGACCTCTAGGTACTTTAATTAAAGCAACATTACCTAAAGTACTCTCTTGAGCACCTTTACTAGACTAGTCTAATTCCTTATTTATTTTTGCATGGGTGAGGATACCCATTTGCAAGTTTGATCCCCCACCTTCTTCTATACTCACCTTCTCCTTTGGTTCTAAACTTGACACCTTTAGAGGGGAAGGGATAACTTTTGATGCCTCTAGAGTTGTCTGTAGTCCTTCTTGTGCAACCACCCCTTTAGGATCAATGGTGACTTGAGTATCCTGATCGAGATCCACCTTATCTTTCTCATCAAATTTATTCATTTCCTCAAATTCACCTTGATTAGCTTGTCTTGGTGGATGGGTGATGACATTCTCAATAAATGTCTCTGTATCTGATGAGATCATTTCCTTTTCTTGAGGAGCCTAAACTTGATTAGATACCTCAATTCCAACCTTCACAACATCTTTAAAATAGAGGGGATCAATTAAGTCCATGACTTCCTCCTTATCACCCTTAATTTCTACCCCTGAAGGACCCTCTTCTATAAATAAACCAATAATTGGGACCTTCATTAGGGTCTATGGTCTTTCCCTCAGAGTTATTTGCCTAGTTCTTACTTATGGAGGAGTGAATGCTTGATGCTTATTCATCACCTTTGAAATGGGCCTATCTTCATTTGAGTCTTCTTCATTACTCATATCTCTTAATTTGTGAGCATATGACTATTGATCCTCTTTCCTCTTCATAAGGAGTTATTTAGAAGGCAGGTCTTTAAACACAACCTCCTTCCTCTTTTTAGGAATCCCAATTGGAGGCTAATGAGCCCTTTTGACTCTTTTTTTCTTGGGTTACTCTACCTCTTTCTCACCTCCTCTCTTCCTTAAATAAATATTTAGGGGAGAGACAATGGCTAACTATTATGCTAGTGGAGAAGGTGGGACATCAATTAGATTAGCCATTAGGATGGTTATTGGGATGGTTGGTATAGTTTAGGCTCCTGATGATGTGATGGATATTGGGGTGGCATTGGAAAATTTAACCTCCCTAGTATAAATTTTTTCCCAATTTTTATCTAGATTTGTTAACTTTGAGAAGGACAATCTTGACTTGAATTGTGATGCAGTTATAAATATCAGATCAATTGGCTTGGTGAAGTCAACATCACCAAACTTGTTCTTCCCTTTACCCTTCACCACTAGTGGTCAATCCAAGGGAGTACCATTGTATTCTGGGAGGAAACCCTTTAAATCCCAAACTTGTCTAAGTTCCCAAAGGGTAGGGGTGTCATAAGTACTGAGATAAAGCCCATGTTCCTTCAACCACCTGAAGGTTCTTCTTATGATTATAGTGGCCTTTTATAGAATGGAATCATTTTCCTCAATAGTTAATTCCACATATGACATGGCCTATGATTCAATATTGGACTGATTATATACTCTAGATAGTATCCTCTTATCATCCTCCATGTCTTTGGGGATAAGAGCAATATTGTAAGCTATAACTTCTTGTACTATTAGTCTTATATAATCTAACTTTTTTACATCTTCTTTGGTAGTCCAAATGGACCAAATGTCTTCAAAATGTGATTGATGTAGAATTACATTGGTCATTATGTTCACCCACCATCTGATATCATAGTTCAACTTGGGTTGCATCTTGTCAATCACATACTATTTCATCTCTTGCTCCAATCCCTTAGATTTGGTAATATAAGGACATGAATAATGTCCAATTTTAACTAGAAACTTTAAAGGGTTATTTACCTTCTTCACCACTATTATCTCATGTAGGGGCACCATCTGCCTACTTAACTCCATCACTTTTAGTCTATCATCCAAGTATCTCGCTAGTTTGTTTGGATACCTCGAGTAGCCACTTATCCTGATATAAGTAAATGATCTAAATTGAATATATGAGGTACTATATTTATCAATTATATCTCTAGCCCCCTTGGACATCTTGTTGAAGCTTCTTAGAGGATATAAGACACTCATCATAGTATTAAATAAATAATTTTAAACTCTATAAAAATTCTTCTTGAAGCCATCCAAAGTTATTTCGAAATAAACCTCATATGTTCTCATCCCACTAGGAATTATGGTGAGCCCTTGAAATGTCCTATTATGCACCAAGTTGTACATCAAGTAGGAGGAAATGTAAAATATACCATTAAATTTCTCATTTGAGTGGATTGCAACCTAGACTTGAATCATCTACCTATGTCGATTATCACTTAGAATGGTACCCTAGTCCACCTTCTTTCATTGTTCTAACACAGAGATTAATATTATGAACATCCAACCTTTAAATTTCTCTACAGTCAGTATCCCATAAACTCTTTCCACCATGACAATCACATACTAAGGAAATTATTTGAATTCTGCTAGTTTTAAACTCTTACTCATTCTTGAAACCTTTTGTCTTTTCTTGACTATCCAACAGGAGTTGACAATGTCCCATATTATCTTGTCATTCTTGTCTACATACTCTTGGTATTCCTCCATAGAGAGTGTGATAATTTTAGGCTAGGGAGGAATCCCAAGAATCTTTCTAAGGGCCAAAGGAGTGAAAGATTAGACAAATGATTAGATTCCATCGATGATAGTCCTAGTGTCTGGTTGGTATACTTTGGCACATACAATCACTAACTCTGGGTATGGGGAAGCCAATGGGAATGCTACCATAGGGGAGATATAACTCGTTCCAAGTTTGGAAACTATTGGGAGAGGGTTTTTATACTATAATATATTCAATAAGGATGAAAAATCTAAACCTTGAACATTTGTATCTTTGATTTCATCTAAAATAGAAACAATGTTGCTCTTGATAGATTCTAAAATAGCCACCATTGTTCCCTATCTCTTTTAGTGAAATACCTTGAACTTGAATGAATTACTCACTATGATCACCCTTGAAACACCTTTAAAACTCCTCAAAGAACAAAATACATGGAACTAAAAAATCACTTATTGATAATTCAGAGAGTTGCACGTAATTGAAATTGAAGACCTTTGAAGAATTCACCATAATCACTCTTTTATGATGCATGTAGTTAGGGCACACAAATGGCTCAAAGATGCAAGTATAATCTCTAAATGAAAAAGGTAAAAAATAATTAAGGTAATTTCCTTAGTTATAATCCTTTGTATTTTTTTAAATTAGGGTTACCATTAATGCTTTGAAGCTTAATGGATAATTACCAACTACCCTCTTTAAGTCGTTTGAGATTATTTTGATAAAGGAGAGGGAAGGTGTAAATGTTTCTTTTATGTTGGTTAATCATCCTTAAAACATGTGGATTCATATAATCAAACCTTTTCATTCTATCAATTTTCAAGATTTCAAGGACCTTTTGCACCTTGCCCACCCAAAGATAAGAGAGGCAATTTTCAAAAATGGCCCAGAGCTTGACAAGCCTCGAGGATCTACCACGTGTCATCACTTATCTTTTAAAATATAGGCATTCAGGCCATCGATTAGTCTTTTCACCTTGCCAACCAAAAGATAAGTGGGGCAATCTCTAAAAATGGCCTGGAACTAATAAAACCCTGAGGACTCACCACGTGTCTAACTTAGATGCTAGCTTGGACTCTCGACCAACTTTCCACTTTTACACCATCCTTCTTGATATGGGGGAAGGGTGAAATATTCTTTTGATCCTATAAAATAGTCTTAGGATTCCCCTAAGATAACCACAAGTATTTCATTTATCTGATTAGGCAATTCCTAACCTTAATCACTAAAAAACATTAAAGGTGCAACATGTCAATTTCACTCGGGGCCCCAGAACATTTCTTATTCAAGCATAAGGCAACAAATAAATGTATGCAAGGAGACATAGATATATTTCTATCTTCTCATAGTGAATCTTCATATCCAATACTACTTCATCCAAGGCATCCAATAGTGCCTTTCGTGTAAAGGAAAATTTTACTCCTTCTATGAAGGAGAAATTGACTCTTGTCCCTATTTGAAATGTATCTCCTAGGAGATAAATACCTTGAAGGGGAAATCCACTCTTGTACATGTTTATAATGTATCTCATAATATATACCTTGAAGGTATTACAAAGGCCTTCAAAATATCACCCAGTAGTCATTCCCTATAAAGGAAAATTCCACTTGTTCCTTGAAGGAGAAATCCACTCTTGTACCGATTTGTAAGGTATTTCTTAAGAGATACCTTGAAAGGGGAAATCCACTCTTTTACATGTTTGAGAGGTATCTCCTAGGAGATACCTTGAAGGTATTACAATGGGCTTCAAAATATAACCCAATAATGCCTTTTCACTTGGATAAATCCACTCTTAACCTTGTTTGAAAATTGCTCAAACTCCAGGAGGTGAGGGAATAGGCAAGTGATGTGAAGCTCATCTAAAAATAAGTAGATAAGTGATGGTATAAAAATAATCATAGGATGTCATATTTAAACCTAGATATTTAGTTCTCTAATATTAAATTTATCTCCTAGGAGATGCCTTGAAGGGGAAATCCACTGTTGTTCACACAAGTCATTCATAACATTTGTTCACATAAAATGTCCAATACAAAAACTCTAAACAAAAATTTTCAAAGACCCAAAGTCCCAAATAATAATTTCAAAAACCTAGCTCAGGGTTATGAATTATTTGAAGTAGCTATTATGTGCACACAAAAAACTACACCAATGAAAGTGCTAGTAAACATCTAGAAATATGAATCAAATTAAACTCAACTATCTTAGTCAACACATTCACCAATCTTGAACTCAACTATCTTAATCCCAAGGAGCAATTTTATTAGTTGGCATAAGAGGGATTTTCTTGATGACATCATCTAAATTATTAAATCAGAAAAAGGACACACCCCACATTGTCATGATGGTTTTCTAATGATGACACAACTTCAGATCAAGAGCTTAGATAATAACATGTGAAAGGTAATTATTCCTAAGGTTTTGCATGTTTGTGACCCTCTAGGCTCATATCACATTATTTTATTTGGCTCTTAGTCCCATAACCTATCCATTTCCATTTCTATAAACTTGAATAGCAAAGCTTATAGAAGTCTACAAATTTGTAATATGTCTAGGGATCGAGATTGGTTCTAACCACTTTCATGCTTCGATGTCAAGGAAATGAATACGTTTGGAACAAAATGATCAAAGGTAGATTGGATCCCTTCATGGAACAGCTTGTTGAGCATGACATAGGGATTTTTGGGGACTTTATTTGTGGCTGGAAAGATCATGAAGTTCATATGCATTTCTTGAGAATCTTGATCACTAAGGAGCACATCAGAGAGACTACCAAGACGCATTGTTCTGGTGTGAAAGCATTCAAGGACAAGAAGAGAAAGGAGGAGCTTCTCAACATTTTCTTCATGAAAGAAAAGAAGAAACCCAAGATTTCATCCCAAAAAGGGTTCATGAGGTCAAAAATATCGAGTAAATGGCCTAAAGTCTGCCTCCAAATAATGAGGTATATTACCTTAGAAGGAAAATATACAGTGATTTTTTCCCATCACTTCTTATTACTCAATCATTTCAAAGGCCACACCATTAGCATTTTTTTTTCTTCTTCAATTCTTAGAAGCTTTAGTACTAAACTTCAAGAAGAACCCTTAAGTAGACTTAATTCACTAAGGTTTAATTTTGTTGTTGATTAAGAGAGGGGAACCATAGTGGTCCAAAATTATCACTAAGGTGATTGATATCCTCAATGAGAAGGAATAAACTGAAGGGAGGAGGAATTTTTTAGGGAGTCAACTTCTGATCATGAACTAGAGGAATAGAATGTTGGGGATTCTATTGAATTGATGTAGAAGGAACCCAGACCAGACATGGGGAATCCTACCTATATCCCTAAGTTAGCTCCCAAAGTCAAAGAGGTTCTCGATTCTAATGCCAAGGTAGATATCATGAATTCCCTTCAAAAGTTGTAATTGAAGATTTCCATCCAAAAACTTATGTGTATAAAAATTATGCATGAGTTTAAAAAGTTATAAGGGCTACTGGGTCACGTGTCAGTAGCCTCTAAATTAGGTAATTATCATCTAGAATGCACTCCCAAGGGAAACAAATCAACTCACAGTGGTGGAAAGGAGGATGTCAATATGGATCTAGAGGAGGAAAAAGTGGATATCTAATCTACCAGCCTCAAATGTAAAAGATAGGAAGAAGATAAGGATCAATTCATAGGAAGTCATACCAAAGGAAGGAACAACAAAAGTGATAGTATTGTGACCAAGAATTTGGTCTTTTATTTTGATTGGGAATAGTTGGGCTTGTTTTATCTCTTTTTGTTAGGTCTTAGGTTTTTTAGTTGATACTTTATGTAAGTTTGACAGCATGGGGATTTAGCTACTAAGTTTGTCTATTGATCCTTTTTTGTCCTTTGGATTTGTCATGTCTATCTTTTGGGTTTCTTTTGTAAATAGTACGAGCCCCTTCAACCCATATTTTAACCAATCAAATAAAAATATATATATATATTTATTGAAGGGCATTGTAATATCTTCATGGCTAACTTGAAGGTATTTCCTAAGATATACTTTTAAACAAAGAGGAACCATTGAAGGTATTACAAGGCCCTATTATCTTGAAAGAATTTTAATCATGCACATTTTCAAGGTATCTACTAGGATACTCGTTGAAATTACTACAAATGCATGTTTGAAAGTCTCTCCTATGAGATACCTAATACCTTATAAACATTTATTATGGTACACTCAAAGGTAATACAAATACCTTCAAGATATCTCCTCGGAGATACCTTTAAATAAAATTCCAATCATGTGCATGTTGAAGGAATATTAGCTAATTATCATAGAAAGTATAGGTATAACTTTCACAACAGGAAGCGAAAAAGAATCATAATAGCATGAGTGAATTTACCCAATCTTCAATTTTATAAACCACAAAAAATATAAAGATAAACTAACATGGCATTAATAATTTTGGATCATAAACAACATAATACAAGATAGAACAAGCTAAAACAAAATAGATTAAACACTACACACCATGAAAAAAATAACATCAAAATAATATATAGCTTTTTATACATCTTTGTCTCTTCACATTACAACTTTTTATCATACAAAAAGAAAAGATACATGGAATTATCATATCTATCACTTGCCTAACAAGGCTAAAGACATCCAAAAGATACCCTGTGTACATGTCCCTACTCCATGTTCAACATTTTCATGAACTTAAACTATTATTGTGTCTTGAGACAAATTTTGAACTCTGATCTTGGCTAAAGCTAGAAAATATTATCCTTTCAAAAAAGTGGTATTAATCTCTCCAAGTTTTCCAGTTTCCATACTTCCTACCACCCTTTATAGTTCTTAAACTACAAAACTTGAACTACACATTTACTTACTATGTAGGTTGTGGATGCCCAGACTGTGCCTTTATATGCATATTTCTCTTCTATAAAATTTCTTAGAGCTCTTGTAGTGGAATGAACTTATGTTCATCTATGATTTGTGCAATCATTGGTTTAACCTATGAGAGTTCATGCTTGAGCATTTTCTAATTATCAAGTACTTCTTATACCATGATAAGCAAAACATGCAATGGAATCTAAATGACCATTAAATTGTGTACATATACTTCTTTTGTGATGATAAGGAAGTATCTAACATATGATAGCTTAAGTTGGATATCTGACACAATATCATCCAACCTATTTATAGTCATTTGGGTTTCAATTTATACAAATGTGTTACGTATTGTCTCATTCTGCCAAACCTAGAGCTTCTTCATCATGGTATCCTTGGCTTCTAAAAACTATTGAAATGTGTCATTTAGTGTTTCCCCAGTAGCCATTTGATCATTCACTACAAATTTATCTTTATCCACCATTATGAAGTCTAGTTTCATAGAATCCAAGGATTTGTCAAGATGTTGCATCCAATCAAGCATTCCTTATGTAATATTCTTAGCTTGATGCACATCTATATCTAGGACCTATACATATTCCTCTAGAAGTTCACAAATTCCTTCTATCTTAGTGTAGATATCCTATCCTTGGGTGCACAGTTTATGTGCACTCACCAAATCCTTTGTAAGATGAGTCAGCAATGTAGTGAGTTATTTGTCCTCAAATATTACTTAATCACCAAAGACTTTCACAATTAGAGTAGGACAAGATGCATTGATGAGTTTCCTAGCCTCAATAATTTGATTTTATGCTTTTAATTTCTCTTTGTGTATCCAAAAAACCATCTATTCCAAGTCTGAAGCCTTTAGCACAATGGATTTTGGAATACATCTGCTCCTTCAATTTCCTTGGGCAATGGCAGCTATAAAACATCCAAAGACATCTCCATGGAAGTAAAAGCAGGCATAGTGGATCTCATTTAGATATTGGTATCTAGGGATGCCTTCATTACATATACATCATCTATTTTCATATCAAATTTTGAGTGCTTCAAATATTTATATTTGATAACCATGACACCTCTACACACAAAAAACTTTCTCAACTCGACCAGAGGGACAAGTGTATCCTTGTGTCTCATTGTGCCCCTAAACTTCAGCTGATGGGCACTACTTGTTATGGTTGGCTCTCCAAAAGATACCAAATGTTTAAGTATAATGGTTGAAGGACTCACTTGATGAAGACTATGTTTTTTGTGCATTAGTGGCCATATCGAGCTCCCTTCCTCTGGTAGATCTATAAATTGCACAGATGATGAACCAAATTTTAGATATTTTTTGAAAATTTCTATCACAAGTTTACATTGAGATTCTTATTGACCTAAAGTATCCATAATAATAATGGGATGGGGTTGCGTAATATCGACCAAATGGTCACTGCTTACCTTATTCCATACTTGGCAAGTGTGCACTTCTTTCTAGAAAAAGAACTCTTTCTCCTTATCATAGACCTTTTTATCGATGTATTCGATCATGCATTGAAGAACTTCCTATTCATCAACCCACAACATTGAAAAATAATAATCCCAAGCTTTCTTTGGCACATGTGGTTTGTCTAACTAAGACTTGATTTGCCTTGATCTCCAAGAAGTTATGGACTATCGGGGTGAGGCTTGTGGTTGCACAGTTGGCTACTATTGTTCTTGCTCTTACCAACCTTATTGTGTGACTAGGGCTCTTTGCCTCCATAATTGGCTTGTGATTCAACCATCATGGTGAAAAATGGTGTTGGAATCATAATTGGTGTGGCCAACTCATGTACCTTGATTTGAATACTAGTGTACAACTTGGTTACTGATGCATACTACCCTAAATATTGCATGACATCCTATGGAATTTGAGGGTGTGACCTGATAAAAGCTATAGCCTCAAGCCACCATGTGTTAAACCACCCCATTTGCTCATAATATTGATTTATCATAGTCTAAGTGATGCCTACAAGGTTAATAGTAGGCCAAAAGTCCATAGCAACATTAACTTGGCTTGATGAGGACTTCTATTGGGTGAAGCATAATAATAAAAACAAAAACTAATATTGGGAATTTTGTGAGATACCTAAAATTACCTTCTTGATATTAGTGGTAAGAGTGGATGTGAGAAAATCAATCTAATTAAAGTTATCATTCTATTGTATCATGTTATACATAATGTCAATTACTCCTTTTGTTGACTATTTGGCCTGCTTTGTTGTCTACCAAAACCTCTTTGTAATACACTCTACCAGAATATGATTGTAATATCCTCAATGGAGTCAATTGGGGTTCATTTACCTACCATAGTGGGAAAATTATCATAAACATATGGATGAATTGGTGGTGCAGTGGACTTGTATTGTAATAATGATTTTCACAATTTGGGAGGCCTATGACTCTTGCCATGGTCTACGCGTTGATCCAAATGATGATATTTTTAGAAAAATGAATAGACCCTTGGTTTTATCTACTTAAAATGTTATTAATGACCCCATATATTTGCATAAATGTAGGTAACTTGATTATCCTCTCTACATCAGAACCCTAAAGCAGATGTTGAAGTGCAAGAGCTCCTGCTTGTGCACCTGGTTGTGTTGATAGGGAAAAGAGAGTAACTTTGGTCATTTCCACAAAGTTAAAAGGATTTGGGTCATTGAATTTGGTTTTATGAAGACCTAGCCCAATCCCCATTTTTTCCTTCTTCACATATATGTGTAGAATCAACAACTTGCTCATATCCATGACTAAACCTATAATCTATACTATTTGATTGATTTGTTTTACCAAAATCTAGGTATCAATTTTTTTGCATGAGAGTATATCGGGAGCAGATAGTAGAATATTCTTATTCACCAAAGTATATAATGTTTTTTCATTATTCTTGTGCTTTGTTTTATGTATTTTGGCATCCAACCAACCTATTTAAATATACTGTCTATTTGTGCACGAGCGTTCTTCCTCATCTATAATATTTTGGCTTTGATGGTGACCTTTTTGTCTCATAAATATTGAAATTACCCCATAACATGTCACATCCCAACTTGATATACCTCAAATAAGATGTAATTTTTCTAAATGACATGTCATTAATGCTCTTGCATGATCGTTAGCAGTGGATCTCCTATACCTATCTTATCACCGCCACTTTTATGAACTTAATTTGAGATCCATGTACTTTTTTATCAGATTGCCCTTTAATCTCCTTTCTTTAGAAAAGTGCTAATAATGATATTTTACATTTTGTACTAACTTATTAAATGAATTTAATAAGTTGTATTATGCATACCCATAAGATACTCTTGGACTCTAAAAGCACACAACAATAAATGTAGTTATAGATAGAACAAGAGTTTTCAACCAAGGACCAAAAAATCTAGCAGTTGAAGAATGACCTCGCCACCCAGTCCCAGACTGTAGTTATCCTATTTGGGAGATAATAAAGAATTCAACCATAAACTTGAAGCTAGTGCTTGGGTTCATCATAGACTCACAATGACTGAGCACACAGGTGAGCATGACCACAAACTTGAAGTCTCAGTCCCTTTCATTGATGACATGTGTCATCATAGTGCTCCTTAGGAAAAAAAGAGTTCTTTTGTAAATAAAAGGTATGTCATAGGCCCAAGGAAGTGGGCCCCATTTTTAAAAATAATTTTATAGGTAGTTTAAAGGGAGACACGCATCACCACAGTGCTTCTTACATATCCCTAAGATTTCATACATGAAGTTTCATTTATTAGTCTCTAGGTAAATGGGATGGAGACACTTGGAATCATGAAGAGTCACTCACCTGGTGAACTTGAAATATTTTTCAAGTGTTGAAATATCATGGGTTCATGGGTGCATGCCACATACCCTTAATCTTAATGTCATGGGTACCCTTGAAGGTATTACCCAATACTACCTTCAAACCTTGAAGGGTTATCATACACATGTTTGAATGGTATCTCCTAAGAGATATCTTCAAACTTTTGGGTCCACAACAAAGGTTAATATCAAATATAGGATCCCAAAATATAAAAAGCTAATCATTTACCATAATTTCACTCAAAACCCCCATTACTAATTATCATTTTGTAGTGTAATAAAATACATGGTTGACTATTGACTTAATTAGCTATTTTTCTCTATGTGGCTATTCTGCTATGATGCATATTTGAAAGGTATCTCCTAGGAGATACCTTCAAAGTAGGATTAAGCAAGAATTTAAATATGTAATACATGATATTAAAAGATATTATTTTATTATATTGACATAAACTATGTCACTAAAAAAATATTATACATTACCTTTTTAACATTTTTAGGTTTTAACATATCTACATGCTATGTTCTGGTATAAATATAGCTTTATCTTCTACATAAAAGTATATATTAGATTGATTTTATAAATAACCTGATTAACAACTCTTCTTATATCTTTTGCAAATGTCTAGCTAAAAAATCATATCAATGTCTTTCCAATGTGGATACTATGTTTCTCTCATAAATAATGGTAAGGTCATTGGTGAAGGAAAAATACACAAAGTGGGAGGTCCAAATGTTAAATCTCTGTAACCCATAAATCTCACTTTCACATGCCAAAATGAGGAAATATCTATTGGATGTGTAAGTGTTAATGTGACTAAAGTTTTTGATCCGACTATACTACTTCCATTTCTTGTAGCTTTTATGGATAATTTGGGGGATGTAGTTGATATTTTTACTATATAGAGCACAAGAATGATGCAACACATCACAGACAAGTTTTATATAGACAATGACATGGAAAAAAGTCAAAATAATTTACTTCTAGTTCTGCATATACAACCATTGCAACAAGAAAACCCTTGATAAGATTCATGTGTTCTATATATCAATGATCCTACCACATTTCAAAGCCTAAGAAAAAATTTTGTTGGGAAAAGGGTACATATGTTGCATAAATGTATAGCTCTTGTAACTGATAAAAAAATTGCTTTTGGTTATGTTTAATTTGCAAAACCAAGGGAGAGTTTTGGTTACATTTCTATCCCAATGTTAGAAAATGAATTAGAAATTTACATAAGGCATGTTATACAACATTGTGAGACTTGCAGTACATAGGCAATTGAAACATATATCATTAGATGGCCTTCTAACAAAATAGTGGACACTGAGACTTGTAAAATAATCAATTTACCATACATGACACCAAAGGAGAAAGAAATTGGGATTGTTTGGGACGTAGTGGATAATGAAGTCACTCCTTGTTTAATATTCCTATCACAAAGGCATCCAAAAAAATTATCTCATTCCTAAAAATAATCGAGCTAAAAAATAAGTCAACCAAACAATTCACTCAACCAAGTGGAGTTTGATGAAATCATAGATAGTGAGATTACAGCAATGTATGTAAATGAATGTTGCACCAAAAAATGTTTTCAATCAGGATTGTCATTTAAAATTCTAAAATCTACAAAGATGAAGTTACTTGATTCCACCACAATAGATGGGAGGTAGCATGTCTTGGATGCCTTTTTTACTAGTTTGTTTAAGAAAAATAAAAATAAAACTAGCATTGATTTTCAGGGTACATAGTGTAGACACTAAAAAACTACACACTTACAATTTTTTATGACTAAATGCCTTAGGACCCCCTAAAGACCCTCTAAACCTTCTTAACCCTTAACCAACCCCTCTTAACATAACCAAATCACTATTCTCCTATTCACATAATACTATTTTAAATTACTATTCACTATGGGAACCACTATCACTATTCATGATGACATGGCATATGACATGGCATGTGACATGAAAAGTAACATGGAAGTTGATTTGAGATGTGATATGGTAAGTGACATGGCTTAGAAGCAAGCTAGCTTGATGTGGGACGTTGTACCCCATTTGGGACCCTTTCCCAAGGTACTTAATGACCTCATTTAAGCATCACAACGGTCCCCCCTTGAAATATGGAAAATTTCCCCTTAAGGGGCCATCATTAGATATGTATTTTCCTTCATACATGAAAGTGGCCTTCAAAATGAGATACTTACTTTTTAGTGCTTTGGAAAAGACAAAGGGCACCCATTTTTGACTTTTTAACCCAAATGGGAGACCCATGATCAAGGTGGGAATCCCACTACCCTCATATTTTGACTCATTCATGCACCCACATGGAAAATGGTATCACATTTTGTGTGCCATCTCTTTAAGTGCTTGGATGAAGACAAGAAAGGGTGGTGAAAAGTCTTTGCCTCATTTAAGACCCATGTGTATGATTCCCATTCAAAATTGGATTCATGTGCAAGGTGGGAGACACACCAACCCAAATGGGAGACCCATGATCAAGGTGGGAATCCCACCAACCTCATATTTTGAATCATTCATGCACCACATGAAAAATGGTGCTACATTTTTTGGGGTATCTCTTTAAGTGCTTGGATGAATACAAGAAAGGGTGGTGAAAAGTCTTTGACCTCATTTAGACCCATGTGCATGATTCCAATTCAAAATTGGATTAATGTGCAAGATAAGAGACACACCAACCCAAATTGGAGACCCATGATCAAGGTGGGAATCCCTCCAATCTCATATTTTGACTCATTCATGTACCATATATAAAATGGCACCATACTTATATTATTCCCTCTTTTGGCATGATTCTTCACAACAAATGCTATAAATACCCCCCTCTCCTTCACTCAAGGTTAAGTTGGAAGTTAATATTTAGTTATTAACATCTTTTTGTAGGTATTTAAAGGATTTCATGCACATCTTGAAGGAAAAAAATTCAAAAAAATGAATATCTATCAAAATTTCCTAAAGACATCTTCAACATCATCATTAATAACAACATTGTTATTCAAGTTTGGAAGGTAACATTTTATTTTGTTTATTCAATTTTATATTATTATCCCTTTAGATTTTTAATCTCTTCATTCCCACTTATCCATTTTCTCCCTTTTTCATTTCATTAACTCAATCCATTTACTCCCTTGCCATCTTTTATCCATTCACACCTTTGCCATTTTTACCCTCTTTATCCTCTTCCCCTTTTACCATCTTCACTAATTACCTTGTTACCTCATCAACCATTCACCCACTTATCCCATTTGAATATTTACCTTTTTATTACCTTAACCATTTATCAACCAGCCAAACCACCTTTATTTAATCCTTTATTAAATTTCTAAACCAAAACCATAGCCTTGTCTTGACTAATTTTCAGCATTAGTTGCTTTATTTAGTCATTGTTTTAAAAGCACTTAACTTTCTTGTCATAATTTAGTTATTTGTTGTTATCTTTAATTTAAATTATTTTATATTTTAAATAAAATTATATTTATTTTTTATTCACAAACTTAAGTGTTAAAAGTAGGTGGATTGACAGCCTCCTATAAAGCTTTCATTTCTAGGATCTAGCTCACATTAGGAAATCACCCAACTACTTATCTAACCAAAAAGTTTTTTGGTAGTGACTTATTAATTTAGGTCATTATTCCCTACCAAAAGAGGATTTATCATAAATTATAGATTCAAGACATGTGCATTCAATAGGTATTCTTCTACACACCCTTCGTAACTAGTTTCTTCTTTTCACACTTAAGAAAAAACAAAAAATAGACAGAAACATTTTGGCATGCCCGATGGGACCCTTGAGTTTCTCTTGGGTTCTTAGATGTTTTAAGACATTTATAATTGCATTAGTGAAATTAATTTAGTTTTATTCTTAGAAAATTAAGCTTCTTTATTTACAAAGAAAAAAAAAGTTTTAGTTGCATTTTTTAGAAAATTATATTTTATTGCATTTCTAAAAAGAAAGAAAAGAGCATTCATACTAGGATTAGGATTTCATTCTCATATTTCATTTAGGTGCATTTTATTTGTTCTTGTAATCATTCAAATAAATAAAAATATATATTTTGGTTAAAATTGAGTACATCCATTGATTGTTTGTTTGATTTTAGCTCAACTAGTTTAATTAAAAGCATTATGAATTAATCATAGTTCACAAATGTTACACAAACCAAACCACTTTCAAAACAAAACATTAAAACAAACTTGAGACAAGTTCCGATTAAGATTTCATCATCTAATAGATCACCTTACCCTTTCTCAATTATCTTACTTGGATTTAATCACCGAAGGGATAACCAACTCAGTACTATGGTTGAGTATAAGCTCTAAAAATTGGTACATATTGGCTAAGCACCCACACTGATTGTGGGATTCTGATGTGAGAGGAGCAAGCCCAAAGTACCATGCCACATACTCATACTAATACAAGAAATTTTTTGAGTTCCTAAACATAACTTGAAACCAAACATAGACTACCTTGTTTAGGACCTATTCAAGCTAATTTATTCTTCACATTTTTCTAAGGCATAATCCAAAAGAGAGATTAAAAATAATCCTAGGATCTAATGCACTCTTATTGAATGCATTTTTTTTCTTAAGTCTTTTTTTATTTCTATTTGTTTGAGGTGTGAGAACATATCATCATTTTCTTATTTTCTTTTATGGTTCTCACTCGTCAACAACAAAAAGACCTCGAGGAATAAAACCCACCACCAAATCAATTGTCACCAACATCCACCTCTTCATCCATGGAACATATTTTTTAACCCATAGACTCCCCTCTCTCTCTAGAAAGTCCTACTCGGGTAGTCCCAGGAGATATGGATTTTGTCATTTTCCTAAAAAATAATCATGTAGCCTTACAACACTACCTAAGAACCACATTTTACCAAACCCTAGTTTTGACCCCACCCATAGATCCACCTTATGGCATGCCTCTCCATCTCATGGGGAATACATCCACCACCATGGAAACTACTCAACCTTTATTTTCCCAAATGTTATCATCAACCAATAACTCCCTCAAAACTAACCCACTAACCAAAACTACCACTACCCTTATACCTTTTACTAATCACTCCCCTGCAATAGGAATGCCTACCTTTAGCGCTACCCATCTTCCTCTATTTACCTCCAATCCTTAAAAAACTACTCCACTTTCAAACCTTTTGGTGTCCATACCCTCCATGTTACCACCAATCAGTATAAGAGTCACCACCCTTCCATCAACCACTAACCCAACCACCACTCTGACCTAACACACAATCTTTAGCTATCTTCATAACGCATAAGGGCATATGCCTTCTATCCAACCACCCAACTCTACCCAACCATTAACATACACATACCACTATATATCTTCTACCCAACATCCAAAGACCACATACCAATACATGGAGTCATCTCAACCATCTACTAGCTATTCACACATTGCCCAACCTCACTAAAACATACCATATAACTACGTATCCCAAAAACCTCAAGTAGACTTCACGAAGTTGATCATGGACAAGATGACTACCCTTGAGTCATCCATCTTTGGATCCCATAATCTCTTATATTATGATTAAATTTTCAATGAGTCTATTCACCCTTTGGTCCCCATTAGACCCTATCCAACCTAGTGAGAACTTCCAAAATTTAACAAGTTTATCAGTAAAAAATACCCTTAACAAAATTTAAGAGCATTTAGGCATTCATGCTACTTGATTGCCCACAATGACGCTCTTCTCCTCTGTACTTTTCCTATGTCATTATCTAGCCCAGAATTGGATTGTTATAGTGCCATACCCAAACATTCCATCCTCTCTTTCACCCAATTAGCCCAAAACTTTTTGGATCATTTTTTATCAATATATCCAAGAAAGTTTCTACTACCGATGTTTACTCCATTTGATAATTCAAAGATGAATCTATTACCAATGTTATGGCTCATTAGAGGAGCCTAATCAACCAACTTTACTTTCCATTGCCTCAACTTGAGCTTATATAGCTCTTCACCTGGGTATGTGAAAAACATATTTCATTCACATTGCATGTCCAAAGCTTTCAGACCTTTTATGAAGCTTTTATCATGGCTCACAAAATAGAGAATAGATCCATTGATGAAGGAAGGTTAAATTTGAAGAGAAAGAACTTATATTACAAATCCAATGAGCCCTTTTCTTCTAAACTAGACAACCAAACTAATCCCAATACTAAAAATAAAGCAACCACCAATGCCATTGTCCTCAAAGTCGCACCACCACCATCACCTAAGGAACCAAACCTCTAACTCCTCTAATTATTCAAACCAAAACCAAAGGAACCAAACTTGGAATAATCATAAGCAATTAACTCCACTTTGGGAGCCCTATCCTTCTATTTTGGAAAAGTTACTAAAAGCCAATATCATCCAACGTTCACCAATTAAACCACCCCGATATTTTGATTCTTCTCACCCCATACCAAGTTGGTATAATGAGAATGACCATTGAACCTTTCACTGAGTCATAGGACATGACATAAATAGGTGAAACACATTCAAATACCTTATTCAATCCCTCATTGACAAGGGGGATCTTACATTGGACAATCCCAATACACTATTGAACTAGGCCCTTGACATATTCTACAAGCCTTTTCCTAATCGTACTCCTTCTACCCCTTACCATGATAATAAACCAAACCCATATCATGAATCACATACTATTAATGTGGTTACTGATGAACTCATTATTGAAGAAAACATTACCTTAACCACCTCTGTCCCCATTCCCTTCATGGAATAAAAAAAATTGCCTTCTATTCTTTTGAACACCCAGACAAATGAAGCCATCATACCCACACCTCCATTAGAGGATACCACACCTAACTCCCCTATATTAGAACCATCCACCCCCTCTTTGGAATATATCTCACAAGAGAAGATGACTTCATCCATCCAACCTTTAATTTTGAAACCTTTTGTCAAAAGTCAAGACAAAGGTAAGGGAACCAAACTAGAACTTCTAACCCCTTTTTTGGCAGACCAACCTAGCCCTTCTAAACCACCTAAAAACTCCACCCAACCAACTAAAACCTCCTCCAAATTAATCAACCCTCAAACACCTAAACCCATCAAGATAACTAAAGTGATCAAATCCCCTCCAAAACCAACAACTAAAGAGGCAAAACCACTAAAAGTCGCAAAACCCCAAATTTTACCTCCCTCAAACTTGCCCTCCATTTTGGGTCCTCATCCCTCTACCTTAAGTATGAATCCAATTATTTTTACCAAAACCCCACCACCCTTTTTTGGTTACATCTTTATACTTGCTTTCTAAGACACCTCTCCTCACTACATCGATGATTCCTAAGTTATCTATGTTGCCATCCTCTACCTCCAGCTTGTCAACAATCTTGCCTAAACCAAAAACATCAAAGCATACCACCTTACCTAAGATACCTATCACCAAACCCACATCCAAACAACCTTCTACCTCAACACCCAAAGAAAAAACTTCAAAACTTTTACTACCTTTAGCTAAATATTACTTAACTATTCTTCAACCGTTATTGAAAACTTCTTCCTTGAGCTTACCACCCATCAAATCCTTTGACCCTTCACATATAAAACCCTCTTGGTTTAATGATAACTTTATATTTTCATACTATAAGGCACCAAGACATGACACAAAAAACTATAAAGCTCTCCAAGCACTTGTTCATAACCTGTATGAAGATGATGATCTATTATTAGACAAACCTCCTTCATCCCCATTGCCAATCCAACCACCAACTCAACCCATCCAATATTTAGTCTCACCCAAAAGTAAAGAGGAGGAACCAAAGCAACCACCCAATCCCAAAAACCCTCTTATCCACACTATTCACATGGTTACCTAATTTCAGGCCCAATAGAAGGATAAGGGGAAGGTTAAGGCATCCATTCCTTGGACTTACCCCTTCCCAAACTCCCAAGAAAACAATACCCAACCAACTCTATCTTCAAAAAAAACCAAGGTGTCTATCTTAGGTACCTCTCCATCTAACCCTCCATACCCTAATCCCTATGAAATATCCATTCAAAAATCTATCCTCAAGCAACTTCACCAAACTCTAGAAAAAATGAGCTTATATGAGCTAGTCTCTACCTCTCCCCATCACCACCAATCAATCATAGAAGCCTTGTAATCCATTGAGGTCTAACCTAATGACCCTCAACCTCTATCCTCCTTTATTGGTACCCTTCAAACTTCTAACCTTGTTACCTTCAAAGATTTAGAAATACCTTGTATTCATCTAGAGGATCTCAATTCCCCCCTTTTCATTACAGTATACATTAATCAAACCTGCATCAAAAGGGTGATGATTAATGGAGGAGCCAGCATCAATATCATCTCCTCCCATGCCTATGACCAGCTTCACTTACCTATGAACATCATGTTTGAAAGCAAAATGGTCCTTCATTGTTTCAATGATACCACGGCTACTACCTCGGGCACAGTTGTCCTCCATATTTTTGTAAGACCCCGTACCATTCCCAAAAAAAAATATGTTGTAGAAGGAGAATTCTAATACAATGTCTTACTCAGATGACTTTGGATTCATGCCATGATTTGTGTCCCTTCCACCTTACATTGATATGTCAAATTTGAGTATGAAGGGCAAGTTATGACTATCCAGGTTGACCCTATTCCTTTCACATTTTACAATATCACATATCGACCTAATGATGTCCTTCTTCCTCCATCCACCTCATAACCATCTGCTAACAACACAACCCCACCAACTAAAACTTATGACACTTCCACACCAAGTGTTGATGAAGCTTCTACTAGCTTGTCCATCCCTTCTTCCTAGATTCTTATAGAGAACCCCATGAAAACCACATTCCAACATCTTTCCCTGAGGTAATATAGACTCTTAGCCTTGGATGCCTTCTCTACTCCCCAAGAATATGGGAAACTCAAACATGACCCTTCCTATGACCCTAAAATTGGAACCATCATCCCCTTTGGGATCCCTAACCATCAAATAAATTTCATTTATGGGGGACTTGATCGACTACTTCTAGCCCTTACCACTACTTCATCCATCCAACCATTTACCTCTAACTTTTCTTATCTCAACAAACCAGAGTTTGCTAAGTTGTATCTTTATAGATGTGCTTGGAAAGGATTTAGTCTTGGTCTCAATGAACAAGGGCCTCATGAGTTACCCCATATCAAAGATTTCAGCCTCAGGATTCATTTGGCCTTGGGTATGAACCACTTGAAAAATTTACCAATTCACCCAAACCCATTGCCACCATGGAGGAAGATATCCCATCCTCACCAACCCAGCCACTTTCCCCACCTAAAGATCTTGACATCATCCCTCCTAACTTTTTTTCTAGTCAATATCATTATTTTAGGCCCTCTCATCTACCAAAAGGGTGGCCAAACCATATTCCTTCCACTCGTACACCCTAAAATGGTAGAGAAAGATTCTCCTACCATCAACACCATCCAACATCAAGATGATGATTCCATCCTTTCCTACCTTAGTACAAGGGATTCTTCTATCTACAAATCCCTTCTTCTTGAGGCCTCAACCATGTTTAATGAATCCACCATAGATGTCAAATTGGGTCAATCATTGAATGTCAAGGAACTTTATAATTTATCATCTTTCCTCTAAGATCATAACATAGCATTCACTTGGTCTTATAGTGATATGTCCAAGATTGACCCCACCATTGATACCCATAACATAGTCATTCATCACGATGTCAAGCCTATTACATAGAAACTTCTATGTATACATCCTTGCATAGCCCTTCTCATCAAAGAAGAGCTTCAACATATCTTATCTGTAAACTTCATTCAACCTATTGACTACCCCCAATGGGTATCTAATATTGTACCAGTCACCAAAGTCACTGGAGGTCTATGAATTTGTGTGGAATTTCATGACCTTAACCTTTCCTACCCCAAGGATGAATTTCTTCTACCTAACATTGAGTTGATCTTACAACCGGCCATGAGATGTTATCTCTCATGGATGGGTTTTTGGGTTATAATCAGATCTTAATTGCTCCAAAAGATCAACACAAAATTGCCTTTACCACCCCTTGGGGAACTTTTTGCTATAGAGTCAAGCCTTTCAAGTTAAAGAACACTGGTACAACCTACCAACATGCCATGATTTATATCTTCCATGATATCATCCATAAGATTGTAGAAGACTATGTGGATGACCTTCTCAGGAAATCCAAACTCCAAAAAAATCATTTGACTATTTTTACGATCATATTTGAATGCCTCATCCATTATCAAGTTCATCTTAATCCCAAGAAATGCATTTTTGAGGTCCTTTCAAGAAAGCTTCTTAGCTTTATCATCTCTCTTTATGGAATCAAAGTAAACCCTGCTAAAGTTAGAGCAATTTTGGACATGCCTCCTCCAACCAACCTTAAGTATCTTCATAGCCTACAGAGAAAACTTCAATCCATTTACCATTTAATTTCTCAACTTTTAGACTACTGTCAACCTTTCCATCACCTTCTGAAGAAGGATGTCTCTTTAAAATGAAATAGTGATTTTCAAAATGCCTTTGATTCATTCAAATAGTACCTTTTATCACCACCTATCCTCACTCCTCTTAATGATAACCACCCTTTTACCTATATATCTCTACCAATGACCATTCCTTAGGGGCAATGTTGGCTCACCGAGATGAACAACACAAAGAACAAGTCATATACTACATTAGTCACACGTTTGTAGAATATGAGATTCAATATACACATATCGAGAAATTGTACTTAGAATTGACCTTCATGGCTACCAAACCCCACCACTACCTTCTTAACCATAAAACCTATGTCATCACTAATATTGACCTGCTCAAGTACATGCCCTCTAAACCATACCAAAATTAGCGTATGGCTAAGTGGCTCATGCTCCTAGTTAAATTCAACCTTGAATACCTCTAATAGAAGTTGATTAAAGGGAAAGTCATTTTTAACCAATTGGTCAAAGCTCCTTTACGAAAAAACCAACCACCTCCTCTTGCCTTTCTATATGAGTCTATTGTAACTCTTTTTCAAGAAGATGGCATAACCTACCAAATGACCATGTTCTTCGATGGCTTGAAATGCCAACAAGGAAGGGGTGTTAGGGTTATTCTCATTCCTCTTGATGGTGAACACCTTCCTCTATCCTTCAAACTTGACTTTGAATGCACTAATAGTATGGCTAAGTACGAAGCCCTAATGATAGGTCTCTAAACTGATCTAGCCTTGGGAATTAAGGCAATCCATGTCTTTGGTGATTCCCAGCTCATAGTCAACCAAGTCAATGGATCTTATCAATGTAAGAATGATGTCTTGTAAAAATATAAACTTTTAGTTGACAAACTCTTAGCATCATTTGAACATTACCTAGTCTAATATGTTCCTCAATCTACCAATAATTTCATAGATATGAAGGCTTGCCTTATTTCTTAGATCCCTTCTCATCCTTCCAATTCCAAAATCCTTGTCACCATTAATTGTCTTACCACCCCCTCCTATAACCAATCTAATGTCCCTACTATTTTTAGTGTGGAATAATCCCCACCTGACATTTGGTATGACCAAACTCTTAACTACCTCAACTTAGGTATTGTTCCTGCCAAACTCTAGGAATGCATGAAGAGACTTTATTTAGAGTACCTCTCATTACAAAATAATAGGGGAATCCTTTACAAACACAGTTTCAACGGTCTCCTTCTTCATTGCCTACACAGCCATGAAGCTTCCCATGCCATTAACAAAACACATAATGGGATATGTGGGAGACACTTTAACGGCTTAGTGGTCTCTAAACATATCCTTCACCTTGGCTAATATTGGCCCACCCTCAACCAAGACTATTGTGATTATGTAAAAAAGTGTGTTAAATGTCAACAGCATGCTAATTTACATCACATGCCAGCCAATAGCCTCTAGGTATCTAAGGACTTTTAGCCTTTCTCTCAATGGGGGCTCAATCTCATTGGGGAAATTAATCCCCATTCTTCATAGTAGCATAGCTCCATCATCATAGCCACTGAATATTTCACCAAATGAGTGGAATTTATTCCTTTTATCTTGACCAAAATAGAAAATATTGTTGACTTTATCAACCATCATATCATCTACCACTTCGGTGTTCTTCATAAGATCATCATCAATAATGGAAAATCCTTAAAAAATAATCAAGTCCAAGGATTATGTGATGCATTTGGCATCAATTTAATCTTTTCCTTGCCTTACCTTCCACAAGCAAATGGATAAGTAGAAGCCTCCAACAAAACCCTCAAAAAAATACTAACCAAAGTTGTCAGTGCTTCAGGATAGGATTAACACTTTCACATCCCATTTGCTTTATGGGCTTACCACACTAGCATTCAAACCTCTACAGGTGCTACTCTTTTCTTTCTAGTCTTTGAAGTAGAGGCAATCTTACCTCTTGAATTCCAAATCCCCTCTCTTTGCATATCTTTGTAAGAGCTCATTTCTGAGGAAGATTTTTGTTAGCACCGTTTAGCTCAACTTGAGCTACTTGATGAGCGTCATTTATCAATCCTCACCTACCTCCATATATATCTAGAGCAATACAAATGCACTTATAAAAAGAACCTCAAAAATGGGAATTCAATATTAGAGACCTTATCCTAAAAGAAAACCAACATGTAACCAACATGAAGAAGAGTAAATGAGGCAAGTTTGCTTTCAATTAGCTTGGACCCTACATCATTACCCATAAGTATGAATTAGGATCTTATCATTTGTCCTATCTTGAAAGCAAACTAGAACTTGAGCCTCTCAATGCTTTGCATCTGCATCCATTTTTCTATCAAGGAAGGATCAAGCTCACTTTTTTTGTCTAACTTAACCTCATCCCTTGACTGTGAGAGTTTAACCTTCACCCATCTCTCTCCTCTCCTTTTAAGGATAATTGATTACAACATAGAACCATGTGATTACCCATCACAGTCATAGACTAATCCTTAATATGGGTACCATGGTTCTAGCCATAGCATGGTTCTCATAGATACTTTTCATCTCTAACAAGATGGAATCCCATGTTCATTGTCTCTCAAAACCACACCCTTTCACATATCATTGACCTTCTTGTGTTAAATTTTTGCCCTCATAAAGTTAAACCTCTGAACCTAATTAGACTTGTCCATGTCTAAAAACATTGCATCCAAAAACAATTTGGATACCAAAATACTACTTGGGTCAATATCTTAAATATTGTAGACTATTCCCTTAAAGGACAGCTATCCAAAAATAAAATAAAAATTACCAAATATAAGGTAGACTACTCCCTTGAAGGACATCTATCAAGAGCATTAAATAAATCCAATAAGCTTAGACCATTCCCTTGAAAGATGGCTAAGTTAATTTTGTCAAAAGCAGAGTAATTTCTTAAAAGCTTCCTACATCGATCAACTTCTTATATATAGCAATAAATCAAAAGACCCATTATCAAAATAAAATATAAAGCCACAATCGGCTCTCAAGCAACATAATAAGTTAGAAGCTACAATTGGATTTCACATGTAGACTTCCTGCATTGATCAATCTACATCTAGCATATGACATGGACTCATCTATTACAATTCTCAGGCTATCTATAGAAGGGGAAAACTAATTCACATGAGGTTATCATACATATCACCCACTACCCTCCACACTACCTATCACCCATCTTCCTTTTAGAATATCTATACATCAAAGGATTTAGAGCTTACTTGACAAACCTATGATCAAGAAACCTTTTTTTATCAACTCACGACCGCTCATGCACAACATTTGAAGGGCTTATATTCATTAAGCCAATCCCACTTCGGGTCTATTTTAAGTTCTTATCAAAAACAAAGAATCGTGCCCTATTCTTATCTTAATGTGCTTGGTTGATGTTTTCATCATGACTTTTACCATCCAGTGTTGCAATAACAATAATCATTCTTTTTACATTAAGTGAGATTACAACAACCATAACCATACCAATCATAACCATAATCATAACATTGATAAATATCCACACAACCTTAAGCATGATAACTTTCGACCAAAAAAATCTAACACATTTTGTACATGTTTATAGTAAACTATGAAATATTTTATTTAGGGTGTGAGGAGTTACACATCACATACAAAGTTATCAAACTATTCACACTTCACTTAAGACCCCTACATACATTATTTTCCTACCTAAGCACTAGGTTGATTGTCTGGTGATTCCAAATTTGTGTTCAGCCATCCTTCTACTTGATTGATCCCTGAATTAACATTTGTAACATTCCCTATCTTAGTAGTTGTTAAAGGGTATACTCTATTCTCCTTTTCCACATTCATCCCCACAGAGCAAGAATCATCTTCCACTCTGGGTCTTCCACCTTGCTCGCCTATGTAGCCATTACATCCCTCTACTCTGGTTGTTTTACTCACATAGGTACTATTTATTGTTACCTTAGCACACATCCCCTTGGACCAGTGTGGGTTCCTTCCATAAACAAGTCGATGGTCATGTTCTCCAACCCTACATCTTGTGCAATGAAATTTTTATCTTCTTCACTACTACAAAGGTAAGAGTTTAGGCTCAAGCTCAGGCCATGGGTTCCTTTCCTCTTATTATTGATCTAATAGTACTTCCATTATCACCTTTATATTTTATAGTATCTAATAGATCTACACATTCATCATATTGATTATTTCAGGTCATGGAGGTTGTTAATTATCTCCACCATTATTCCCATTATTCACCATCTTTAACATTGTATAGTTCTTTACACTCTCTATAACCTACAAAACCAAATAATTCAATGATAGACATTCATCCTTATCATGATTCTTTAAATATAATACCTGACCATTCTTCCTCACCGACATGATTCTCCATTCCACTGATGGGGAAGATCATATGATGTCATTAATTCCCTTGAGCAGTCCTCCCACTTGAAATGGTCACGTCTACTTACCTTTTCATGTGGACACATTGTCCTTAATCTAATTGGTCATCTCAATAAATCCATTATGCACTATCATGATATCTTTTTGTTACCCTTATCATCTAATCCACATTTGATGTCTTTCCTTGCTTTATCATCTTATGATCCTTGTGGGCCTAATGGTCATTTGCATCATTATCACCTTTATCCTGGTTGACATAAATTATATTCTAACCATGGGCCACTATAATGATCACACCTTCAAAACTACCATTGTTTTTGGTGGTGGTAACTCCTAAATGCTTACCATTGTAGAAGTTCCCCTATCTGATCCAATTGTATAACTAATCTCCTAGACCACATAGCTCCCTGCTACTAGGGCCTCTTCTAAGTGGGACCCTAAGTCATCGATTCTAAGGAACTAGGATAGAGGATGCAAACATGGTTTCCTTTCATCTAACCTACCCATCCAGTTCTTGGGTTAGGCATGATCTATCCTTTATCCCTCACCATGATGCCAATTTTATACCTTGTAGAATCTACTTAGCCATCAAATAAATTTTTTGTAGGTAGTCACTTTGCTACTTCCCTTAAAACTCAGCTCATAGCAGTAAATGCTATCTCTAAGCTTCTACCCTTGCATAATTTTAAAAGGTACAACCTCCTCACAAAGGTACCTCTTCTTTGGATTAGCTCCATTAAAGGTCATTTTTGGCGCTTAAAATTGTGTTCCCTTATTATTTATCCTACCTTACCCATATATGTCTTTCATCCTACTAAATGTGGGATTATTATGGTAACTATTCACCAATCTACACCATACACTTTCATTGGCACCTTCACCAAAACCCAAAACTGCTATTTCACAAAAGCTTCTCCATTAACCCAAACCAACCCATATTGTCCATCAAATTGGGGTAGCCAATTTTAACACCACTCACCCAACCCTTGTTGAACTACATTGGCCTGATGTCAATCAACTTTGTAGGTGTTGCTTGACTTATAAGGGTAGTTCAGTGACTAATAACTAATTACCCTCCCCTTTTCCTTCTCATTAACTTCTATTGATAACAATGCCCTCTTGCCTAAGGTGTCCTATGTTAGGGAAGCTTTGGATTCTTCCCACCATATTGTATTCTAACATCATCTAATAATTCCTCTTCGCTCTTACCTCATTACTTGGAGAACTACAATGGCCTGATGTCTTTTTAGACTATGTAGGTAGCACTCATTTACTGAGATCAACTCAACCACATCATTTACTTTATTTTACCTTCTCACCTAATATCTTTTCCTCCACCCCTTTACCTATCTCCTCACCACCTCCCTCCCTTCAACTTGTCAATCTCTTTGAACCATTTTTCTAGCTTGTCAATCTCTTTTAACACAAGGATTGATAGTCTTCCTCATTAGCCCCCCTTATCTCCCATAAAGCCACCACCTACTCTGTTTCATTGGGCTCCCTCTCACCTTCCCTTGTGCATGCTTCACAACTCACTTCCCCACCCACCTTTTTCATTGTTTGTCTCTCTTCCCCCTTATTACCAACCTTGCCCTTAACCCCCTTTGCCTTATTTCTTCATCCTCATCATCTCCCCTCACCCTTGATTATTTGTTGTACCCTCTTTATCACTCTCTTTTCCTCACCAATTCCACATCATCATGTTCCCTTACACATTGAAGGACAATTTTACCTCCTTTTCTTCTTTGATAACACCTTGTTACTGCTCTTCCACTAATTCTAAACCACCTTCATTCCAATCCTCAATTCTTGTTTTCCTCTTTCCCATCTTTTCAATTTATCATGCTTTTTATTTCTTCTGTTTCTTCTAGCATCCCATTTTTCTCTTACATGTGCCACCATTCTCTGTTGATTTGGTACTCTTCCCACCTCTTCCATTTTTTCCCTCCACAACTAGCTTCTAATTAGGTCTTTATCCTTTGAGAATCCTTCCATAATTACCCTTTTCTTCTTATTTCTTCTTTCCTTTTACACTTTATATTCTCCTTTTCCTCTTTCCATTTTGGTACTCACTTATCTTTTGCATCTATATGAGTGTATGTGCTTTATATTCCTCTTCATTCTTCTTCTTATCATCCCTGATCTTCATCCCTTATATTCATCTCATTCCCTTTCATTATGTTCCCCTATTTCTTCACCACCTCATCACCTCTTTAGATTTTCAATATCTTCTAACAAGTTGATTGATGCCTACCTTATCTCTTCACCTTCTTGTCCACCCATCCTTTGCTTCCCCTTGTTGTTCTTCACCCCTTTCCCATTCTTATCTCTAAAACCCCATCTTATTTACTTTGTTATTCCTCTCCTTTCCTATCATCATCGATGTTTACTTGGTCAAGATACCCCCTACTTCTTCACCCTCTTGTTATCCTTTTTGTGTCCTCATTTCACTCCTTTTTCCTCCTGTTTCTTTTTCTTCCATTTATTGCCTTGTTTTTAATTTTATCACTAATTTTTTTTATCCTTGGTCTTTTTTTTAAACTTATTTTCAAACCTTTCATGGCCACCCATATTTTCCATCCTCCCTTTACCCTTCAAAATTTTTACACTTCTCTCCCCATCCTTTTCAATTCTCCAATCTATCATTCTTTAGTGCATCCCTCACTCACCCATCTTCTACCTTTTATTTTTCTTCTCTTTTCTCAGTTTCATTTCATTTTTTCATCTCCCTTAATGGCATTCCTTTCTTTTCCCAACCTTCTTTTTTTCCTCTTATATGTCCATGCCTGGCTCCTTCCATCCTTCTCCACCTTCATCTTTATCTGTGACCTCATCATTTTCTCTACCTATCTCTTCATCCATCTCCTAGTCTGCCTTTACCTCATCCCTTGTTGGATCTCCCTTATTTTCTCCCATTCAACCTCCATCTATTCAAAGTGTAGTCACCAGTTGTACTGCTTCTATGTACATCTCCTTTTCTACTTCGTTGTGTCCTCTATGCCCTTACTTTAATACATGAAATTTGGTTAGGTTTGTTACTTCAATTACATCCCTTTCTTTCTTTAATGCCTTTGCATGTTGAGCCTGGATCCTATTTTTTTTCCTCTCCAACTACTCCCTTCACCCTACCTATCACATTTTTCCCTTTTCAAATCTCTACCCATTTTTCTCATATATGATCACAACATATAGCATGTTATGGCCTCAAAGGTCTTTCATTTGGCTTTGGTTTACTATGAGATATATACCGATCTTACATCTCTAATACATAATTGGCCAGGCCTATAGGCTCATATGACTAATAAGCGAGCTTGAGCACCACTAAGCCATCAAGATGAAGATTCCTTGCCCACCCGTCTAGTCTTGCCTATTTCAAACCCCTTTTACTCTGACCTTCAAAGATGTTAGAATCAAAACTAAAACCACCTTCAACTAGAAGATTTGGGGTATCCATGTGTGGATGTTATCTATACCCTCTCACGTGACCTACCTCTTAGCCAACAATTTCTCTTGATTCTCCTTACCTAGCTACATCCTCCTATGCATCGTAATAGCCCTACTCTTTAATCACATTATACCTAGTAATCTTTTATAGAAGTCACCTCTTCCACCAAATTATTTTATCCTTGAACCTATTTCTCCCACCTTCCTTTTCAACTCCCTAATCTATTTGTCTTCGTACATTCTTCTTCTATTTTCCCTCTCAGTTTTCCATTTATACCATTTATTTTCCTTCCTATTTCAACCTACTCTCTCATTTAATTAATATTATTATTATTTGCCTCACTCCATATTCTAAAACCCCTTAGAATATTTCTTTGAATTTCCTCAAAACTCAATTATTACTTATTTTAGGGCCCCACTAACTCCAAGGTCAAGGGTTCAAATCTTCACCGCTTCTCATTTACCCACTCCGCTACTTTACTTCCTTAAATCATTTAATAATACCCTTCCATAGCCTGTTAATGACATTATTGTGGAGTGTGCACAATGTTGGCTTATTTGGATGGTGATGAAAGAACCCATCAGGTCATCATGGTAATTCGAGTAGGGCCAAATTTTTTAAAGCATAGTAAAGCATATTTCTCCCTTTTTTTAACAAATGGTGGTAGAAATTTAATGCTTGAACCTGCTTATCCATGGCTATAGATTCTTTTTTCATAGTTGAAGCAATCATCTAATTACCTCCTAAGTAATCTCATCCATCATTTCTACCAAAAAAATTAGAAAACTATTTGATATACATATTTTCCACCCTTTATAGCTTCCCTTTCTCCAACATCCTTTAACCAAACCTAACTACATGAAACATCCAATTGGGGCAACCAAGTTAACCAACACAACCCACCTCAGAAAAACTACATTAGGCTTGAAGTTCATTTTAGACGTTACGTCCATGGAACATGTAGGTATAATCCACTTACCTAATGCATATGGAGTCCACTCGGCCACCCCATTCCAACCAACCAACCCACTTACCCACGTCCACCTCGATGTTGGCCATTTTTTACCTAACTTTTTTTAATTTTTTGTGATGACTTTGCCTTGGTCCTTTTGACTGCACCAACTATGCCTATTGTGTTGAAATTTTTAAGCCCCACCTCATGTAAAACCAAACCATTTGTATTATTCTATAGGAGCACTTCCTACCCTAGAACCTGTGAACAACACCGACCTTGTCTAGATGACTGAATAGGTTTAATCTGATCAACTATGCCTAACATTGTGGATCAGTTATCCTATCATATGTCCATATAGAACTTGAACTTATTTTTATCACCATTGTATCTTTAATCTTTGTACAATATTGACTACTGTGCTTAGTCACATTTTATGAACCCATTAGCATTTCACATGCCCAACTACCTTGTGGCACCACCTAGTGCCTCCCCACCAACTGCTTATCAAATTTGAACTTGATTCAGCCTTTCTTCATTAAATCTTGATTTGAGGGAGAACACCTCCTCCTATACTTGGAGCACCCATGACCTTTGACCAAGTTATTCTTTTTTGTTTTGTAACTTTTTAATTCAAAGTTGCATAACAAACAGGGTTAAAATATAGACACTAAAAAATTGCACACTTACAATTTTTAATGACTAAATACCTTAGGACCCCTTAAATACACCCTAAACCTTCTTAACCCTTAACTAGCCCCTCTTAACCTAACCAAATCATTATTTTCTTATTCACATAATACTATTTGAAAGTATTATTTAAAAGTACTATTCACTATCACTATTCATTATGGGACCCACTATCACTATTCATGATGACATGGTAAGTGAAATGGCATGTGACATGGAAAATAACATGGAAGGTGATTTTGGAGTTGATATGGCTAGATACATGGCTTAGAAGTGAGGTGGCTTGATGTGGGACATCATGCCCCACCTAGGACCCTTTCCCAAGGTGCTTGATGACATCATTTAAACATCACAAGGGTCCCCCCTTGAAATATGATGAATTTACCCTTAAGGGGCCATCATTTAACATGTATTTTTCCTTCAAATGTGAAATTGGCCTTCAAAATGAGATACCTACCTCTTTAGTGCTTTGGAAAAGACAAATGGCACCCATTTTTGACTTTTTAACCCAAATGGGAGACTCGTGATCAAGGTGGAAATCCCACCACCCTCATATTTTGAATCATTCATGCACCCAAATGGAAAATGGTACCACATTTTATGTTCCATATATTTAAGTTCTTATATGAAGATAAGAAAGGGTGGTGAAAAGTCTTTGGCCTCATTTAAGACCCATGTGCATGATTCCCATTCAAAATTGGATTCATGTGCAAGGTGGGAGACACACCAACCCAAATGAGAGACCCATGATCAAGGTGGGAATCCCACAAACCTCATATTTTGACTAATTTATGTATCACATAGAAAATGGTGTCACATTTTGTGGGGCATCTCTTTAATTTCTTGGATAAAGACAAGAAAGGGTGGTGAAAAGTCTTTGGCCTCATTTAGAGAATTGTGCATGATTCCCATTTAAAATTAGATTCATGTGCAAGGTGAGAGACACACAAACATAAATAGGATACCTATGATAAAATATGGAATCACACCAACATCATATTTTGACTCATTCATGTACCACATGGAAAATGGCACCATACTTCTACTATTTCCTCTTTTGGCATGATTCTTCACAATAAATATTATAAATACCACGATCTCCTTCACCTAAGGTTAAGTTGGAAGTTATTCTTTGGTTATTAACATATTGTTGTATGTATTTAAATGAGTTCATATTTTTGGAGGTCATCCACATGTTGGAGGAAAATAATTCAAAGAAATGAAGCTCTACCGAAATTGCCTCAAGACATATTCAACAACATCATCAACAATAACAACATTCTTCTTCAAGCTTGGAAGGTAACATTTGATTTTGTTTCTTTAATTTTATCTTATCGTCTCCTTGGATTTTTAATCTCTTCATCCCCAAATAACCATTTTCTCCCTTTATCATTTCATTATCTTAATCCATTTGCTCCCTTGCCATCTTTTATCCATTCACACCTTTGCCACTTTTACCCTCCTTATCATCTTCCCCTTTTCCCATCTTAAACGCTTACATTATTACCTCATCAACCATTCACCCACTTATCTCATTTGAATATTTAATTTTTTATTACCTTAACCATTTATCAACAAATCAAACCACTTTTCTTTAATACCTTGTTAAATTTCCAAACCAAAACCATAGCCTTGTCTTGACTAATTTTTAGCATTAGTTGCTCTATTTAGTCATTGTTTTAAAAACACTTAAATTTATTATCTTAATTTAGTTATTTTTTATTATTTACTTGTATTTAATTTAAATTATTTTATTTTTTAAATGCTATTATCTTTCCTTTTTATTCACAAATTTAAGTGTTAAAAGTAGGTGGATTGACAGCCTCCTAGAAAGCTTTCGTTTCTAGGATCTAGCTCACGCTAGGCAATCCACCCAACTACTTTTCTAACCAAAAAAAAAATTGGTAATTATTTCTTATTTTATGTCATTATTCCCTAGCTAAAGATGATTTCTCACAAAGTCTAGATTCAACATGCACACATTCAACAGGTATTCTTCTACACACCTTTCTTAACTAGTTTCTTCTTTTCACACTTAAGAAAAAGTGAAAATTAGAAAGAAACACAGAGATCTATTCAGAAGATTGGCTTAAAATATATGTATTTAAGAGAAGTAAATTTTTTGACATTCAAAATTTTCACAAAAATGGGGAATGAAATGCTTTCCATGCAAGTAGATTTTGACAAAAGCCACAAAAGAATACAATGGAAACTAAAGATTTGTTGGACCAATTGGTGGATGATTTTGTAGATATTTCTCCATGACTAACATGTGAGATAGATATAGATGTCTCATGAGAAAATGTTCAACATCTTCTAGCATCTTTCACTCAAGAATTTATGAGGTGCCACATCAATGCACAACTAGCATATATGGAATATGAGACAATATCCTGGCCAAAATTCAATAACATGTGGAGAACTAATTTTTATGATGTGACCATTGCCACATCTAATGGCTTTTCTAGGTGCAAAACTTGCATCTTTTTGACTCAATAGAAGTGCTTTGAGTCCCTCTCTAGAGATCAAGAAGAGTATATCGATCAAGAATTTATGATTCACTCAAATCAAATACTTTATGCAAGAAAAATGTATTACACACATAAATGAATGTCAGAGTAATACCTTGAAGAATGCCTCAGTATCATTCATGACAAGGTGGAATGTCAAAAAACATTTGTGTCGAGGATAGTGACAAAAATCAAAGCAGTTATCGATAGAATATTAGAGTTGTCAATGGCAGGGATTATAACACATGGTCATGGTATATGTGGATATGGGCATTTTTTTGCCATACATTCTTGAAGGGTCTAACTTTACTATCACCTCATTAAACAAGTGCATCATTGATATGGAAACAATAGTGTTAGATACTTATGAATATTTACTATATAAACCTAGATCTTCAAAATATCTATTATATGATGCACTTTTGTCTAACAATTGCTACCCTAAATGCAATAAATATAGAGAATAAGCACAATCAATTGGTGCCTTCAAGAAAATTCCTTTTAGGCTATAACTTCAAATAGAAAAATATTGTGGGGATAATAATAATAGGTACTTCCATCTATAATTATATTTTAAAAATGTTGAACCTTATATGGAACTAATGTTACATTTACAAATTCATAAAATCATGTCTTTTGTACAAGTATGTGTTGCAATATTTATCTCTCCTTGTCTATAAAGGTTTTTTTCCCTCGATGTCAAGGTCAAATTTTTACCTATAGGACATACCCATGAGGAAATCAATTATGCATTTATAAACATATCTAAATGTATAAAGAGAAAAGTTGTATGGAGTGTGGCAGAGATGATGGACACTTATAGGATGTGTGAAAATACAAGAAACTTCATGCCATATTTGATTGAAGAGGTAGTGGATTTCAAAGAGTATGTTAATAGTTACTAGCTGAAGGGAAGAAATGAAATATCAAGCTTGACAAAAGGTCAATAATTTCTTCTACACATGGAGCAAGGTCAGCCCATTATGCATTGCAAAAACTCTATAAGAGATAAAAATTGGTCCCCCGCTTATTACATTATCGGGAACAAAGAAAATGGTGAGCCAAATGTTCCAGAAGGTAATCTGACAAAAATATATTTCAAAGACTTGAAAAATAGAGAAATGTCTCAAGATTCCATTTTTGCTAAAGACTCAAATAGAAGTAGAAAAAAGAGTGAAAAATTAATTAAATATAACTTGAATAAGTATGTAAAATAATTCAATGAATTTGTTTTGACCAAAAATAGTAAGTGGAAGGATCTAACATATTACTTCTAGTACATCCACAACATAATTAAAAAAGACATATTCCCTTCTGAAGTTGAGTGCACATGAGAGTTTCACCTAGAACTCATCACGACATACCCATGCATATAGATCTGCACAAAATAGTTTATGATAGCACCCTTGATTGTAGAGTGGTATCCCCAGATACATATGTTGGTCCAAGAATCAAAAGAACAAGAATTGTATTTGATCTAGCTCAAGATGTGTAAATCAGAGATATTTTATTTGTCAGACTTGATGATTCTATAAGAGTGGACTACACAGTATGGGTTGTTAGAGCTAAAATCAATATTGAGATACTAAAAATAAATGAGGATATAGAATAAATGGTCAATGTAGCTTGGTTCATCCCAATTCATGCATGGAAAAACTATGTAGAAGAAGCAAAAATTTATTCAAGCTACTTGGATAAGAAATGGAATCCAAACCCAACTGACACATCTTTACCATTCATACTCATAGATACTATCATCTATGCTTAAAAACCAGATAAAATTGGAGAGGTCATATACTTGTTCTCACTAATTTCTTGGAAGGCATTGCAATATAATATTTGAATGCATCGACCCACTAGGCACTAACAAAAATAGTGATAAAAGGATTGGGAAATTTGAAATGGTGTTTCCTTAATTTTAGAATGAGAAATATGAATGTTTTTTTCCAAAATTTAGTCCATTTTTTTAGAATTTATAATGTTTTATTATTTGTATTTATTTCTAGTGGCACATCACATTTTGGGTCTTGGGAAATACACTTAGGCATTTGAGTTTTATATTTCTACTACAATAATTCAGTATTATGGTAACTATGCATTTATTTAATAGCATTTGACTATTGGAATGTAACTATGCATCCTTCAAAATGGTCTTTGGAAAAAGGTCTTTGTAATTTGCACATCTAAGAATTTAGTACATTGTGGATTTTGTGTTTTGTAAAATACAATTTAGAATTTTTGTGTTTACACCTCAAAATGTGCATCATTCAAGATTTGTTCTTCGATATTTGCGTATTGACAAATGTTATTTAGATTTTCACATGGCACCCAAGATTATATGAGATAATATGAGATAAACTTTGATGGTCATGAAGATGTCACTCAAATCAAATTAAACAAATATTTCATGATCCAATCAACTGATGACATGTGACATCCCAATCATCTCAGGTGTTCTAAATCACATATCGGCCAAGTGCATGATTGATGTATGAATTATTTTTCCTTAATAAATATATCACCAAGTCTTATAATATATGTAAATGCATGATCTATGAACTAGTTTAAACAGTCACATAATTTGGACTTATTGCAAATATATAATATAGATGTGATTTATTTGTTATAAGTCCAAGTAATTCTTGATGAATTCCAATTTATTTATGATAGTTTTTAACTACTAATAAATAAATTATTTATGATTATTTTAAATAATTTGGACTTATCACAAATACATTAGATAAATATGAGTTATTTGTAATAAGTCCAACTTAATCTTGATACAGTCCAATTTAACTTGGATACAATTCAATTTATTTTTGATAATTTTTGAAAATTTGGATTGTTAATAAGTCCAAATTATATGAAGTAGTCATTTATAGAATCAGAGAAAAGAGATAACATACAAAAATAAATTTTCACTCCATTTGACACAAAAGACCACATCCTATATATTTTTGGGTGGAAAACCAAAAGGCTAAAGGCACAGTATACAGTAGAATCCTTCTCATGAGCACCCCTAATATGGTATTAAAATGAAAAACAAAATTGTTACTAATTCTATTCAAGAACTAACTATTACAATGGTTTCTCTAGTAGTAAATAATTATCTAAAAAATTTATCCCCTTACAAAAGAAAAGAGTTCTACTTATATAGGTATAATGACCTCTCAAAGAAGTGATACCTAGAACTAGGTACTCATGTTTATGATGAGGTTGTTACAACTAAGGAACTCTAGCTTATGGATGCAGTTAGTCTTTAAGAATCCTTGATATGGTGTAATTACAACACCTTATGATGTTCATGATGCTTATAAGAAATGCAGTGGGGGCATGTGTCTACCTCTATAATTGCTTCTAGAATACTTGTTAGGAAAGGGGGCCCACTTATCTCATCTAATGACATTACTTGAAAGTCTGACAAGAACAACTTCACCTTAGAAAAATGTCATGATGATACATGGAAGACTCACTTCCTCTTCATTGTGATCATATAGTGGGTCCCATTCCTAACTCTATTGGCCAATGGTGTAATCTAGATCCCTAAAAAAAGAAACCCTTGCTCTCGAGGAGCATTGTGTAGCCATGTGGCAAGCTAACACTACTCCTAAAGATGTCAATCATTCCTTTTAAAAAATCAGTATAGGGGTACCACATGGAAAGTCTGAATCTGTCTATTTTGTAATTGCAAGTGGGTCCCATTCCTAACTTCATCATCTAATGACATAATCCAAAGACTTGACAAAAGAAACCCTTGCTCCTGAGGAGCATCATGAAGCCACGTGGTGATCTAGAACTACTCTTAGAGAAGCTGAGCATTCCTTTAAAAAATGAGCATAGGGATGCCACATGGAAATTTTATATCCCCCTCTTTTGTAACTACATCTTGGGTCTCATTTCTAACTTTATCAACCAATGGCATTATTTGAAGGTCTATCAAAAAAGAACCTATATTAGATAAGCATTATGATTCCACTTTTCAAGCTAGCACTTTTCTTAGGGAGGCTGAGAACTTCTTCATGTTGAATGAGTGTCAGACTACCACATCACAATAGTAGAAGGAAGTCAAGACTTAGTCAAAATACAAAAGGGACTCAGGGAAGAAGAGGAGGCTAAAAAATAAAATGCTAAACATGCTAAGCTCATCCCCAATAAAAATATACCTACTCTAAAATACAAAACATGGATTATGATCCACAATTCTTGGTGACTTGCAATGGAATTTGCCTGTGGATGAAAGAACCCAAAATTCTAATTTCCTAGACCAGTCAAAGTAAAATTTATAAAAATAGAAGGTTCATGAACTTACAAGTTTTGAAGAACCACCTTTAAAGGCATCCACTCTTCCTCCTTGGGTTGAGTCTTCTTCTTCAGAGCCTTCAAGGATCTATCCATATCTATGATCTCCTTGAAGGAGATGCTACTCAAACCCTGAAATATTACCAACATTTGGAATTCCAACTAGGAAAGAGGCTAAAAAATGGTCTCCACCTCAAACACACTTAGTGCTTGATCGAGAACCACAAAAATGGTCTGGTCATTCTACTTAATCCCCAATATCTCTTTTATTTTGTCCTCTGAGAAGACAATATTGTTTACAAGGAATAGGGAGGGGAGTCCCAAATATACCATATGTTTGATATGCCCTTTCATATATTGAACCACCTTTTTTAATGCATCTAAAAATGCCTTACACTTTTTCACTACCTTGTTACAACTCAAAAATCCATTTATCTTCACTACAACTTACCTTCGATCAGCTACCCTTGCTACGTAAAGTATCCCATCCATAATGTTATATAGATTATGGATGAGGAGATATGAATCTTGAACCTCAGGGGGCATAAAGGAAAGGACCTGGTCCATGGATGTGCTTACCTATGCAGTCAGCGGCTGTGAGTCTATGATGAAATTGAATGCTAGCTTCAATTTTATCACCACATTTTTTATCCTCTCCCTATAAGATACATATAGTTAATATATCATGGGGAGAATACCTATGGTCTGGGAGCAGGCAATGAGGTCATTCTTTAACTATTGGATTTATTGGTCCTTGGTCAAGGACTCCTGCATTTGCTAGTATAATTATTATTATGCACTGGTAAAATCTAAGAGCTTCTTATAGGTTTGTGTGAGCTCTATTTATTTCTCATGAAAATTATTGTTTGCATCCTAATTTTCCTTCTTTATATGATCTATTTTGGCCTTTAGTTTAGCTACTTGAATCCATAGCTAGGCCCTTTGACTAGCCTCTGCCTGAAAGCTCTCAGTGGTGGCTTAGCTCTAGAGGTCAAACCTCATTTTGGTGAGCTCTGCATATTTTACCTTGGCCTCTATGTTTAGGTAGTTGATCATAAATTTCACCTTTATGATTTTCATCTCTTTCTTCTCCAACTGTAGACCAACCTTGATATAGTCTTTGGTAATGGACTTTTGAGCCTCTTCTAGTCTGGCCTAGCTGCGGTTGAGGTTGATGATGTGTATCAAATAATCCCATGGTTGCCTCTATTCTTGGGGCTTGATTAATTAGGTTACCATGTTTAAAATCATTATAGATTGTTTTACTAGGTCAAAGAATGACTGCATGTGAGGCACTACTAGGGCCTTGGCCTATTTTCCTTTTCTCTTCTCTACCCGAGACTCTCAAGATTTTTTATCAGTCTCCAACTATTGATGAAACTAATCCTATTATTAAATCATTTCCCCCTTTAACTGGGATCCTTTTGGTAGACTAAAATGAATGGTCACTTGTTGTTATGAAGCAATGGACATCATTCCCCCAAAAATAAGCAGATGAAGGGTCAGGGTGAAAGGAGAGAAAGGTGGGAGGTCACAGATAAGGGTGTGGGGTGATTGTGCCACAATGGATGTGATTGTGATGGATGAAGGTGGAGGAGTGAAGAGTGACACAAGGGAGGTGATTAGATACATGGAGTAAAATAGTGTGAGCAAGGTGATAGGCTAGGCAATGGAGAGTGGTGCAAGTTCAGTGGAAACTCTAGAGGGTGAGGATGGAGTGAAAAATGAGGTAGAAGTGGAAAGAAGGGAGTGAGAAAATCATAACTTATTCTATGGGGACTATAGTGGAGGGTTGGATGCTTGGGCTTTAGGTTATCTAGGCTGAGATGACCCTACCTAGAGATTCCCTGAAGAGACCTAATGTTATTAAATGGTGGTTGGATATGAATATAGAGGAGGAGGGTAGGTTGAAGGCCTCTGAGCCAGTAAAACTTCTTTCTCTTTCTTCAGAGGGGTATCTTCCTCTTCCTTTGAATGGGTATCCTCCTCTTCTTCTTTTATTGAGACTTGTTCTTTAGTTAGAACCTCTTCCTCATGGTGTTCACCATAGAGGCTCTCAAATGTCTCATCAGAATCTAGGTCCTCAAAATTATGCTCCTACTGGCCAATTTCTTGCCTATATTTACAATAGGAATCTATATTCTCATTTATGTATCCCTTTTGAATGAGTTGTGCTCTCAATCCCTTAGTCATTTTCTTTATGGGGTCAAACTCTTGAACTACTTTATAAAAAGACTCCCATGACTTGTAGGTGTCTGATGGGATCTTGGACAAATCCATGTAATACTTGATATCATACTCTATTGATGACCTTTGCTCCTTAATGTATGGTTGGGGCTCATGATTTAATGGGGTAATGGTCTTCAATGCAGTTATGTGGCCAACCAAATCATAGTTTTATTTGTCATTAATCTAGTTGAGGTTGAGTTATGCTAGATTGAGCACAATAAGGTCCTCTTATGACCTTTTTACCATTGTGATGCCTCTTTTTGAGAAGGTGACATCATATAAGGCCTTCTTATTTCACCCTACACCATATATAGAGTCCACTATATCGATTTGGTAAGTTAACTCCAGGGATAGGGTCCAATCTATAAGTAGATGTGAGAGTCAGAATGGCTCCTCCTTGAATCCATAGACCCGGATGAATGTGAAATGGGCTCTAAAGAACCAATTAAATAGAATACTACTACTAATGAGCCATGATCTTTGGTGTTTCATCATGATCAAAGTGATGGGTTCCTGACTAAGGTTGATAAGGACTAAAGATAGGAAGCATTTTGAAAACTTAGAGTAATCTTGCATGGTTGATAGGATGTGGGTCCATACAAAGATGGCATAAATGTGTTAGGAAGGGTGCCCATTTCAATGGCATTAAAGGTGAAGTATGGAGAGAAGAATTGGGAGTTCTGATATAGAATCAGGTGGAGGAGGGAGGATGAATACCTAAAGGTATTCTATGTTGATAAATTCACTAGCTCATTATGAATAGCAATGGTGATAACATCTGTAAAGTCCATCTTGTAAGTCTTATCCTTGATTACCATCTTTAAAGGAATACAACACCTAATTATAAATCATGGAAATTAGCATCTGAGTCTGTCTCAAATATAAATGCCAACATAGAAAGGTTATCTTTCATGTCTTATGCCACAAAGCTCATGAGAGTGATGGGTAGAGGTGTTGCTTTTATGTAATAGCTATGGATAAGTGAGTTAAAAAAATTGGCTTATGGACATGGGTGTCCCACACATTTTATAAGATCTACATGCTGCATATGTCTACATTAGGGTCACTCAAGAGTCGAAACATCTCCCTTACTGTATCATCACTAATGTCTACCTTTAGGTGTTTATTATTTTCAATAACACCAATGTTGGCATAATATTTGTCTACACATAAGGCAACGATCTCCAATATTGGGTGCATAAGAGGCATCATGTATTAGGCTAGTGTAGAGCTCCAAATTCTATATCTGAATGAGTCAAAATCATTGTTTCAAACCTTTTTAAGCATTTGGGCATGGGCTCCCTCCCTCCCATCTACATAATCAAGGACCACTGAGGGGTCCTTACAACACCCATTTTTTATGCTCTTGAAATTTATAACTTTGGGCTTTGACTACATGCAAGTGGAAGCATATGATTTACTCACTACATATTATGGTGGAAGGTCCCTATGACCACTAGATCCATGAGTCTTTTATTTCCTTGGATGCCCTCTACTACCGAATGAGGATGTAGAAGTTTCCATTTTATCACTCTTTTCAATAATTCAATCTACTATAATGAAAACACTAGATATCAACTTTCTACTCACAACTCTTTGCAATTTTTCAATTAATTATTTTGGCTCAAGGTATTCTGCACAATTGCTCAATTATTCACTTAATTATCTTAGAAACTCTTAGGTTTTTAAGTATTTGGATTGATCAGGAAAAAGGTATTTATAATCCAATGTTTCTTAACATGATCATCATGAGATTTTTGAATTTGGGTGCCCCATAAATGTTTAAGGGTGGCATACACATTTGAGGAGCCACTCGCAAGAGACTTGTGAAGATTCTCATGGGAGAGCATGCAATTGGGAGAATCTATCATTAATGGCAAGGGGAGTAGGGTAGATAATCATCTATCAATGGATGATTGAAAATTAGGGAAGCCAAGGAATGGAAACTTGGCAATGGGATAAATAACTTGCACCAATGACAATTATTCTTTAAGGGAAATAATAACAAAGAAAGGGAAACTAATTTAAACTTTTTGGAAATATTGGTGTATTATTCCTAATTCAATTAAAGGCTTTGAGTAGTAAAATTAGTAAATAAATATAAAATAATTAAGCTACTAATTTGTGTAAATTAGATTACAATTTTGACCTTTCTAAAAATAGTAATAAGAGAAGGAAAAAAAAGACTTAGCTAGAAACTGATCGATATGACTGAGATAAGGTCTGATATTCACTATGTAGAACTGTGAAAATGTTAAAAACTAAGATATGACATTCATTTTATGATTGGACAAGAGTGTTGAAAGTGGATAGGAGTAGCACTAGCATTGTAGTCCACCTTTGCCATTGTTATCTTGAGGATTTGAGCTTTCTGGGTTTTATTTGTTATGTTTATGTAACTCTGTTTGTGAAGTTTTGATAGTCAAAAGTTTATAGATCTCCTTGTAAAATATATTTTATCTTCAAACCCTATATTCCATTATGTTTTGACCAATTTTGAGAAAGAGGGGGAGTTAGTGTGTGTAATATTCATTGCACGTGTATCCACACCCTTGTGTGGGCACGCTACCTACATACCAATACTCCAAAGGGGGATCAAGCCATATTTAATTCTTCCACTCGATGTGCTTTGTACAATAGTGTGTATGAAGATGCAAAATGCTAAACTAGATGTGTTTGATGGTGTTAGGGATTGGTGTAAGGATTTGAATAAGTTTGTAAGTATATTGGTTGGTTGTATGTAGAGAATAGGGAAGATTGCTTGAGTAATCTTGCTTGTAGTCTTGTTTGCTTAGTGATAATTTCCAACCCTTTCCAAATGATCTTTGAATGGGATTTTATAGGTATATATTGGTCATAGGTTGAATGTATTCATATTAGGCCAACAGAGAGAGGGATGGGGAATCAAAAGAAACTAATCATTGGGGCCAATAATACACTTGAATAGGAGTGCCAAAAGTAGATAAGAGTGGCACTGGTACTATAGTCCAAGTGTGGAGATATTGTCTTGAGCTGACAGTGCCTAGGGGGATGGATTAGTCATGGAAAGAGTAATTTGGCTGAGCTAAGATTAAGTTTGGAAGGCATCAGATGACTAAAAATTAGTGAAAAGATGTCTATGAGGGTTATGAGAGCAAACAAGAGGGACCTAAGGGTTGGGTGTCACAAACCACACTCAAGTTACCAATTTTTGCATTTTATATGACTAAATTTACCCCCACTTTATTCTAGTGATGCAACAAAGTGATATATGAGGATAAAATAAAAATAAAAAGTGTACCTAAACTTACTTACAAGGGTGAAGCTCATGAAGTTGTGTGGTATTGGGTGTGCATAGATAGATCACACTGTGAAGTATGAATCTGCAAGAAAAATAAAGAGGAGATTAGTTCTTACTACATAAACTATATCTAAAATAGTAATTTCCAAAGATGGGTAAGAGAGAGATGAGGAAAAAATGAATTAATACACCTCACTAGGTGTGTGAACCAATACAAAACCTATTATGATGTTGAGTGATGCTACATATGTTGGGTATGTTTTACCAAGAGGGATATCATGAATGAAGTTGAGTGCTTAATTCCCTAAGAGTGGCTCAAGAATGCAAAGGCTATCTATTTAATTCCATCATCACCCACTAAGTGAAGTTATGTGATCCTTCATGTGTTAATCAATGTTTGGACTATTTGTCTAATCCCTCTGGATAGGTGGCTCAAGAATACAAAGGCTAGCTAGTCCTTTGGCTCCATCATTGCCCCATGAAGTGAAGCTATGAACTAATACCAATATGAAATATGTGTCATATGAGATGGCTCGTGAAGCCCAGGAATGTATTATGATCTGAAAATGTTGACATGGATACCTGAATGTATACTGGAAACTAGGCCACTCTTGGCCACTCCAAAAGATGGAGATTAGGCTTATATGAAAGCCACTCCGAAACTGGTGCACTAGGCTTATATGAAATTCACTCTGAAAGATGGTGATTAGGCTTGTATAAAGCCACTCCAAAATGATTCCAACCACCTACAGATGGAATAAGACATGCAATTGCTGAAAATGCTTGGGTAATGTTGAACTTGGAAAGAAATTAAAATAAATGTGCCATGCACATTGCCCCTAATCATTGGTGTCTGAAACATAGATTCTGATCTAGAATTTATACTAATTATCATATCTAAAATTTGAAGTGATATCCATCATGTCATGCATGATGCCACCTATATCTGGATTCTCTTAGCACAAGTGTACTGAAAACTGTTGATTCTAAACTTGTTTGACTATGCAAAAATGTAATTGAACCTATTTTTTTGTATGCTTTTAATAAGTCTAGTTTTCTTGTTATTTGGATAAGAGCAATAAAAATGGACAATAGTGGCACTGACACTATTGTCTAATCTTGGAATTTTTATCCTAAGCCAAATCTAGTAATTGTTCTGACATTTTCACTATCTGCCTAGTCTGTTCTGACGGTTTTGATATCTAGTTGTTGTTCTGAGTGTGTTGAAACCTAGATTTTTTACTATTAGGAGCTTTGATCTCTATGATAAAACCCTATTTATTTCCCCCTATTTTGAGGGTAGGAATTAATACCTAACAATGACTGCCCTCAAAAGAAGTAGCCTTGTAAGTGTGTTATGTTGCAAAGATACATGATATAGCAATGATAATCAACAAGATATCTCAAGATATAGCATGGTTTATAATGAGAGATTGTTAGATCAACAGGGGTGTACCTAGATAGATGTAACAATGTAATATCATGTGAAATGTACTAAATTGGAACATGAAGTTTTGTTAATTATTAATTGTTAGTTATTAGTTATTAGTTATTAGTTATTAGTTATTAGTTGTTAGTTTTTAGTTGTTAGTTGGCAAGGAGGGATGGAACATGATGTCCATCATGGCATCCAAGACAACAAGATAATGCATGATGTGGATCATGTATTTGTAAATAATGAGAAGAAAACAAGTAACACACACACAAGGCAAGAAGTAAGAAGAAATAAGCGTACAAAAATAAACAAGGGACATGGGCACATATCACTCAAATTAGAAAGCAAGCATACAAGGCATGTTCAAATGCTGCATACACGTATAATTGAAATAATCAAGGGTTGGCATAAGGGCCACAATCACATATAAGAGTATAGACAAAGGACATTGACAAATTTCTTAAAGCACACAGATGAATAAAAGTAAAGGACATTGGCAAATATCTTAAAGCACGTACAGGAGACAAAACAAGAACTAAGAAATGTAATCACATCTAGCTACATAAAGCAATAAATTAAAGCATGTAACAACTGGAAATATAATCACATCTAACTAATCAAATCAAGAGGGAAAGTATACAAGACATGTTAGTACATGACTGTGTATATTTAAAAAATACATAAGTGTTATATACTAGTGAGATGTTGATATAGTAATCTATGTAAGCTAGTAAATAATGTACATCAATATGATAACTATAGTGTGTGGTGTAGGAATGACATAACCTAGATGGTGTAGTCATGTAGAATATGCCCCTAGTGGGTATGTATATCGATGTGTGTCTTGAATGTATAAGTAAGATGCCCCCTCAATAGGTAGAGTGAAGTAATCAAAGAAATAGATGTCACTGCGTATACTCAAAGGAGATCAAGTGAAGCATGCTAATGTAGATAAATTGAGAAACAATAACATAGAATAACAAATGTATGTCTAAAATAGTAGTAGAAGTGTAAAACATGGATAATACATATAATCAAAATGTTTTTGGTGTTTTGACATATTTGAATATTTTTGTGTTTTTGATATGTTGTATTCTTTTTGTATTTTGAAATGTTATGAGCTATGTACAATCAATCACATGAAGATTATGTACAAGAATTTTGAAGAGAATCTATGTACAAGTAAGGTTGAGAAGAGATGAGTCTCACAAAAGACTCCCTATAATGGTGTGTTGTATCAAGGAGAGGAATCATGCATGATCGTGAAACATGATGGAAATGTTGAGACTATGGCTCTTAAAGCTATATATGTTGTAAATGTTCTGAAATATTTGAAGTAGAAACTGAGTGTGGGGTCCCCCTATAACTCTGAGAAGTGGATGCAACTGTAGGGGTCTTAAGGACCCATATGGTAGTAGGAGAAGTCCTATGAACTTGTGCTCTATGAGTAGATGCATGAGATCTCAATAATAATACCCTCGGTATTAACATTGTAGTTAGAAGCTATCTAGAATCCTAAAGTTGTGGAGGTGTATGAACTCTCTATGCTAGCGATGGATGCCTCAACTATGTCTAAATTAGAACTGGAGGAGGAACTATAATTGGTGGAGAAATTGGAACTAGATGTTGAACTAAAACTGGTGACTACAAAGTAGAAGATGGCTCTAAAGTGGGGAGTGGTAACTCATATGGAACTCTACCAACTATAATAACTTGATTATCATGAATTAATTTCACATATCTATGAACTATAGAAGGTATTACTCATAGTTTTTGAATCAAAGGTCGACCAAGTAGCATATAAAAAACTCCTTCACTAGGAACTATAGTGAATGGTGTGGCCACATGTGTTGAACCAACCTGTAGAGGAAGTACAATCTCACCCAATGAACTCTATATGTGCCCACTGAATCTATTGATAATGGTGTCTATCATGGTAATATCTTTCTCTAAATAACCCAAATTCTACAATAATGTCATAGTACACATGTTCATATTGGATCTATTATCTATGAGAACACTATGAATAAGATTATTATGAATGTAAGCTCTACTAAAGAGTGCATGATAATTTGAATCATCCTTGACTATCTCTTACTCTGAGAAGGAGATGGAAGGTCTAGCTAGAACTCTAGAATTATATAAACAAATCATGTCACTCAAAGGATGTGTCTCAACTAAAGGTGCCTTATATGTTTTTGGTAGCAGATGTGCATGATATGCATGGGGAACCCTTAATGTGTCCCCTGCCTCTTGTTTAGAATGATGTGGAAAAGGATCTAAAAAGATTTTCAAAGCTTTATCCTATGTTTGCTTTCCCTAAGGAGGCTCAATTGAAGTGCCAAGATTAATATGATTTTCATCTATCAAATCATGTATCTTTGTCTCAAACTAATGTATCTATTTATTATATGGCCTAGTACCCTATGAAAATTGTGAAATGCATGCCGATTATATCCTCATGGAAGAGTCTTTGTCAGGTCAACTTCTTGAATAGGAGGGAGAGATATGATGTTAGATTATAATAGTTACTATAAAACTCTAACTGGAGAAACTAATAGATTGGTAAAGGTTCATCAAGGAGGTGTTGATAAAACTACTCATTGAGGGGGATCGAAAGCTACATTAAATGTCAGTTAATTATGACTCTTGTTATCATTGACCTTGACTTTGCATGGGACTTTGTTGTTACTCTTGTTTGTTGTTTCTAAAATACTTGTGTACTTGAGTTTTCCCATTGAAATTATGTTTACTTATCTTTCTTTTAGTGTGTGACACAATTCAATGAAGGAAGAGAATCTTTTAAACATAATTGATTCATGTAAAGCTAGTAGAAGACTCTGTTTGAAGAGATATTATAACTCTTGATCAGCCATGGGGCTAGTCATCTTAGCCAAAATATTCTTATATCAAAGAACATAATCTGTGAGATGCTCATTTGATCATTATTTCTATTGTGCAACTTGGGCATATGAAACCTTATCACCGATGTTAATGTTGAAATAAGCTAGGAGCAAGTCAGCTAAAGAATTGAATGCATTGTCTGACTAATTTAGTAGACTGTAGAACCATTGTAAAGCATAATCCTTTAGGCTCTATGGATATAACTTGGTAAGTAGTTAGTTATTGGGTACATATTCCAAGTATGCTACGTGAAAGGCTCTCAAATGTGTCTCTGGATCACCCTTTCCATCATATAGAGTAAGCTTAGGTTGACAAAAAACTTGTGACAAGGGTGTCAAAGCAATGTGACATGCCAATGGTGTATGCAATAAAGCAAAAGAATCCAAAGCTTACGTAGGTCTAAAGGCACCTTGATCAAGATGTAGCACCTTGGATTGAAAAGATCTTATCTCTTACATAAGGGTTTCCACATCAAGAGACAAAGATGTACTAGTTGTAACTAGTGGTATAGAGGTAGGTTGGGATGTTATAGGGGTTGTTGAGACATAGTTTCCCCCATAGTGTCATTTACAACTGGTTGCTCTGTGGGAATGGAAGGCTCAACTTTTTTAACCTTTTTGATTTCCATGATAGATTTTAAAATAAGAGTAAGATCTCAAGGATGGTCCCAAAGTCTTTCTTGAAAACTTTGTAGGATCAAGTCTTTATAGAGGATAACTTCATTATTAATAATTGGTGGAAGTTGATCAAGAGTTTGATGTGGTTGATAATGAACATATGTGTTTGTATCATCATTATTATTCTCATATTGCTCTTTGTCAAAATTATCCTTATTGAAATTGGTGTAATCTAGATGTGTAGAATCTATAACAGGAACCTGAATTGGTTGTTTATCCATGGTATATGATCGAGTTACAAGAATCTAGGTGAATTCAGGAGGATTGCCACTAAGTCTTGCACTTTGGCTCAAAGAAAAAGATGCAAGGAACTCAGGTGGCATAAGGAAAACAACTTGGATAATAGTATAAAAGATTAAATGGATATAATCTAAACAAGAAACTAGAATATGCATAAAAAGGATACGAAGCTCACAAACATTGGGACCTAGTATATTTAACTAGGGTTTTGAAAAATAATTATTTTAAGATTTACTATGAAATTTAAAGTGAATTTTTGATTTAAATATGCAAATAAAAATAAGGAATTAATTAGAAAATTTGTGATTTAACAAGGCCTAGTCGATGCAACTAGGGTTTTAAAAGATGATTTATTTAGAAAAATACTAAGAAATTTTGAAATTTAAAGTGAATTTTTTATTTCAATATACTAGTAAAAAATCAAAATTTTATTGGAAATTTTGTGAGTTAACAAGACCTAGTAGATGCAACTAGGGTTTTCAAAAAAAAATGTTTTTTGAAAATTGCTATTGAATTTTGAAATTTGAAGTGAATTTTTTATTTTAATAAGCTAGTAAAAAATCATAAAATTATTGAAAAATTACTAAGAAATACTGGAACCTAGTATGGGCAACTAGGGTTTGAAAGAAAATTATTGTAAAATTACTATAAAATTTTAAAATTTAATGCTAATTTTTTATTTTATTATGTAGGTAAAAAATCATTAAAATTTATGAAAAATTAGTAGGAAATTTACTCTAGGGTCTCTAGGGTTTAAATGTGCAAATGAATTAAGTCAGGTTCACCAAATAATTAAACCTTTTTGGGAATATTCATGTATTATTCATAATTTAGTTAAAGGGTCTGAGTAGTAAAATTAGTAAATAAATATGCAATAATTAAGTTACTAATTTGTGTAAATTAGATTACAATTTTGACCTTTCTAAAAATAGTAATAAGAGATGGAAAAGAAGACTTAGCTAAAAATTGACCGATACGACTAAGATAGGGTTTGATATTCATTATACAAGACTGAGACAATGTCACAAATTGAGATCTGACCTTCATTTTATGATTGGAAAAGAATGCCAAAAGTGGACAAGAGTGGCACCAATGCTATAGTCCACCTCTACCACTATTATCCTGAAGATTTGAGCTTTTTGGGTTTGTTTGTTATGTCTGTGTAACCCTGTGTGTGAAGTTTCGACAATTGAAAGTTTGTAGAGCTCCCTATAGAGCATATTTTATCTTCAAACCATATACTCCATCATACTTTGACTAATTCTAAGAAAGAGGGGGGTTAATTTGTTTAAGATTCACTAAATTTATGCCCACACCCCTTGTGTGGGTATGTTGCCTACATACCAATACTCCGAAGAGGGATCAAGCCATATGTAGTCATATCACTTGATGTGTTTTATGAAATAGTGTGTATGAAGATGCAAAATCCTAAACTAGATATGCTTGAGGTGGCTAGGGATTAGTGTAAAGATTTAAATAAGCTTGTAAGTATATTGGTTGGCTAGCTGTAAAGAATAGGGAAGATTTCTTGAGTAGTCTTGTTTGTATTCTTGTTTGCTTAGTAATAATTACCAACACTTTTTAAATGATATTTGAATGAGATTTTATAGGGATCTATTGGTCATGGGTTGAATGTACTCATGTTAGGCCGATAAGGAGAAGGATGGGGAATCAGAAGAAACCAACTGTTAAGCCAAAAATGCACTTGGATAAGAATGCTAAAATTAGACAAGAGTGGCACTGATGTTATAGTCCAAGTGTGGCACTATTGTCCTAAGTTGATGGGGCTTGGGGGGATGGATTAGTCATGGAAATAGCAATCTAATTGAGATAGGATTAAGTCTAGAAGGTTATGGATGACTAGAAATCAGTGAAAAGATGCCTATGAGGGTCATGATAGTAAGCAAAACGGACTTAAGGGTTGGGTGTCACAAGCCACACTCAAGTTATCAATTTTTGCATTTTATATGACTATAGAAACAAACAAATAAAATGGAAACTAACTAAAACTAACTATATACAAGGAAGAACTAATAAACTAGTTTAAGTGTTTTAAGTGGATTCCATTAACTATAATCTCCAAGATGTTGCCATCTGTATCTTCCAACTCAAATGTATTACCTTGCCTATCATCAATGATGCAAAAGTGTCCCTTCCACATGGAATCAATTTTTGCATGTTGGCCTGGCCTCATGGCCCTTTCATCATACTTCAAGACCAAGTCCCTTAGATTGAATATTAGGTTGGATGCCTTCTTATTGAACCACCACTTTACTACTTATTATCGAGTGATCTTAGCATCACTAGATCATTCTCTCACCTCCTGGAGGTTCAACAATTCCATCAACCTAACTTCTATCACTCTATTCTCTATTATTTCAATAGATTTCAAAAGTTATAAAGCGGGAATCTTTATTGATATAGGCATTACCACTTCTTTCCCATATACTAGTTCATATGGGGATGTCTTTAAAATTTTCTTAGGAGTAATTCGGTCAGCCCATAAGGCCATTTTCAAATTCATATACCACTCCCACTATCGATCATCATCCATTATGTTGATCAACTTGATGAGGTTATTATTAGTTGATTCAGCCAACCCATTCCCTTGTGAGTAATAGTTAGACGAAGTCTTAAGGAAAATACCATTTTTGAGTGCAAATTTTGAAATCTTGAAACAAAAGAAGGCCTTTGCATTATCTAAAATTATCATTTTGGGTGGGCCAAATCTTGTTACTAGCTCCTCTAGGAAACTTAGGATAATGTTTTTAGTTACCTCTTTCAATAGGGTTGCCTCGGTCCACCTTGTGAAGTAATCAGTGGTCATGAGTATCCATTTATATCTTGTACTAGATATAGGATTTATCATCCCAATAAAATCTAAGCTCCATTGTGTGAAAGTCTCATTGGCCACAATCAAGTTTAGTGGCATGGCTGAATTTTTTGCTTGCCTACAAAGAATTGACATTATTGGCATATTTTGACTTCCTGATGGCAATCAAAAAACATGTTTAGCTAGTAATATCCTACACATATGATTTTGGTTGTATTTATCTTTATGAATAAATGTCCACTTGAAGGGGTGAAATACATATCCTTTAGGATCTTATTGGCTTGTTGGTCATTAACACATCAAAGTAACTCTCTATCAAAGTTTCTTTTGAAAAGGACCCCTTGGACCAATGTGTAGCTGGCTCTTTGCAGCCTATAAAATATCTTCTTATGTGTAGGGAGGCCATTTGGATATTGGACAATTTGCATAAAATGGATCCTATTAGCAACCCAGGACCATCAGTTTCATTTTGATTTACTAGAACCATTTCTAATGTATCTTGTTCTTATATCGAGGCATCTACACATTAGGCCAGATACTCACAAAGCCCTTTTCCTCAATCACCTTAGTTGTCCTGACTTCTATGTCATACTATAGGATCTTGGTGATCCAATTGGCCCTCTTTTTGAAGATCTATTCTTCCATTTTATACTCTTTAACATTGGAATGTGCCACATATACAATTATTTTACTTCCTACCACCAGGTGTTTGAACTTTATGAGACCTTTGATGATGGTGAAAGCCTATTTCTCAATGAAATTGTACTTGGTTTCATACCTAGACAAGGCTCTTGAATAAAAGGCAATTGGGTGCTCACCTTTCCCTTCATCTTCCTTTTGTGTTAACATAGCCTCTAAGTTGTGCTTAATTCCATAAACATACATGATGAAGTCTTTAGAGAAGTTGAGATTAACTATCATGGGGGTATTTGATATTGCATCCTTGATCTTATCGAATGTTATTCTTATTTCAAGGGACCATTTAAGAGGTTGATCCTTCTTCAACATAAATTGAATTGGTCTCACTAGCCTTATGAAGTTAGATATGAATCGACTAACAAAATTGATCTTTCTTAAGAAAGATTGGACTCCCTTCTTGTTGATCAATAAGGTCAAATCCCTGATGGCCTTAGAGATGCCTTCTTTGGATACTATGTATCCCAATAACTTACCTTACAGGATGTCAAAGACACATTTTTTGGGGTTCAGAGATACCCCAAACTCTTGACACTTTTGAATTTTTTTCCAAATGATTGAAGTGATCTTCCCTTTTCTTGGAGAATACAGTCAAAACATCCAAGTAAATGAGGATGATTTTATTGATTAGGCATTGAAAGGCTATGTTTATGGCTTGTTGAAAGGTGGCCCCTACATTAGAGAGGTTTAAAATCATCTTTGCATATGTAGAAGTCCTTCACTTTGTGGTGAAGGTAGTCTTATGTTGGTCTTCATCATTAAACCACACCAGGTTGTATCATGAGAACCCATCCAATAGAGAGAACATTTCTATTCTTGCCACTATTTGAAGGATCTATTCAATGGAAGGAAGGGGTTAATGATCCTTTAGAGATGTTTTGTTCATGTCCTTGAAGTCCATGTATATCCTAATCTCTCCATTCTTTTTATTCACTAGGACCAGGTTGGATACCAAAGTTGAATGCTTGATTGGGTATATGATCCTTGAGTTGATCAATTTTATCAATTCTTTAGCCATAAGAGACTCAATTTTTGGGTTTACAAGCCTTCAATTTTGTTAGACTGACTTAGAGCCATGAATTAGGTCTATGGTGTGCTAGATGACCTCGCGGTCATATCCCTTCAAATCATCATAAGTCTAAGCCATAACCCCTTCATATTTGTTGTAGAAGGAAATAAATCACTCCTTATCTTTTTGGGAAACTTCTTTCCCTACTTTCAATTTTATTCCACCTCCAACATAGATATTGGAGTAGTCACTTTTATCTATGATAAACTTTTATTTTTTTTTTGCATCATCTGAATCAAAAATATTTTCTAGGGTGATCAGCCCTTTTAGGAGCTTATTGGACTTTAGTTACATAATCTATTCTCCATAAGCTTATTTGATCTTTAGCTGTAACCACTCCATGAATTCACATGAGTGATGGATAAACATAATTATTTGCTCATCAATTTCAAACACTTTATAGTTTTGATCATTGTAAAGAATGGTGGGTTTGATAACTACCTATATTGCTTGTTCGTTGGTTAGCAAGTTGGTAACTGGATCAAACTGGAAGTTGATCACTTCCATTCTATCCATCGAGGCATTCATGGTTTTCGGGACTATCTGGATATTGAATGTTTCAAATCATTCAATTAAGTCCCATGTTTAGTGGTGGTAGGATCTCATGCAAACATTCCTTGTGACCGTAACTTCCCTTACTTGCCTTACCACAAGCTTGGAGTCTTTGAACACTTTTAACTATTTTACACCCATTCGCTCAGTAAGACTAAGGTTGTGGATCAATGCTTCATACTTAGCTTCATTATTCATGTAAGAAAATTGAAATTAAAATTCCCTAAGGGTCTCTTCACTATATGGAGACATCAATCGAATACCAGCTTCAGAGCCAGTCTTGCATTTGTGCCATCAAAGTGCAAAGTCCAAAATTTGAACTCATGTTTTGGTTTCTTATTCTGATCCTCTCTTTTCTTAGGACCTTGGGGATGGTCTAATATTCATCATGGATCACATAAGTTTCAAGGATGATGGCATAAAATTTTATGAATGGGTCATTTTATATGAAATAATTCATGAAGACTTTTTCCTTCGGGCTTCTATTGTCTGCCATCCTTTCCTCCTTGAGTTCCATGCAGTACATCTCTTTCTTGGAAAAAGAGGTGTGTGTCATTTTAAAGTTCATCATAGCATCATCGGCTATGTGATGTGGATGGAGTAGTTCAGACAACACTTTCAATTTTGAGCCATATTTGGTCCTTAGAATCAAGTGGGACCAATCCAAAGATAGGTATTTGCCTATCTTAGTGGTGAAATATCTTGACAGACACAACCCAAAGACTGATGGGATGTTTATTACTATAGATTCTTGGGTAACTATGATATTGGGACAATAATACAAGGTTAGGGGAAGAGCCATGATGATACTTACAGTCTTAACCTTCTTCCCATCTAACTACATTACCCTTTTATTTAAGGCTTCATACTAAAGTTACAGTGCATCCACAATCTACTTGGGCATCACTATGGTGCTCGTGCCAAAATCAATCATGGAATTATGCAACAACTTGTTCTCCATAATGAGAGTTAGATAGAATGGGATGGTATTTTTACTTACCCCCACATTAGAGTTGGTGAATGTGGAGGGCATATGAGGTTGCACACTCTTGTTGGCTTCATTTTCCTTCTTTTGTGTGGGATCTATAGCTAGGTTGACTTGCACATGTTTCTCTTGGTCTCCCAACACTTCTCATATTTGCTCTGGGATATACAAGACATCCTAAAGAGACACATCAGTTGGGGCCTTCTTTAGCTACTCTACCATGTTAAATGACCCTTATGATCAAACCTTGGGATTTTTTGACCTATTATGTGTTATTTCACTCCATTTTTGATATGTTAGAGGTAGTGGTTGGGGTCCTAAAATATTTTTGAAAGTTACTTTAGGACTCGTGAAGGCTTCTTGGGTCTTCACCAGTCTCTTCTTAGATCAAGTGTAATAGTTTTATTGGACTCACGAGGCCTTTATCATTGGGATCTTGCTTGCATAAACCGCATCTTCACCCTTTACCCAAGAGAAATGCACATACTCTAGGGACTATCTCCTCTTCTTGCTCTAAAGACATTGCATTTGGGCCATGAGGACAATTTTTTTAACACCTAGGGATTGATATCCATAAGGAGTTGAGTTAGGGGTGTTCCCTTGTCTTCATTACTCAACAAATTTTTTTTATAGGTTACCTCTTGGGTAGTTCTGAGGTGTATGTGCATCATTATATGGGAAGCACCATAAATTATAATCATCTACCAAGTTGTTTTGGCCAATGACCAACTCTTTGTTAGAACTTGGTGAGACCACTTGTAAAGGATCAAGAACTAGGATGATTTGGTTTGTAGGTTGCACTTGATGGTTCAATGCCTGATGGTTTGACATCTGATGATTTGGCCTTTACCTTTCTTGGTACTAGTTCTACTTATATGGAACCCTCTCATTTTGGTGGTTTTATTAAGGTGGATTTGGAGGCATGGCTTACTACCTTTTGAGATTTATGATCTCGTTAGAGAAGTTTCACAAGATGTTCTTCATGTCATTCATCTTCATGACTAACAAAGATGAAGAGGATGCACTCGTCTGAGTAGGTAGGTATACATACATAAAAGAAGGTGTTTGTAAGGTGATTGGGACTTCCTCATGTGATGACATGGATATCTCAGGGAACATTGACATGCATGGTCAAGGGAGAAGCTTCTTGGCATATCTTATATTATTCTCTGCTCTGACTGCTAAGTCATATGCATCTGATAGTTTTTGGCTTCCCAAGGACTAAATCATAATTTCCATGTTTGAGTTAAAGGCCTTGAGGTAGAAGATAATGGCCATACCTATGGGTGATCAAGCTGCTACTGAGATCCTTTTCCAGGTCTTGTCAAACTTAGTATTAAAATCTATAATGGCCTCCTACAATGCCTTTTTAATGGTGATTAAATATTATAGGAGAGATGATCGATCTGATTTCTCATTGAATCATTCAAATAATATGTTGCCTAAGTCATCCTAAGTGGTGATGGAGTTGGGAGGCAAGGACTAATACCAGTCAAGATCTCACCCTTTGAAAGAGGCAACTAGTAGCCTTAAGGCTACATTCTGTTACTTGACATAGCACATAGTAAAAATATTGGTAGTATCTTGAAGATGTTTCAAGGAGTGCCTTTAAGGCATTAGCAGGAATAGGATCCTACGTAGCCAGAGCCATTGGAAGGATGAGTGGGATACCACTATTCTATGATACAAAGTTTCTTGGTGATCCTGGGATAGCTATTTGTCATGGTTGTTGTGTTTTACTTTACCCTGTAGCTCTTTGATGAGTTGCAACTACTAGAGGTAATAGTAACAAGCTAAGATTCTTGGTTGTTTGTGACCTTGTGATGGGCCTATGGCTCGTAAACTCTAACTTATAATCAAGCGATTATGGGTTTTGGTCCCACTAGGTGTGCCAAAAAGTAAAAACTATTGACGCCTAAAAACTCTCACTCTTGACAAATAGTCTTCCAATGGGCAGCTTTACAAACGTGGGATGAATTTACGGTCTTTAAAGTAACCTTTGGGATTTTATAAGTCAAATATTTGATTTAATTCAAGGGTGAAAAGGGTAATAAAAAATGCTAATAAAATCAAAATAAATTTACCTAAGGTGATGCACTGAGATTTTAATGTATCTAACTACTATTGCATAAAATAACTTGATCCCTTTAAAACATCATAGACTATTAAAGGAGCACATGAATGAATTAAAATATGTAACATAAATAAGAAACAATACTATAGAATTAGAGAAAAGAGATAACAAAAAATAATAAATTTCCACTCAGTTTGACACATAACACTACGTCCTCTTTATTGTTGGGTGGAAAACACCGTACAAAATGTTGAAGGCACAATATATAGTATAATAATTCCCGTGAGGGGCACCTGCTAAGGTCTTAAAATGAAAAACAAAACTACTGCTAATTCTATTCAAGAATTAACTATTACAATGGTTGCTCTAGTAGTAAACAATTATCTAAAATTTCTAGCCCCTTACAAAAGAAAAAGATATGTTTATATAGGTGCAGCAACCTCTCAAGGAAGCGACACCTAAAACCAGGTACTCACGTTCATGATGAGGCCATTGTAAATGATTGGGGAACTCTAGCTTATGAATGCAATCAATTTTCAAAAATCCTATATATGGTGCAATTGTAACACCTTATGATGCCCATGATGCTTAAAAGAAGCATGATGGGGACATGTGTCTGTCGAATGCTTGTTAGGAAAGGGGGGCCCACTTCTCTCATCCAATAACACTATTTGAAGGTCTGATAGGAATAACTTTACCTTGGATAAGTGTCATGATACCACATGTAATACTCACTTCCTCTTCATTATGACCGCATAGTGGGTCCCATTCATAACTCCATCGACCAATGGCATAATCCAGATCCTTGAAAAAAGAAACCCTTGCTCTCGAGGAGCATCATGAAGCCATGTGGTGAGATGGCACTACTCCTGGAGAAGTTGAGCATTCCTTTTTATAAATGAGTGTAAGGGTGCCATGTGGAAATTCTACATCTCTCTCTTTTGTAACTACACTATATGGTCCCATTCTTAACTTCATAGACCAATGACACAATCTAGAGCCCTGATAAAATAAACCCTTTCTCCCAAGGAGTGTCATGAAGCCATGTGGTGAGATAGCATTATTCTTGAATAATCTAAGAATTCCTTTGTAAAAATGAGCATAGGGGCACCACGTGGAATTTCCACATCCCTCTTTTTTATAACTGCACTATGGGTCCCATTGCTAACTTCATCAACTAATGGCATTTCTTGAAGGTTCATAAAAAAGGAGCCTATCTTGGATAAATACCATGATTCTATGTGTCAAGCTGGCACTTCTCCTGGGGAGGCCAAAAACTTCTTCATGTTGAATGAGTGCCAGACTACCATGTGGCAGCAACATAAGGAAGTTGAGACTTAGCCAAAATACAAAAGGGACTTGGATAAGAAGAGGAAGCCAAAACATAAAATGCCAAACTCGCCAAGATCACCCTAATAAAAAGATAAATACTCCAAAATACAAAATGTGGATTATGATCCATAGTGGTATAACACATCTTTCCATAGATCTTTTAAAATGTCCCCATTTCTAACACTATATGGTTACCATCCACCTTCCATCACTTCTTCCTTAAGGGTGCAAACCAAGGTTCGAGATGTGGAGGAGCACATTCAACATCAACAAGAAGTTTTGGCTAGTTTGAGAGATAATTTGGCATTGGCACAAAATAGGATGAAGCAACAATCAGATCAACACTATAGAGAGAGACATTTTGATGTGGGTGACTGGGTCTTTGTATGTTTGCATCCTTATAAGCAGATGTCCTTGAAACAATAAAAAAAAGACAACTTGCTCCTAAGTATTATGGCCCTTACAAGGTTTTGCAAAAAAATTCAAGTGTGGCATACAAGCTGGAGTTGCCTCATTCATCTCACATACACCTAACATTTCATATTTCCTGCTTGAATAAGGTCATTAGATAGAAAGTTTCAGCCAAGACAAAGCTACCAAAACTAGATGAATAAGGACGAGTCATTTTAGAACCTGAGAAGATCCTACAAACATGTACTAAGAGGTTGAGAATCAGAGAGAGTAAGAAATATCTAATCAAGTGGAAGAACTTGAGTACTGAGGATGCAACTTGGGAGGGGGAAGATTTTTTGCAACAACATCCAAAGTTATTCAACATTGAGGACAATGTTGGTTCTAAGTGGAAAGGCATGTTATGCCCCTAACCTATTGGTATAGGAATAACCGACTTATGGTTTACTTATCTCTCTTTGATGTTACATCACATTTCTCTATGCTCTCATTGGGCTAGTAGGTTGGCCTATGGATTAACCATGGCCTAGATAGACTATATATAGGAGGTTTTGGCTAGTTGTTTATCATCAAATTTGAATATTCATTTCTTAATGCAAGCATTTGGGAGGTTTCCCCCTTGAAGTGGCTTATCTATTATTCATATTTTATGCTATATTTCCATATCATTATGATATATTTATGTTATTCTAATTATTTAGTGAAGTAATATCATTACATTTTGTATGTACATTTGCTTTTAATGAAAGAAAATGAAAGAGAAGGATTGAGGGAAGAAGAAGAAGATGTGGGGTCCACAATCTTGTCCCACTAGGCATGCCATTATGGAGATAAGGATTTGATGTACTAGGGGAAGAGCCAACTTGTATGATCACAAATCAAACAATATTAGAGCATCAACACAGCTAGTAGCCCTCTATCGAGGGTGAGCAAATATGAATTGAAATAAGGAATACAAATAAGAAAAAAATAAGTATTACCTTGTGATTTATCTTCTTATGAATCGACTGAAGTAAGATGGTGCTCAAAATGTTGAACGAAGGGTTTTTGGAAATGTTAATCTCCTTGATTGAGTGATATCTCTCCTTATTTACCTTGAGTGTTGTGGCTTCATTATGTCTTGGCAATTGATAGAAGAAGATTGATTTGCAAGAAGATAGAAGAAGATTGAATCTTCTAAGGTTATTTTGGCATAATAACCTTGAAAATATTGGATCTTACTAGAGAAATTTTGGCATAGTAAGATTAGGATGAAGAAGCTTGTATAAATTGGAGGAAGAATCTCCAATTTACAGACTTTTGAAATGGATGTGAACCATCCATCTTGAGATGAGAATCAAGGGCCCAAAATGTCTCCTACATCTTCATGATGAGGAACATGGGATATGTAAGAAGAAGATAGACTTTTGTAAGAAGATGTAAGCTTTGTAAGGAGAGGTAGGCCTTGCCATGTAATTTGAATATTAAATTAGCAAGTTGTTTGGATGATGAAGATAAATAGGAGTATTGATTTTCCTATATTTATAATATGTGCATTCCATGTAACCTCATTTAAAGAAAATAATTAGCTAATTGATTGCTCTTAATTAACTAATGTAATGTGATGTGAATTTGATAGGATAGGATGTGATAATAGAAGAAATTGGTTAATTGATTGAAGGGTCATTTGTAAATAAGGTACTGAGTTTGGGTACTTTTTAGCCAATTGAATGATCTGATGCAATGCATTATATTGATTAGGGATGTACCAATGTGTCACAAAATGTATACATTAAAAGTCTATGGGAATTGGGTTGATTTAATGATTTTTGAATAAATTTGAATTATGATTATGAAAAGCCACTTTGATCTTAGTTTAGACATGGAAGTCATGAAAATGAAGTATCTACAAGTATCATGTTTGATATTGCAAGGCTTGGTTTCCTATGGTACACACACAAGAATCATTTGCCCTTGTTGCAAAAGATCTAGTGGTGTAGCAACAACCACCATTAACTTTGGAAAGCACTAGCAAACATTTTTTTTGACAAAACTCTTTTCCAAAGAAGTGTACATTGTTCATTTATTTTTGTTTGCAATTTTATTCTGGTTGAGTCTCAAGAAAACTAAACTTAATGGAAACTAAAGGTTAGCAATAACCCATCTATGGGCTCCCTAAAATCCAACCCAATTTAAATATCACTAAATATGATATCATTGTCAACCAAAGCCAAATGCAAATAAAATAACTTTGTATATTATTACTCTGAATAATTGAATAAAACGCAATAGGGAAATCATTCATACTTGTTTGTAAGATGAAGCAGAAAAAATATTAAAATAATGAAGATGATTAGATTGAGCAAACACAATGTAAATTTATATGAGGCACTAGCAATAATTATAGCAGCTAAATGATTTGATTTCATGTGCAGTGGTCATGTGAGGTCGAAGGAGAAGAAAGGTGGTAATTGTTGACAAGACCACAGTAAAAACTTAAAATTAATGTAAAATTGGGCATAAGATTGTTTAAAGACTAAGGAGAAGAAAATTAGTCTAAAAATGGATTAGACAAACAATATGACCTTTTGTTTAAAATTACGCTTTGTGCAGTAAGTATATATTTAGTGGGCATACACATGTTAAAATATTTTTATCTGGTCACCAATATTCTGGGTGCTATCCACTTCTCAAATACCTCCAAACCTCATTTCCACACATTCATACCTCTTAAGCACTACTAACAATATGTTTCATTGTATGACGGCGAAATGTCATCGAATGAAAAAAATTGAAATTAAGATTAATGTTCATCCTATAGATCAAGACTCGTGTATTTATAGACAAATTAAATTCAAGTTAGGATCCTATTATCACCACAAACAACCTCCAATAGTAAAAAAAAAAAAAAAAAAAGTGAAAAAGAAGGAACAAGAAGGACACATAAGTAAGGAATCACCAAAAAGGGTGCCAAGAGCATGTGGATAGTCCTGATAGACCCTAGGAGTGTACAAATGCTTTGGTAAAATGGGTCCAATCAAATGGAGACATTGGGAATAGGAAATTAATGACAAAAGGGGTTTGGGAAAAGGATTAGGAACCATAAAAACTCGATAGAATATGCCAACAATACCTATTTGGACGAATAATAGACAAGTACATATATATTTTAAAATCATAATTAAATTAAATTTTAAAAACTTCAAGCTTTAGATCTATACTTACCATGAAGGTAAATCAAATTTAAACTAATGTTGGAAATTTGGAACAATACTTTCCTATTAACATTGCTCTCTTAAAGATTTGATGAAAATAGTGATAAGCTCACAGATGCAAGGTGGAGAGGTTACATGGACCATTTCTTATTACATGTATCTCTCAAATGTACCTTTGTAGACTTTTTGTTAAAAGGCAATTTTTAGTTATGATACCAAAACACTTCTCATGTCTTTGACATCCACATATTTATTGTTACAGCGGAAAGATGTGTGGCATTAACATTGTAGCCTTATTCCAAATGTTTGGGAATAAATTATCATTTTGATTTAAACAAAGCTTGCAAATGAGATTAACAACAAAATGACTATGACAATTTTGATGGTGAACAATGGCACTATTTCAAAACTCTGGTGGTGATCAATGGAATTATTCTAAAGCTATGGATGTTCATACACTATTTTAAAGTTTTGGTTTTGGCACAAGTAAGGAGCATGCTTGAAAATTGATTGACTTAGAAACTCATTCATTGCATTTTATGAACTAGAGTTAATCTCTGGTGATAATACCCATGTTTTCTATAAAATTTCTATAAGAAGACGCCCATGGCATAAAAATAAAACACTTAATGCCATATAAAAAAGTGCACAACATATATACTCACAATAGTGTGAGAGTTCTCTTTCATCTATCTTCAAAATGTCCATATTATATTTGTTACACCTTTCTTTGATGATACTTTTCCTTGAAACCTCATAATTATAAAAAATGAGATGGGGACATGAGGTGGCATATTCTTACATCCACCTTAATAAATGACGTATAATTAATCTCCATATAAAAAAACAGAAAAAAAAAATGTGAAGATAACCACAAACAATAAAACAAGATACTATAAATACTAACAATAAATTGCATTTAACAAATTTGCCACATGATATGATTAATGCCAAGCATTTTTAAACCAAACTAATATAAATTAAATACATTGAATAAACTTAATCATCTCTACATCAAATGATAAAATTTAAGTAATATATATATATATTTCGATTGATAAAAATAGGTTTTTATATAAAATCTAATTTTTATGTTAGAAGCATTTCTATTGGAACGTTAGCTTCTTAAATTCGTTTCACGTGAAATTAAAAAAATTGAATATTAATGACTATGTGGCAATAGTGAGAATGGTGTTCGATGTCCCTCCCAACCCATTTCCACGCATGGTGGAAAATCAAATTTATATGTTTAATATATATTTTTTAAAAATAAGTTTGTAATTTTTTCTGTTTTAATTATTATGTATGTTTCAAAGTTTTTTGAAAGACATCGTGCATCATTTTATTTATAATATTATAATAATTGCAATTAAGATATATACTATTTATAACAATTAAATGATAGATTCAATTATATTTTTATATAATAAAAATAAATATATAGTATTTATTTAATAATAATATTTTAATATTTAATGGTTATATAATATAGGATATTTTATATCATATTTATTTAATAATATTATCATAATATTTAATAATTATATAATATAAGATATTTTATAATATATTATAATATTGGAGGCGTTTTTATTGAGTAGGTAAGAGGGAATATTCATCTTATGGTTTTATAAATACTCAACAGTTTTCAAGGGGTGATTTTTAGAAAAGCTAAAATTCTTTGGATGGATGAATGTTGTAAACACCAAACCATTCTTATAGGTTTGTCAATCACTTCATTGGGAATGATCTGGTTATGAATTTGCAAGTGTATTTGCTCTTCGTTCAAAGATATTCTGACAAAAGAGTGTTGTATACATTTGTTGTTACATTTGGCAATCACTTATTATTGAATCCGAGTGTGTTGTCCAAGGTAAAAAAAATTATGATGCAAGAGGGCTTCTACAATGTCTATGCTATAACTTAATCCAACAACTGCTCAAAGAGTATTAAAAGCTTATGCAAAGAAACAAACAACAATTGGGCTTCTGCCAATGAAAGTAAGTTGATGCTTTCACAACAAGGAAGGAGGCTATCAATGTCTAGGAGAGAGAGATATGTAATGAATATTTGATCCAACTGCCTAAGATTGCAATTTGGGGTCATGAAACTAAAGGTGAGGCCTTGTAAATCGAGCAACTTAGCGAGTTTGAGGAAATGAATGAAATGGCCCTGTTCCACATAAGGGAACATTACTACATGTGTACTTATTGTCATTGCAATATGCCTACTCTCCCTTGCCCTTGCCCTTGTACTTCCTCATTTAAAACCCTGAGGCAACAGTGTCTTGACCAACGTGTGGAGTGTGAAGATGGATGTGGAACATGGATGGTGGAGGGCAATGGAGGCTTGCATTGGAACAGAGTTGAGACAAGGTGATGAAGAGGTAAATAAGCACTCTTGGAGGATGCATGTGACATATGTCCTAAATAATACATGCAGCTAATGCCTTGCATTTTATATATATACGGTATATAACTATATTAACTATAATACTATATAATGTTATAATATAATAGTAATATATTATATAGTTATTAATAATTAAAAATATATCATATATTTATAATATTAAATATTATTATACAATATAACGTTCCAATACCATGAGACGAATCTAAATAGTTGTGAATATAACATTACAAGTATTAGATAGTATATGTTCACTGTTGGTATACAAAATCATAATAATAACATAGACTTTGATGGTTGTTTAATAATACTTATTGGGGACTATGGACAACTTTCACTTGTAAATGGCATTCCAATGTATGTAGGGAGGCCTTTTGGTCACACACTATGGCAAACATTTGATATAATTATCACGTTAGAAACAAATTTTCATCAACAAAGATGCACAAAAGCCCAGCGACAATTTAGAAATTTAATAACCAACATTAGAAATGCAAACCTAACAGAGGAATACTGGAATAATCTCATGTCAAGGACAACATCATTCATGCCTGCAAAAAAGCAACAAAATTTTAAAAATTCAACACATTTGTATGCAACTAACATATTGGCAAACAATGCATAATAAGGAAATGTTAAAATCCTTAAACATTCCAGTTGCGATATGTAAAGTTGAACACAACAAACATAAGCATACATCTAACTAACACGACACTCAACTTGAATCAACCATTCTTCTATATAAAGGACAAAAAGAGGAGTCACCAATTGAGAGAAAAGGTGGTTGATTGGTGATCATTAACTTAGGTGGTAGTGAGAGTTGGTATTGCATGTCACCTTATTCATTCGTTGCTTGCCTTTCCTTAGATTGCAACATGTGTCAAGCTAAGCAACTGAACTGGGGTTGTGCAAGGAGCTCAACAGATGTTTTATGATTCTCAATACAAAGATGCATGGTTAACTTCCTTTCCCCTGATTGAACGTGATGCTAATGTGGGGTTTCATAAATCAAAAGTGTAAATTAGCGATCGCATTGCACTTGAAACTCATGAACATTGTTCTTGTATTGTCTTTTATCCTCATATTGTATCACAAATGATGCTCACTTATGCATCCATGTGGCATGCAATTTTCAAAAGCTTCAATACTCACTTCAACTGCAACGAAAGCAACAAGTTAAAATCCATAACCTCAATGTATTGCCTCCATGGTTCATCTTTGGCCCTTCGCTGTAGATTAGTGTTCCAGACATTCTAACAAGATAAAATCATTATCATTTAGCTTTCCAAACATTCTTCCAAGGTCAAGGGTTCAATCTCGGTGAAGAGTTGAATGAAACGAGCAACGATCTGTACACAATTCCATTGCACATGTTGTCCTCACCTTGCCAACATCTTCTTAGGTGTACCCTGTTGGGAATGGTCAGAAACGTCAACCAAAGAGACAGTTGAATTAAAAATGACGCTGGCTTCCAGTGATTCGAATATTCCAACCGGAGACGAATCTATGGTCACAACATCACAATGAAGAGTCCCCCGAACCACCGAGCGTCGTGTAATGATTGTCCATGTCTTATCATCATCATAATACGAAGCCTCACAATATTATTAGGAAAAACACACAAAATTTGAAATACGAAACCCTCGGTAGTCGAACAGATCGTTCATAATCAAAATTAGAATATACCCCTGACGTAAGTCCACCCTTGAAACATTATTGTATATTTAAAACAAACTCCGATATTTTTAACGCCAAAATCCTTCCAGAAATTTCCATCGATATCGCCCTTAGATTTGTGCCACATTTTCTTTTTAAAAAAATCAATGGTCGTACACACCTCGATCTCCACGTGTTCACACTGCAAACATACGTCAACTACATCCGCCGTGGCAGTCAACATCACTACCCTTGGGCGCGTCAATGCCTAAAATCGTGAAGCGCCACGGTAGTGTATGTAGGGCCCACGCGCACATGCGGAAGGTGTATGCACCGTCAACTGACGCCAACGGAACTCTTACCCGATCGGATTGCAAGGATTCGATCCGATCCACCCGCGACCGACCTTCATTCCATATAAATATACCCAACCTCGTCCTCTTCTTCCTCACCCTCATCCCTTTTCAACTCTCACCTGGTTTTGGCTTTCTATTGTTATATACGTTTTTGCAATTTGCAGAAAGCCAAAAAGAGGGGCGCGGCAGGGCAATTGCGTTTTGGGCATAATATCCATCTATAGGCAGAAGAACCGATCCCGAGAAATTCATGTCACAACTGGATGTTCATGTTCTCAGTTCTTTTGGTAACATCTCTTTTATTTTCTCTTTTTCAGAATCCTTGCATAGTTTTTGTAGCCCTTTTTGTTTTTTGGGTTAGGGTTAGGGTTAGGGTTGTTTACAGAGGGTTTTGTGTGCAGATCCGTTCAAGGAGACAGAATCTGAAGATTCCAGTGGGGCGGGGTATGTTCATATTCGCGTTCAGCAGCGCAACGGCAGGAAGTGTCTGACCACCGTACAGGGCCTTGGCACCGATTACAATTACAATACGATTCTGAAGGATCTGAAGAAAGATTTATGCTGTAATGGTACGGTTGTGCAGGATAAAGAGCTGGGGAAGGTCATTCAACTCCAGGGCGATCAGAGGAAGAACGTCTCCAACTTTTTGATGAATGTAAAGAATTTTTATTTTTTTACTAATTTCTGAAATTTAACTTAGGTTTAAAAGTTTTAATGTACTGATCTGTGAATAATATTGTGTTGATGAATGTAAAGAATTCTTATTTTTATTATAATTTGTTATTTTTGTTATATTTTCTGAAATTTAACTTAGGTTTAAACTTATTATTGTACTGATCTGTAAATGATATCGTGTTGTTGCAGGCCGGTTTGGTGAAAAAGGATAGGGTCAAGATCCACGGCTTCTAGGCTCTGTGGACACCTTTATTATTATAAATGGTGGATTTTGTTTTATTCATAAAAAGGAGTTTGTGTTAATCTTTTAGCATACTACCGTTGTGGTATTGAATATGGACAATATAGGCGGTTGATGTAAGGTGTAGGTGTTGGTGTTGGTATTGGTGTTGGTGTTGAATATTTGTATCCGAAGTTATGTACATCCATGGATTGCCTACATGTTAATGGATGGTTAAGTTCGAAAGTAGTTAATATACCGTTTAATTGGTCTTTTGAAATAATACTTTTGTCATTTTTAATGGGTAGATTGGATCTGAAAATGAGTTGAGGGATATTTCTCATTAATGGATGGTAATGGATAGATCAACCAAGTATCATGGATGTTAATGGATAGATCCAACTGAGTATCATATTTTGAAATAAAGTAAACATATATCTCACACAATTCTTGGGAAGAAGTAGATTGGATTTTATGAGTTTTGCCTTGACAAACTGTATTTTGGCTAATAAAATGAATTGAAAATAAGTTCCGAGGCTAAAATCAATTGTATATTCCCTCGATAACGTTGAAGCTAAATTCAACTGTATATTCCGTCGGTAATATTTCGTCAAAATCAGTTGTATAGTCCGTCAATAAGGTTATTGTATTAGTCTCAATTAAGTATTCGTCAATGATATTCCGATTAAAATTAATTGTATATTCAATCATCTATCAATAACATTCCGTTGAAATAATATTCCGTCGATAAGGTTGAGTTTAAAATTAATTGTATATTATTTCAATAGGTTCGGGTACTGAAGTGATTTGTATAGGTTAAAATTACATAGAGATGAAATTAGAGTGAAGGTTGAGGTTAAAATTAATTATATCTATTTTTTTTAGATTTATGTAAATTGAAATTATATATAGATTAAATTAGACCCATAAAGTTGAGGTTAAAATTAATTACATATATTTTTAATAAAGTTATTAAAAAATATATATTTTAATAAGTTTTGTATGGAATTGATTTGTCTAAATTGAAATGAGATATAAATAAATTGGTGAAATAAAGTGAATTGATTTCTACAAATTATATATAGATGAAATTAAAAAATAATATTAAAAAATAATATTAAAGTTAAAATTAATTATATATATTTTTATTAAGTTTTGTATGGAATTGATTTGTCTAATTTGAAATGAGATATAAATAAATTTGTGAAATAAGGTGAATTGAATTGTACAAATTATATATAGATGAAATTAAAAAATAATATTAAACTTAAAATTAATTATATATATTTTTATTAAATTTGTGAAATAAAGTGAATTGAATTGTACAAATTATATATAGATGAAATTAAAAAATAATATTAAAATTAAAATTAATTATATATATTTTTATTAAAGTTAAAATTAATTATATATATTTTTAATAAGTTTGGTATGAAATTTGAAGTTAGATCTAAATAAAATTGTGAAATATGGTGAATTTAAGTTGAAGTTAGATATAGATGAAGTTGTGAAATATGATGAATTAATTTGTCTAAGTTGAAGTTATATATACATGAAATTGTGAAATATGGTACTTAAATGGATGATGGAATTTAGGATGATGGGAATTGATTTATATTATCTAATAAATTTGTGAATTTGTGTAGATTGAATTTATATATTTTTATTGAAGTTAAAATTAATTATATATATTTTTAATAAGTTTGGTATGAAATTTGAAGTTAGATCTAAATAAAATTGTGAAATATGGTGAATTTAAGTTGAAGTTAGATATAGATGAAGTTGTGAAATATGATGAATTGATTTGTCTAAGTTGAAATTATATATACATGAAATTGTGAAATATGGTACTTAAATGGATGATGGAATTTAGGATGATGGGAACTGATTTATATTATCTAATATATTTGTGAATTTGTGTAGATTGAATTTATATATAGATTTATATGGATGATGAAAATTAGATGACGGGGATTGATTTATATGAATATTGAATTAATTTGTAAATTTGTGTAGATTGAATTCATATATAGATTTAAATAGATGATAGAAATTAGATGATGGGTATTGATTTACATGATATCGAAAAAATATGTGAATTTGTGTTTGTTAGCTCATCAAACCTCTACATGAGAATATAAGCTATTCATGATAAATGGGGAAATGGCCTATATTAAAATTATAGGCATTAGTTTTTGGATTGAGGGGTTATGTTTTATGAATTATTGTAAAAATGAAAACCGGTTTAAACCCTCTTAGAACTCTAATAAGGACATGATGTTGATCAAAAATTTTCAAAATGGATTTTGGTATGATCAGGGAAGTTATTGGAGGTTGTATTTAACTCTCGTAGGTACCTCTAGGTGTGATTGAGTTATCAAGTGTGTGAGTAGACCCTATAGGAAAGTGTTAATTTCTCAAAGATTTGTTGTAGCAGTTTGAGTTGAACAAGTCATTTTGCATATGGATGGAGGAAGAAACTTGAGACTCATGTTTCATTTTCATGACAATTTTTAGATAGGTTCTAGCCCTCAAGTGTGCTAAACTGGGCATCCAAGTTAGCCAATCACTAAAGGGACTAATGATGGAAATAGTGAAAAACCTAGGTAACAGTGAGAAGATGAGTAATAATGTGTTATCATGATAGAATGATAAAACCAAGTACATGGAAATATTTTTTGAGATTGGTATGGCCTATTCATGCTTGGTAGAAATCTTGAAAGTTAGATATAGTGGTGAAAATGATGATGCCAAAATAGCTTGTCTAACTCAGTGAGGATTGTGTGTAGTGAGGTCAACAAATTGGTTTGTAAGGCTAATAGTTCTCACTAGACCATATAATGTTTATATTTTAAGATCGTTTAGAGATTTATAAGATCATCTAATTGAATAATAAGTATTTTAAAGTGGTCATATAGGGGTTGAAGGTCAATGTCACTATGATTGTGCTTTAAAGTATACTGGTAGTTTTGAGTAAGCAAGTTACAACGATGAGTTTGAGGGCCTATGCCCTAAGTTGAAGTATCTAAATATGGTGTTTTTTTTTGTGACTTAAAATTTTTATTCATGCTTTTGTAAAGATTGGAAACCAGTGTAAGAGGTTGATAATTTCAAGTCAAAATGGCTTGTTGGTTCATGCAAGATTTTGTGAGATAATATCAGAGGATTGGTTTGTAAGACCAAAGTTTGATGTTAGAGCTGTGATTTTTGTGATTGAGGTTATAAGGATTTTTAATTTTTTTTTTAATGTATTGATAATCACTAAAATTATCCTTACAGGGGTTGGATGTCAAGTAGTTTCATGATTGGATTTTGCTAGTCCTTGGAGTTCTAAGTGAGCATATTGAGGAGATGAGTTTAAGTCTTTTTGACCTGATTTGAAGTGTTTCAATCATATGATGACCATAAGGTCATATATACTCTGTCTATGCACTTGGTTGATCATGTTTGAGTGGCTTAAGTGAGTTTGAGCTTCAATATTGAAAGGTAGTATTTTGGTGTACATAGGGCTAATAAGACTGAGTATTAATGAGGGGTTTCAAGTAGTGATTTGTTTTAAAATATTTTGTTGATCCTAGAAGATATGAGGGTTTATTTTATTTTTATATATGTTTGTCTTGTGTGGAGTTTGAAATTGTTCTAAGGAAGGGAAAGTGTAACATGTTATAAAGTAGACTTAATGGAATTAGTCTCCATGAAACCTAAAAATGAAAAAAGGTCTAATAGAGTTATGATAGACCAAACGGGACTCAATATTCATTTGAATAATGTTAATTATATGTTTTACAACCTATATCATGTTCGAACTAAAAGGTTAAGGGTGAGTATCTGATTAAGTGGCATATGAACAAGGAAGGGTATATACAAGATAATTTTATGCGTTTTTGTGGATGTAGAGTGTATGCGAATGATATAACACATTATTGAGTAGAAGGAGATCTTATAAACCATCATAGGAGTGTAGAGGATCTATAATGATGATTTGATTGTGTGTTTCCATATGAATATTAAGGTCATATGACCTAATCACTCTTGAAGAGACATAGTTAAGTGAAGAAACCTATAGGGTAGGTGTAGATGGATGAAGAGTGTAAAGAGATAAATAAGGTGATCATCATATGTTGTATGAGGAACAATGTGTTATAAATGTGATCAAAGCATTCAAGTGGGTGATTTAGTGATGATTCATCTAGGGGGTTGGTGTCTCCTTGCAGGTTAGTGCTTGCTAAAGCTTAGTTGAGTGGGTGCTTTATTAGTTGGGGTTGGTGCTCCATGTGAAGTTGGTGCTTAACTAAACTAGTTTTTTATTTTATAAAACCATAGTCCATTTTTAGAGATGTATAAGTTTTTTTTTCCTTGACGGTTTCCTACATATGTGATGTGTTCTTATGTTTCATGCTTATGTGGATAAGTGTTTATGTTTGTTAGATGTATACGTTTGCTTGAATAATTCATGGTTGCTTAAGTGAACTTAAAGGAAACGTTTTGAAGACTGATTCACCCCCATCTCATTCATTATGCTTCCAATAAAGTCCTATATTTAGTTATAAAAAGGGTGTGTAACATGAGTGTAGCCCACATATATGTCTCACAAGAAGCAGGAACAAGTTAATCTCTCAACCCTTACTTCAAACAGTATGTCGTGCAATCTTGGGGTGATTGGTTTCAATTACACTACAAATTATTTACGGTCAAAAGGTATTAATATAAATTTTTTACAAGGCTTTTATAAATGGTCTCTAATATACCTAGCAGTACATGGGACTCAAAAACTATCAAAGAAGAACAAATATTGGGCAATTTTTAAGAGTATCTAGCCCCTTTGCAACCACTTTAGCCATGAGATCTCAGTGAAGTGCCCCCAGAAATTAAGACTTCAAGGGTGATGTTTTATAGCTTAGTATCATGAATAAACCCCTTAATTTTATGAAACCCTTTATGGTGAATTTACATACTCCATTGGATGTACATGGTTGGTATGTACGCTGGGAGATGAAATCCTAGTTATCATGCCATACAAACTCATGAGAAGGTGATGAAATCCACATCACACAACTAAAAAGAAAAATGGAAGTTTTAATATTTTTGATTCTTAAGATCCCATAAGGGGGAAAGAGAAGAGCATAATCTAGTTATGCCTCAAAAAAAGATAATAATAACCTATGTGTTTTTGGTCACCTAGGGTCCCATAAAGGGGAACAGGGAGGGGATACACACGATAGATTACCCATAAACAAATAAGAAATATAAACATGTAATTAATGAAAAAACAAGCATTTTTTTCAAACACCAAACTGAAGTGTTGGTTCCTTTTATGCAACAAAAAAAAATGTGTTTGAAAAATGTTTGTTTGAGAAATAACCAATTATTTAACAAATGAACCTACATAAAACATATTAGAGTTTTAATTATATTTTTTGAGTAGTAAGAGATTTTGAATTAATGCTTGTTTTACCCTGAATAATTTATAATAGAGTGATCACATTGATCACAACATTTTTGCTGATTTGCAAGTTAATTCCACCAATTTGAAGGTTGATTCCATTATTTTTGTAAAATGACAATTTACATAAAATACGAGATCAAATTCACCATTTTGAAGGTTGATACCTCTGAATTATAGGTTGAAAATGATGTTATCCTAAAAAACATAGAAAACTAAAAAATAGAATAAAGACAATGTCACTGATTATGGGGAGTGATCTCATCGATTAATAGGGCATTTTCACTGCTAATTTGGGAATAGAAATTGGAAAAAAATAGAAAAAAATGAAGATAAATTTTGATCAATTCTAAGCTAATTTATTATTAGAGGAATGATCTGACGTTTCAAAGGAGGTTGTGGGGTGTTAGTCCTATCGGGTGTTCCATATGTAAACACACGAGTACAAAGGAGTTAGTTTTGTGTTAGTATGAAGTAAAAATGAAATTCATATAACATAAAACCCAAGCACATGTCATAACAACTGGTAAGATCAAGAAAAAACATAAACAAAGATAATAGTGTTTTACCTTCTCTTTGGATGTCTCTTATTGGCCTAGATATTAGCAGATAACAAGAAAAAAATACATTATGAATATAGATTTCCACACAAAATATAATATTGTATTCATTCGAGATAAAATAATTACAATGCGGGTAAAAGCTTTATAAGCTTTTACAAGTGCTTACAAGATGCAACCAATTTTCGTGAACTAACTTATTTAAAAAGAAACTAATTAAAAACATTAAAATAAAAGTTTTTTGTATCATAAATGCAAAAAATATCCCTTGATCCAAAGGGGTATAAAATAAGAAAGAACTGGAGCAATGAATCTAAAGTCATAAGAGAAACTCTGTTGCAACTACAACTAGTATATTGTACTTCCTATTACTAACCAAAATTGATGCCACTTCATACAGAATCCCATCCTATGAGTTGTGGCATAAAACGTTGATGAACATGATCAAGGTCTGCTCATCCCTTATGATCATCGTACTGTATTATAGTAGACCCTGATCAAACCCTATCCAACTACATTGACCCACATAAAGTCCCACACAGGAACCCATCCAAGTGACAATCTCAAACAATATATGACACATCTCCCTAATGCCTAATAAATGCTAACAACCTTTGCTTTACACTGCTAGTGCTATCAATCTCTATCAACTCATACTATCATCGATAACTGATTGAAGTCTAACCAATCCCTGAATCTTCTCTCCCTATAAGATAAGATGTGAGAAGTCATGCATCGAGAGAAACAAAAACAACTAACTCTGTCTGCTCCATGTCATGAATATCAGATACAAAAATTCAAAATGGAACTAAAAGCAAGAACACAAGCCAAAATTGCTATTCAAACATGAACCCAAACTTTGAGTGAATAACTAATTAGAGAGGGTAATTATCCTCCTCCCTCCAACATATCCTCCGGCCTCCAGTTATTACTTAGATGGTGTCAATCAAAAGGATCTTGGGACTTGTAATGGATATTATTATCTCTAAGAGCACAAACATGAAGTGATACTATGAAAATTTTCATTTTGAAGGTGTCAAATTTAACTAAAAATACACTTTTATACATTAGTTTCATTATATTGGTTTCAAAAATAATATAAAGACACTTCAAATTACAAAATTTATCATTTCATCATGTCCAAAACATTTAAAAACCTATAGTTTGACTGGTCAAATGACCACTTTTGCATAAAATAATGATTGATCGAAAAAAAATATCATAGTACAATACTCTCAATATCGAATGTGACCAAAAAGATGACTAGCTTTTGAGGTTTTGAACTCTTGACATCTTTGGAGAGTGTCTTACAAAACAAGCTTGTCCAATTGCTCTATGAGCATTTACATTACATAAAAGGAAGATTTTGTATTTAAGACTAATTTGATATGTGGAAAAATAAAAAGTTACTTTTCCATAAAAATGTTTTATGGAGAAAACAAGAAATGGGAAAAACTATCTCCTTTGAGTTTTTAGTGGGCCCTAGTAAACCCTAAATTGTTCAAACTAAAGCATAACACTTCATGAAAATAATAATTTTCTAGTCTTTTATTGCACCATACTCACACCAGGGATGCCATGTGTACTTCAACAAAGATACAGATCCATTAAACATCGTCCTGGTCTTTATGAATGCTTTGATCTATTATGCCATTTTCTTTTGACTGCTATGCCACACTTGATGAGACTTCAATTTCCATAGGTATCTTTGCAAATTAGTAAATTTCTCAAGCAGAAAAGTATTCCATACAAGTGCGTTGTATAGGTTTGGACACAAAAATGCACTGAAAACATAGGACAAATACTTTGAATGCCATGTGGCATATGCAGATCATAATTGTAAATAAATTTATCAATGATGTATTCTTCTTTAGAGAGAATATGTCAGAAACAAAGAGCAATGTGTATAAAGAAGCATCAAATTTGAAGTGTTATTTGTTTTAGAGGCTTTCCTCAGGGACAAAACCATATCCAACTACCATTGTACGCCTAGGACACACAAGCAACACACAATAAAATTATTTTCATTTGCCTTACTTTTGACTGCACTTAGCAAACACGTTCCTTGGTTTGATCCTCCTTTGGAGATGTTTGGTCATACCAGAATTTGTTTGCTTCAAAGAAATACTTTTCAATCCTCCTCTTAAGCATCATAGACCTTCAAGAGAGTCATGGCTCCTCCAAAAACGTGGCTTTGATACCACTATTGGCCCAGATATCAACAAATAATAAGAAAAAATTAAATTGTGAATATAAATCTCAACACAAAATATAATAATGTATTCATTCAAGATAAAATAATTACAATGTGGGTAAAAGCTTTATAAGGTTTTACGGGTGGTTACATGATGCAACCAATTCCTATGAACCAGCGTATTTAAAAATAAACTAATTAAAAACATTCAAATAAAATTCTTTTGGATCATAAACCCAACATCTCTCTCTTTACAAAATGCAAGTTTGATTGGCTCATATATAGTGGCTGGGATTTCTGTCAATGTTATAGCATCGTTTTGACAATATCTCTCCTCGCAATGTGCATGTTTTGGTTGAGTAATGAAGAAATTAGCGAAGTTTTTTCTTGGAGTTTTGGTAAGGTAAGTTTAACATAAAAAATTTGTTGAATAAAAGGGAAGTCTCTTCCATTTATAGATTTGTTTGTTGAATGTGAGCCATTGATCCAATATGAAGATCAATGGTTGAGGATCAATCCTCATCCTCATAAATGTTGAAGGGTGATTTTTTAATGAAAGCTATTAATAGAAGGATGGAGTATGTAAGAGTTCCAAATTATGAAGATATTGTGTGTGTAAAAGGTATGTAAGAGCATATTGAGTGTGTAATAACATGTCATACCTTTTGCTTGCACACTTGTCTTAGTGATGTCATCTTTGGTGAGAGAATAATCCAAATTTGATTTTAGAAAATAGGAAATTTCAAAAAGCTATGAAATTTATAGATTATAACTAATTAAGAGGGCTTACTTAGCTACAAAAATTAATATGATTTTTGTATTGTTTTTTTATCAACTAAACATTCCATTTACTTGTCCTATGGTAACATTTGCAAAGTGTTGACTTGATTCGAGATGTTGTTGATAATTTCAATGTTGTGTTATGGTGCATTACCCCAGTTAAGAATATGTTGTTGTGATTTGGGATCAAATCGATAATTTTGTGGATGATTTATAACAATTGATGATTTCTAGTTAAATTCATACATTTTTTTATCAAAAATCATTTTGACTGTAATTTGAACATGAAAGTGATGAAATTGGAGTGTCTACATAAATCTATTAGAATCTAAGAGCAAGTTCTAATAATGCTAATGGTTCATGTGGTATTTTATGTTGGCATACAAAACAAAGTCTATATATTATAGTATTATATTGTAATGTTATATGCATATGTACCCATTGTATACAAAGTGTTGATGAATATAAAGAAAGAGTTCTTGTCTGTACTACAAATGGTTGCATTTTCTTATGGTTTTATGTATAAATTGTATTAATAATGGTGTGTAAGAAGTATAGATGTTGAATATTGTTAAAATTATTTGTAGTTTGTAATCTTCAAGGGTTTAGGTAGAAAAGCAAGCTTTTATCTAAGTGCACATGCATATGATCGCTTCCTATAATAACATAACATGGTTCTCAATGCTCTCAATATGTTTTGGTGAGACCTCCACACTTATATAAATGAATATGCTAATATGACTATGAATGGGTGCACAACCATTGTGATACTATCCTCTCTCTAAATGTTTCTATGCGAGAAAGTCAAGCAAATGGATTTAGAAACCTAAACCATATAAAATTTTAATAGATTAAAATTTGAACAATAAAATAGTGGCAACATTGGTCAAATATTCAATGTGGAAATATCTCTAATATTATTAGTTCATACAACTTAATTGTGATGATGACTAAATATTATTAAATATAGTTTATTTGAATAATAGTTATATTACATATAATAAAAGATCATTTATAAAATCGTTCACTTAATGAGTAAAATATTATTTAAATTAAACATACATGGTAAACATTTATGAACTAGCAAAACACTACTCAAAATTTAAAAAGTTTAAAAACGATATAAATATGAAAGAGACAAGTTTGAGAGATTATTAGATATCATTACATTTCAATTGTTTTTGGAACCATATAATATAGTTCATCATTAAAATGATGTTACATTACTCAAAATTCAAATAAGTTTAAGAACGATATCAATATAAAAGAGACAAGTTTGAGAGATTATTATATATTATTATATTCTAATTGTCTTTAAAACCATATAATATAGTTCATCATTAAAATGATGTTGAAGTATATTATATAGTTTGAAACAGGGTTTAGAGATTATTGAATACTTATTAAATTTGAATTATCTTTGGAATTTTATAATATAATTCATCATTTAAATAATGTTGAACTATATTATATAGTTTGAAATGTACACTGAAATTTATTATCTATGATGTTTCATTATATAGTTTGAAATGTACATTGAAATTTATTGTCTACGATGTGAAAATTTATTTTTGTAACATTATTAATTGTAGAAACTTGAAGTCCAATATAAATATTGTTCAACGTATTAATATAATTAATAATTAAACAAAAAAAATGGTAAATCTAGAAAATAATGTATTGCATTTCTTTTGATTTAAAAAAAATAAAAATAAAAATAAAAATCAATATTAATAGTTATTCTATAAGTGTTATAAAGACGTGTAATGGAACGAGTTCATTATTATAATTGACCTTAAATTTGACATTTATTTTTATTTTTATTTAAATAAATCGATGTTAAAATCATAATATATTAACCATATAATAGAGTGGAGCTTTTTTTTCTAGAATAATATAACTAAATTAATGTCATTTATTACCACTATTTTCTTCAAAATAATATAATTAAATTAATATTAATTATCCCCAACTAATAAAAAATCAACACGAAAAATACTAAAATTATTAATCAATATAATATATTAAAAATTTAAAATAAAAACTTTGAAATTAATCTCTAAACATATTTAATATAATATTTATCCCAATTCATATTTTTTAAAATTTTATAAGTTTTAAATTTATTTTAATCAGATAATAACACAACATTTAACTTTGCCATTCTAATTTAAATAACCTAAATTAATATTAACAAAAAAAAATATAATTATATTATATTTAAAAAAATATATAATTATTATCTAACACATCACAACTCAAACTCTAAGACTCAAAAACAACAAAATTCATAAATCAAAACACAATCCAAACAAATAACAATACAACAAAATTTAAATTTTTGTTAAATCTTTGTGTTACATAAACTTAAATTACATAAGTGGTGGTTGCTAAGTTAACATTAGCAAACACTTATTTCTTATAACCATAAGTCTTAAGCCAACACTTAGAAATCTCAGAAGCCATGGATCTTTATCTTCTCTTTCTTCACCAACCCAGCCTGACATGAAATTTCAACCATTTAACATATAAAATACTTCATGATAAATAAACTAACAAGAGAGGAGGCTGAATGAAATTTAAGTTCAGCTTTTAGATAAGTGTTCTTAGATTAAACTTTAAGCGATTTTGGATCCTTATTTCGAATTACATTTCATAAATCATCATTATAATAAGAATTTGATCCAAAAATACTTACACAGTTTAATCCAGAAACACTCATTCTTCTATCGATATTTAACTTACATTAGTTAAGAAGTGCGAGACATTCTTCCTCTGGTCACCCTGAAGCTGAATGACTTTACCCATCTCCACGTCCTGCACAACAGTGCCATTGCAACAGAAATCTTTTTTCAAATCCTTCAGAATCTTATTGTAATTGTAATCAGTGCCAAGGCCTTGCACTGTGGTCAAACTCTTTCTGCCACTACGCTGCTGAATCCGAATATGGACATACGCCTTCGCTCCTGCTCCTCCTACCTCTGTCTCTGTCTCTTTGAATGGGTCTGCACAGCATCCAAATCACACCCATATAAGTACAATATTTAAATAACGTATATACAATGCATGTACATGAACATTATGAATGGCTTAGCATTACCAAAGGCGTTAGGGACGTTAATATTCAAGTCTGACATTAATTATCAGCTTTCAATCCACCTTGTAATGCAAACTTATGGGTTTCTGTAGTAAGATGGAGCCTTGCCCATAGTTATTTATAGGAAGAAAATCAGATTTCCTCCATTTCCTATCGATTCTTTGCAATCCAAATGAATCATTTTCTAAGAAACAATGCTCTGGCCAATGTGCTTATTATTATTCCATATAGAGAAGAATAAATGCATTCTAGAGTGGGGTGATAGTGATGGAATATTGTGATAGTGAAGTATAAAGGGTATTGATAGCTTTAGGAATATAGTCATAGAATTAGTGTTGAGAACCTTGAACATGATAGATAACTGTGGGTATGGGTAGGGTCTATCTCATTGGTGTATTGATATTTTTCTTTATCATGCATACAGTGACTGTAGATTAAGAGAGGGATTTAAATATTAAGTCATCAAATTGAAAATAAAATGTTTAGAAATATTTGTAGAACATCAATTTTTTAATTTTTGTAAACAAATAATTTAAGATTTTAAAAATCAAATATCTCAAATAGACTTAGCCAAAAATAAACTTTTATCATATTTTATAAAAAAATTTAATATTTCAAAAATAACATTTTATGAAAAAACTTAATATCTCACAATATAAAATTAGTACACAGATTACATTTTCTTATTAAAAAAATTCTTAAAAATAAAGAAGGCATATAGAACCTTTATAGTGATCTCAATGTCAAGAAAGTGAAGGCACCGTTATATAAACTTTTTATATCTTATACCCTTAAAGAAAATGGAAGCACATATCTTCATTCTAAAGAACCTCTTCAGTGGTCCACTCAGCCTTTCTCAAACGAATGTCCTCCTTTCATTGTTATCAAGTACACCATGATTTAGGTCTTGCCTCATACAAAACAACTTTCATAGATAAGAATATTGTTTATAGTTAAAAAAACAACGGTTGGAATAAGTACTTCCATTATGTGAGAATTTTATTTATTTATTTATTTTTGAGCGTTTTATATTTATATTAAATAAAAAGTATTTTCATTATATGGAAATATATATTAAACATTTTAATTGTGTAAAGAATAAATATTATTCAATTTTTATGTTATTTAATTTTATTATATTTGCATTTCAAAATGTATATTATTATCATTTACAAAAGAATAAAAAAGGAGAGGGAACAAATGACAATAAGGTACATTAGGATGTTGAAGTTCCAAAGTTAAGGCCTCATTTTATTTGAGAGACAACTTCGATGTCATATCCAACTTTATGTGGTAAATCGAAGCAGTTTCGTCATAAATAGGCTCATCATCATTTTTGACCTATTTAGATTCTAAATTGATCTCATCAAAGGTCAATCAACTAAATTTCCTTGACAATTTCTAACATTATCAAATATAACACATGTCAATGATTTTGACAAATAATACTTTACAAAATTATAAATAAACTTTTCCTATGAATTGGGAATTAGAAATGCAACATTTCTTAACTTTGAACTTTTTTATCTTTAGGTATCCAATTTTACCTTGGTCCTCTCACTTTGCCTCATAATTCTCTCTTTACCTAGATTATCCCTAAAAAATATCTTAAAAATCTTATAAATATTTAAAATTAACCCCAAAAAATTATTTTTTTCACAAAAATCATGTATAAATCATGAATTTTTAGTGATGAATTATGTTTTATTGGAAAATCATGATTTTCTTGATTTTTTTGTGATTTTATAATGTTGAATATGTAAATCATGAGTTTTGGGGTTGAAAAAAGTGTTTTGGGCTGCGTATAGTGATTAGTCCCGAATAAATTTTGTGTTTTACAACTATGGTTGTCATACAAATCTAGGTTGAAGTATAACCTTACATATACATATGATCTAATAATTACATGTTTTGCTGATAAGGAGAATGAGATGTTATATATTTTTGACACGTTAATGGTGGTGATTAGGTTGAGATGACACATTAATGGTGGTGACTAAAATGAGATGACACAATAATGATGGTGATTGGACTGAGATGAAAGTGATTTTATGTCTCTAGTGATTCCCTACCCTCTTATTGATAAGATAACCTAAGAGAGAGCTACCTATGACTTAGTAGATTTAGCAATTACACCAAAAATGTGTAATGAAAACATTGACAGGGGTAGGGACATATTAACCAGAGAGAGTGAGAGGAAAAGTAAGGAGCAATAAATTTTAAGTTAAAAGGAAATGGAAAATTAGAGGAGCACAAGAAGCCATGGGGAAATAGATGAAATGAATGAAGTTTTACAAGTACAATTATAATAAAGAGAAAGGTGGTTATACAAAAGGGAACTATGAAATGTTAGGTGGTCTTTGCTCTTTTTTCTTTCTAATTTTAACCTATAATTTATCTTGCATTTTTTGCATATCGATAGAAAAAGAAAGGAGGAGAGATATGAAGGTCTTGCGGTTATTGTAAGAATTTCACATTTAATAATAGAAAACAATATTTCATACCAATTTATTTTTTATTGGGAATGACTTAAAAGCGATACCCTTATTTCAACATTAAACAATATTTTAAGCCAAATCAAGATTAAATTTTTAATTAATTATGCAAAATTAGATAAAAAACTTTACAAAATCTAGAAAACAAATCCATTGGAACTTCCAAAAGCTCTTCTAAAACCTTGAAGGGGGCATCAGGATTGAGGAATTTAATATCCCTATTGGGAGCCCAACCTTTGATTCCAAACTTAAATCTCTGAAGAATTTTAGTGGAAAACTTGTGACCCCTCTCTAGGAGATTGAGGTGGATATGATGGTGCCCACTAAAAGGGAACAAAAGGTTGGGGAAGATGAGGGAAATGTGTCTAAGAAGGCTAGAACTGAAAAGGAGGACTCTAGCTAGGTTGAGGAGCCAGTCAAAGTTTTAGACCTTGGTCCCAAATGGGGGGGGGGAGTGATCATGGGGGTGGTGCTGAGAAGCCTGGTGGAATAAGAGTTTGTAGATCTATTCATATTGCTAGAATCCCATCCATTCACCCCAAGTGAATTGAAATTTGGATGAGTTTGAGTCTGAGGATTCCATGAGGGAGGGAGAAGATGAAACACCTACTGAATCTATTCATGAGGAGGAAGGAGCAAGCCATTTTACTAAACCAAATAAATCTATCTTAGAGGAGATGGAGGAGGCTACTGTTGAAGCCCATGTCAAGAAGAAGGGAAACTACTCATTGTGTGTTAAGATTGATAATGAAATAATGGAGTTCAAAGATAAGATGGATAAAATGTAGAAGAAATGGTGGGTGATGGCAGAATTTGCTACCAAGGCTCTTCATCGTGTGGTTTCAGTGTTTGCTGCTGTCAAAGACTTTGATGACAAGGTCAGGGATGTGGGGGTGGAAATCCTCAATGATTACAAGGATATGGGAAAGTTTTTGGCTAATTATGGGACTGTTGATAGTCCTTAATGGTCTTGTTATCTTTCATGCTTTAGTGTTTTTTCATGTTTGTCTACTATTCAAGTGTTGATAATGTATTGTTTATGGCTCAATTGAGGCCTTTTTGCCCTGGGGGTTGTTTTGTATAGGGTTCAAGACCCTTTTTTCCTACCAAACTTATCAAAAACAAATTTGTAAATAATAAACTAATGAAAAAATCCTTCATTAGCTACTTAGATTGGGGTTAATGGAAATTTATTCTTAAATGACAATTATTTATTAGCACTTCAGGTTACTTCTCTTAAAAATTAGATTTTTTTATATTTACATATTACAGTTTAAGAAATGAACTTTGTAATCCCAAGTAATGTAAAGGATAAAAAAGTAGAGTAAAGCCTATAATTTCTCAAATATTTCATGATTTAAAAATTAATGCCGAATTGAACATACATTAATAAATTGAAACTGTAATAATAAGCATTCTTATTTCAATGCAATAGTTTTTGTTTATCTAGAAGTATATAGTTTGGACATAATTAAATTAATGGGTTTATTATAATATGTTTTTAGAAAAAATGGTAGAAGCCACAAATAATCTTGTATAGGGATAAAATTTACAACTTCTATATTAATAACTTAAACAATAACAAAGTAGAGATGGAAAGAAAATTTAACAACACACCACTTCTTTTTCTATATAATGTGAAGGAGATGACACTCCCAAGAAATAAAATTAGAGTTGTCACACTTTTTGATAATCTACATAAATATGCAAAGATATAATAAAATATTAAACCTCGTCATAAAAATTAATAACTAAGTTCATATAATTTCACTTATAATCAATGTAAATAGAATGCCATATCAATTAGGGAGAGTCATAATGTGTTGATGTCATGAGTATGACTAAGTTCATGAATGAAGAAATAATGAACACCTCATAGTAACTTATGTGTCAAATAAAATAATTATTAGAAAACCAATAACCAACCCAAAATTATTTTTAAGGTCATTTTTTTTCCCATTGAAATATAAACATGGTGACTAAGGTACCGACATCATTGTATCACAAAATGACAACAAAGTAGATAGGGAAAAAAAGTCTACTAGCACATCAAGATTTGGAGGAATGACAGAGCAATAATTAATACTTTCAATTTGAAAATAACCAATTAATGAAAGATATAATGTTGCCACATGGGTTTTATTGATGTTTTTGTATGGATATTATTTACTTTGTAAATGTGTGCTAGTAAATGTGACATGCATTGGTGATAAGTATATGATGGTAAATATGATACGCATTGGTAAATTAAAATACTATGATCTTAAATGTCATTAATAGGATTCATTGAATGCCATTCCTCCTTTGATAATATTTGCATGTAATTATTCTTTATGTTAGAATTTAAAGCTAAATGTGATGAATTTTTTATGTGAATGGGTGGTACAATGACAAAATTGTTACGGTATTGCATATGATATTATAAAATAATGATATCAATGATTCTATCAAAATGTAAATCCCAATGTAATGAAGTGAATTAAAGTCTACGAAGACGAAAAAATCTTGAGATTATAGATGTAAACACTTTAACAATGTTTATGAAATAATAATAGAGCTATAAAATGGATCAAAGATGGTAAAATATTACAGTGTAGGTGTACAAATTGAGTTAGAACTATGCGGGATTCATTATTGCTCTATTAGTCCTTTGAACCCTATTAAATTGTAAACATACTTTTTATTTTTTTGGCCATTTGTATATTTTAGTAGATAGGAATGCCTTGAAAACTTAGATTTTGGGTTAGTTCTGGCTAAATATTGTTTGATTATTTTGTTTTGTTTTGTACCAATAAAGTTGTTGCACCTAGGTTGCATGGAAATTGGTGTTTGCATTTTTTCCTTCTCATTTTCATGGTTATGGAATAATCATGTGGTTTTACTTATAAATTCATCTGAAGAGGTTTAATATTTGATCAAATCCTTGCATATTTTTCAAATTTTGTCAAATTTGGGTTTGAAAAATATTGAAAGGAAAACTTTTAATTGAGGATATTTTGAATATTGCATTTATTAATGTCAATGATCTATTTTGTGCCATACTTTTTTGAAAGTGGATATATTCTTGCAACTTTGTGTGTTGAGCTAAGGTATAAAAATCCAAAGTTTTTTTTTAAAGATTTAATTGATTGATAGAAAGGCCTATTTGTATGAAATTGCAGCAAAGTTGGTTATTCAATGTGTTAATTCATTCAAATTATATAGTTTTTTTTTTGGTGTATGGTGCTAATCTTTCTCTATATCTTTACTTCGTTCCTTTTTAACTTGTGAAAATAGACATTGTGACTTGTAAGTTTTGTCCATAAAAAAAAGTGTTTGCTTGGGCCCAAAATATTATTATATCAAAGACTTTAATGATAAATGTTATTTTTCAGATACCTCTGTGTGTGTGTGTGTGTGTGTGTGTGTGTGTAATTTTGTGTATATCTTGAATCAAACTTAGTTTATGGAAAACAATCTTCATTATCTACATAGACCAAGGTTAATGTGCGTTTATCCTTAAATGATTATTTTTCATTAGCATATTAGCTTTCTTCTCTTAAAATGGAAAATTTTGACATGCACGAACTATGCTTTAATAAATAAACTTTGTGATCCCAAGTATTGTAGAGGCTACAAAGTATAGTAGAAGCTGAAAAGTTCTCAAATCTTCCATGGTTTAAAAAATTGAGGATACATTAAACATGTGTTAAGAAATTCAAAATATAATATAAACAATATTATCCTAGTGCTATAGTTTTTGTCTAGTTATATGTATATAGTTTGAATATTAATAAATTATTGGGTTTGACGTAATATGATTTTGAAAAAAATGTAGAATTCATAGATACCATGTTCCATGGATAAAAAATACAACTTACAACTTACAAATTCTATGTTTAAAAATTAAAAAGAAGCAAATTAGAAATGGAAAGAAAGTTTAGCGGCACACCTCAATCCATTTCTCTATAATGTGAAGGAAATAGAACACTAGAGGAATAAACTAAGAGTGACACCACCCCAATAATATGAAAATATGGAAGGATATTATTAAATATTAAATATCATCATAGAAAGTGATAAAACTACATAATTTCACTTATAATCAATGTAAATAAAAATGATAGGTCGATTTAGGTAAGTTATAATGTGTTGATGTCATTAGTTGATTAACTTTATGAATAAATAAATACTCAACACCTCTATAAATTAAGTGCCAATGGAAATAACTATCAAGAAACTAGTAACCAACTCAAAATCTACTCTAAGGTCATTGCTTCCTATTAAAACATGCATATAGTAATTAAGAAATTGACATCCTTATATCATAAAATAAATTTAGATATATAAAATAAGTTTACTAGCACAACATGATTCAAAGGAACAACATATCAACATTAAAAACTTTCAATTTAAAAATCAACAATGAATGAAATAATACTTTATTATCAATAAATATTGGGGTTAATGTAAATTTATCCTCAAATATAAATTCTTTATTAATGATTGCACGAGGGTGGGACCAGGTGCAATCGAGGGGGTAGTCGAAGACATAGGAGAAACAACAAATAGGGGAATGATAATAGATAAAAAGAAAGGTGGGGATTTCATATTTGCCTAGTTGGGGTAATCATGGTAAGAAGGATATAATTAGAGAGTTAGAGGAGTAGATTGGAGAGGTGAAGGGATTGGTGGGAGGTAATGGGATTTCAAAAAAGAAGAGGGAGTGTTAGGGTTTGGGGAAAATACGATTCCTCTAGAAGGATCTCAGCAAAAAGAGGATTTTGATTTAGGGGAGAGTGGTGGGGTTGATTTAGGTCAAGCTTCTCTTTGCACTGAGGAAAAACTAAAGATATGAAAATTTATGGTTCTTGATTGTAAATTAGATAAATTTGAAGGTAAGGTTGAGATTTTGATATACCAAGCCCTAATTTGCAAATGTGTGGGAAAATGGCCAATGATCAAGGAAATTAAAAGTTGGATCCAAGATAACTAGGGTCCTAGAAAAAAGGTAATATTCTTGCCTAAAGGGTTTTTTTGGTGTTGTTTTCTTATAATAAATAGAAAGAGAATATCTTAGGATCACCTTTTTGGTCTTTAAATGGCATTGGGTTAAGGATGCAAAATTGAAGCCCTCATTTTGATCTATTTGTAGCTAGGAATGGATTTTTTTTGGTTTGGGTGAGATTTTATGGTTTGCTAATGGAATATTAGGGAAAGGACTGTCTGGTGGTGTTGGGAAGAATGTTGGGAACTCTGATTGAGATTGATGAGGTAGGCATTAAAAGAGGAAGGGTGGATTATGCAAAAGTGAGGGTTTCCATGGATTTGGATAAAGGGATTCTAGAGAGTATCTTGATTAAATCTACAAGGCAAGAATGGAAGCAAAGGGTGTGATAATAATTGGAGGAGCTTATACAATGAATCAACTCATGCAAATGAATAATGGAGAGAGTCGAACATAATCGATTATTTCAATATAAATATATTATGCTATTCTCTTTGATTAATTCATCTAGGACATGTTACATATTTATACGAAATGTATTTCCTATAAATTCTCTCCTAAAATCTCTCATACTTGAATCCTAAGCACACACCTAAATATGATATACTGTTGTGACATGCAACAGTATAATATTCTAACATACTTACCTTATTAACCATATGGTTATAACAACTTGGTAATTACTAACAAACTATTACTTATTTACTTCTCGATAAATATTAACTTTGCTATTTAATTTTTACCATCTCGGTAATTATCCCATGTAAACATTATCCATAACATTCACCCCCCTAATGTTGACATGATACAACATAACTCCTTTTTCTATTGTAACGTGCTACATGAGCTTGACTCATAATATGGATTAAAAAAAGTGTGTAAACTTCCAATTGGCTGTCTATCTTATTACACATGACCACAACTATGTGAAGGAACACATCCCACATTTACTCCATGAAAAGAATGCACTTGACATTCCACTGGTGGATCATCTTCATAAAGAAGGAAGGTAGTCAGAGGACCACTATACCAATAGAAGTTTATCTACCTTTTTACATCTATGGTTTTCTAGATTGACCACTAACCCTTTCCAAATTTATGAGTGTTATAATAAACATAGAAACACACTCTACAATGTTTTCTACTAGGAGTTAAAACATTAGGATTTTATTTACATCTTCTGCACACCAGACTAGAACTGAAAGAAAACACACACTGAATGTCATGTTTGAACTTGTAAGAAATTAACTTCTTACTTGTAGCCACTATGTATGATTGTGCCACTAAATCTCACATAACAATGAAGATTGCCATTACCATTGGTAGTGTTCCTTGACTTTAGCTGGTTTGATTTTGAATGGAAAATGAAGCATTACTCTATGTTCCCCTCCCATAATGTGAACATTTCCAGAAAAATAAACACACTAAAAAATTTGACATCCAACCCATACTGAAATGAAATACACACCACATAAAGTCACCAAAATATTGATGTGGCTCCATTATTGGTGACTAATGAGAGGTCATTGAAAGATATCCTTCCTCTATGTAGCCTCTAGCCTCTAGTAATGGATACTGCTTACTCAGGCGATATGTTGATGAGATGATCCGATGGTTCTGGTAAGTTCTCTATTGATTGCTTCCACAAAAATTAGAACCCCCTCATTTTTTGGATGTTGCATACAAGCAAAAATGCATCTGTAAAGCAAAAATGCATCTGTAAGGATTTTTTTTAATTTATAATTTGGGCTTTTTTACAAATGACAACTTAAATTTTTAACATTAATGACCAATAGGCTAATGACTAAATACACTTTGATTTTTAATTCTAGGATATTTGTGACCATGACCTTATAAAAGAACTAGTAAAGGCTTATTAAAATTACAAAAAAACTAGACATAATATAAAATTCATACAAACTCAACTATTAAGATCTTGGACCAATATAACGCAACCTATGCTCTTTATACCTAGAACTCAAAAAATACCAAAACATAAACATGTAAACTTACAAGCAAGTTTTGTCATTTATATATTATGGATTGGCTAGTATTTGAAGACTTAGCAGATCATTATACAGACTGCAAATGAAAGTAGAGTTGACAGTGCATGTAGATAGGAAGTGAAAATATCAAAGTATGAGAAAGTCAATTTTGATTCTCCATGATTGTTCCAATTGGGATGCTAAACTCCATGGCAAGCCAAAGAAGACTGCATATGAACCACACTAAGAGAGATCTAAGTGGCCAAAAATTAATTCTTGAAATATTAAAACAATTATATCATTGAATGCTACACAATTTTATATGAAACACACATGATAAATAACTCAATGATAGACCAGATTGTCAATCTCCAAATAGGTGACAACTATCATGGCGAGTGTCAATGAACTCCACTAATGGCTGAGAAGAATGCACAATCGAGATAACCAATGTAATAACTCTACATCTAAATGCATGCTAAGGTGGTTCATGAAGTAGAATGATGCATGAAATATAAAGGTCCAAAGTGAACTCTATAGATTATGTATTTCACATGTGCTAGGTCTGACATCTTATCAAAAATCAAGCTTAAATGTAAAAAACTAATGCAATCAAAATAGATTATTTAGTGCACCATTCAATTTAAAAACTACAATGTTTAGGAACATTGTTCAATATATATTATGGATATGTCAACATATACTTTGAATGCTATTAGAAGAATAGAGACACCATTCAAATAACAATAGACAAACCTTAATCTACGCTAATAAGCTCTCAAAACTAAACACAATATCCTATGAACTCTTTTCTTACCAACAAAACTCCATACATAGGGGCAATAAGAAAATCAACTGCCCCATAACAACTGTATTTAGTTTTTCATCATGGAAGTAGATTAGTATGCTCTGATACCAATGATAGAAATTAGAGGAGTTTATAAAATGAATCAACTCATACAAATGAATAATGGATAGAGCCAAACACAATAGATTCTTTCAATATAAATATATTATGTTATTCTCTTTGATTAATTCATTTGGGACATTTTACATATTTATAATAAATGTATTTCCTATAACTTCTCTCCTAAAATCTCTCATACCCAAATCCTATGCACACACCTAAATATGATATATTGTTATAATATGTAACAATATATCAACAATATAATATTCTAACATACTTACTATTGATGCAAGAGATTGCACTCAGGGCAAGGAGGCCTAGCTCTTGCCTTCTCCTCGCAACATGGAAGCTCCTCTCTCACCTGTGGGATGATGAAGCAGGAGAGGAGAGTCTCTAGATAGGGGCTAGCTCCCTTTGATGTATCATGTTTATTCCAGCAAGTGTAAATACAGGCACACACACACACACACACACACATATATACACAACTATATAATATGGGGGGATGAAAAGGGAAAAGAGATGCAGGAAAATAAACTACTCTAAGGTGGTGATACACCAAAACAAGATGACCTTCTCACATCCACTCTCAAAATTAGACAAACACAACATACATACACTCAGACTTGGCAGAAAGACCAGGCTGCTGGAAACGGCAGGGAGGTTCTGATGAAAACACAAAAACAGGGACTCACTAAGATGCTATGAAATACATACTGTAAATGACTTCCTCTATCCTATACTTCCAAATAGAGCTCTTGTCCTGTTAGCTACATAAAAATGGTGCTTTGTAGATAACTAGTGTGTTGGTGTCAAACCTGTGAGAGCATTAAAGGACAATGACTAAACACAAATCAACACTCAGAACATACATAGAATATCTATCCAAGAAGAGGTAAAATCTATGTTTATAGATTCAGGTAGAAATTTTAGCAGGGCTGCACCTTGTAAAATTGTGAAAAGATCCTTACAAAATGACCAAGTTCGCAATATATATGGAAAGTCCAAGAGGCTCATTTGGCACTCTTTTGTTACAAGTGGCCTATTGCATCTATTCATGAAAGGAAACAAGCCACTCAAAATATTAATGAGCCATCTGCTTTCTCTGCTCAAAATCTGCATTTCTCTTCAGGTTGCTTACACGGTTTGCCTTCTCATTTAATGCAAAATGGAGAAACTAGTTGATTCACCAGCTGCTTGCATTCCAAATGATCAATTTGCTGGCACTATTACACCTAATGGAGTCATTTCTTCAATTAGCACCAGTTAGACCAACTACTCACTCATTCCTTATTCATCACTTTGTCCATTTTTTTTAGACTCATTTATCCCCTGGGGTGAACATCTTGGTAGGTTTTTGTGTTTTGAGCTCCTTTCCATTGCTAACACTTCCTTCACTTTTGAAGACAAATGGCCATTTACCTTCGTGAAAGTCGACGTTCATATGGACGTCATTGGTTTGAAAACCAATGGCTAATCTGCTCTTTTAGACTTGATGTCCTCTGGGATATCACCATCTCAGTCGCAACACTATCGGGTCCCTTGTCAGCCTTTTGCTTATTCTCCTTCCCTACAGGCACCCCTTTTGCCTTTGAAACTACCCTTCGCATTTGGCCTGGAAGTCCCCCGCAAGGGCATCTGTCTTTGCTTTGTTTTATTTACACAAATTAAAAGTCCACAAAATTTTTGTTTCCTTGGTATTTGCAGCTTGAAATCCTTCAGGACTTAGTCTATTTTGATCAAGGCTTGATTCTTGAACTTTGAACTTGAACCTTTGAACTGGATGGGTCCCTTTTTATTGAAGTGTCGACCCTTTGGAAGGGCTCTAAGCCTTTGAACTGCCCCTCAGTTCAAGGGCATACCCTTGAACCATGCATTGAACTAGGCTTGTTGAACCAATCTGTTGAACCAAAAGTGGTTCAATGGTTCAAACAAGCACACCGATTTCCATTGAACCAAGCTGACGAACCTTTCTTTTGAACTTTTTCATTGAACTGAACCTGTTGAACCAAAATGGTTCAACGGTTCAAGGTTCAACCAAGCGCTCCGATGACTATTAAACCAACTGAACTGAGCCATTGAACTCTTCATTAAACTGAACCTGTTAAACCAAAAATGGTTCAATGGTTCAATCGTTGCATGCCAATGACTGCTAAATCGGATCCAGTGGGCTTCCTGTTGAACTGAACCCATTGAACCAAAATGGTTCAACGGTTCAATGGTTGAACTAAGCGCACTGATTTCCCCTTTGAAATGAAGTTGATGAACTTTTCTCTTGAACTTTTGCCCTTTGAACCAAAATCGTTGAACCACGGCTAATGAACCACCATGAACCGAACACGTTGAACCTATGTCATTGAACCAAGTATGTTGAACCTAGCCCGTTGAACCAAAAATTGGTTTAACAATTCAACGGTATGACGGTTGAACGCTATTTGAATTGAGATGCTGAGCTTGAAGATGGATGAAACGAAACTTGAAGAATCATGGCATGAACATGTAACCTAGAAAACACTGGTTTGAAGATCATGGGAAGAAGGTGACCACAATTTTGCTTGTAGGAAAAAATTGGTCAACAAATGGTGGCTCACAGGGGAAGCATGCCTGCCATGCTTAGAAACCCAGTTGCTTTGCAAATCCATTGGGCATGGAGTCAAACAGTAACTTTGAAAATCAGCAACAACTCTGTTAAAATTTAGAACCAGTCACACAAATCTACCTCCAAGGAAAAGAAAGCACACGCAAGACTAAGAAAACTACTACTTATGCAACAACACTTAAGGAAAAATAGGAAAGAAAACAAGGGAAAATATGTACAGGTGAACCAAAAAAATTAGTGGCAATGCTTCAGATGTATCCCATTAATTGGGATACGTAGTTCTTTGCCATCCAACCTAGAAAGTTAGAACACATTATGATGCTTGCACTGAGTGATCATGTAAGGACTGCTCCATAGGGCATCAAATTTTGCATGTTTTTTAGGCTTAACTTGATCTTCATCCCATTTTAGGACAATGTCTCCTTTAGAGAAATCTCTTGACAATGATTTCTTGTCGAAGTGCCTTTTCACTTGCTATTAGCAACTGGTCATAGAAGCCATAGCCCGATCCCTTACCTCTTGGAGCTCCATTAGCTCACATAGCCTGACCTCCATGCTAGTTCCTTCTTCTAGTTGTATTTGGTGGGAGAGATCTAATGCTGGAAATTCAAGCGAGATGGGAAGCCTAGCTTCTCTTCCATACATGAGCATATATGGAGAATTTTTGATTGCTCTCTTTGGAGTAATTCAGTCGGCCCATAGAGATGTCTTTAGCTTGGCATGCCAAGTCCTGTGATTTTATTCCATAGTCTTCTTTATAATTCTGGTCAAATTTTTGTTGGTGGACTCAACCAATACCTTATCAGCCTAGTTTGGGTCAATGCACCTCAAGAGGACCCCAGAGAAATCCCTCCTAAATAATACTTCACCAACCAAGACGTAAGGGAGAGACTGGAGTTTGAAATACCTCCTTTCAGTCTTATCAAGACCCTGTGGGCACTCACCGGTAGTAAGGAAATGCCTCGGGTCCAACATCTAATCCTTTATAATAGTTGGTTCCTTTGTAGTGGCTGCATTGTGAATTAACAAGCTGTCTTCCTTTTCTTGCTTTAAGTCTGCAACGAGCTATTCACATAGGCCTCTTCCCCTGACTGGCTTGGTGATATTAATGTCTATGTCATACTCCATCACTTTGGTAATCCACCCTGCCCTCTTCTCATTTAGGTCTCAATTGGTCAAGAAATCCTTGACGCTAGGGTGTGGGACCATGAGGTGAATCCTGCTATTAGACAACATATGCCTGAATTTATTTAGGCTCCACACTACTACTAGGACTTGCTTTTCTACATACGTGTCCCTGAATTTGAAGTCCTCTAACCCTTGCCTGAAGAAGGTGAGTGGCTGCTCAAAGTCATCACCATTTGCTTGGGTAAGCATGGCATATATCACTTCTTCATTGCTGAATGTATAGAGGTTGAAGTATTTACTAAAGTCGGGGCTGATCAGAGTGGGTGCCTGGGCTAAAGCCTACTTGATGGCTTCAAAGCTATATTTTCTTTGCATTGTCCACTTAAATTATTCACCCTTCCTCAGCATAGAGGTCAAAGGCTTAACTATCTTAGTGAAATTTGGAATGAATCTCCGAATAAAATTTATCCTGCCAAAGAAAATCTGCAGGCCTTTCTTGTGTTTTGGTAAGGACATCTCTAGAATGGAGCAAACTCTCTCGGGGTCAATGGACAAGCCCTCATTACACACGATGTGGTCAAGAAGTTTCCCCTCATGAACGTCAAACACACATTTATTTGGATTAAGAGAGATGCCAAATTCCCTGCATCTCTCAAAAATTTGCCTGAGGTGTTCTATGTGCTAGCTCACTTCCTTGGAGAATACCGTTATATCATCAATGTATACCAGCACATTGTTATTTATTAAGCCACCAAAAGCCATGTCCATGGCTCACTAAAAGGTAGCACCAGTGTTAGATACCCCGAATGGCATCTTCTTGTAGGCAAACGTTCCCCATTTGGTGGTGAAGGCTATTTTGTACTGATCACAGCCTTGCACTAGAATCTGATTATACCCTAAATAACCATCCAGGAGGGAGAAATTCTCACTACCTATTACCTTCTAAAGAATCCACTCCATGCATGGAAGGGGATAATTATCCTTTAAAGAGACTTTATTAAGGTCTCTAAAGTTGACACACAGCCTGATCTCCCCATTTTTTTCTAACAGGAACAAGGTTGGCCAGCCATGAGGAATGCTTAATTAGAAATATAATTCTAGATTCAATTAATTTGGCCAATTCCCTCTACATGAGGGGCTCAATTTTAGGATTGACATGCCTTTGATTTTATGTGATTAGCCTGGCACCTTCTTATAACTCAATGGTGTGCTGGGCAAGTCTTGGGTCGAAGCCCTTCAAGTCGCTGTAATCCCACGCAAACACAACATCAAATTCTTGACACAGTAGAATGAAAGCTCACCTTTCTTAAAATGTGCAAACCTTACCAAGCACAAGCAACTTGTCCTTGAAAATTTTGACCCTTTCGTAATTCTCCTCTTTGGTCATGATGCATGCCTTGTCATTTCTTAGTTGGTCGTCTCCATTGAAAATTCTTTCAAGCGTGACCAGACCTTAAGGGAGTCTATTATTCTTCAACTGAATAATCTAATTTCCATATTGCTACTTCAATTTCACTTGGTTGTGTATTGCGAACTTAGCTTCTTCCTATAGGAAGAAAGTTATCTACTGGTCACTTTTGAAAACTTGCCAATTTTCAATGTTGTCTGGGACAAAGGGTCAAACTACCACTTTCAAGTGGCACAAACCACAATCTCAGCTTATTTCCCTTGAAACATCAAACTGAGCACCAATTGTTGCCAGCCTATCTGCATGTTTTTTCTACTCCCTAGGAATTGAGGCAATGTTGAAGGTAAGGAAATCTTCCATCAAGTCCCAGACCCTATGCTTGTAAGACTTCAGCAAGGAGTTCTTTGTTAGATTCTAGCTCTTCACCTAATTTACAATTAGCTTGCTGTCTCCCAAGACCTGCAATTCCTTAATCCCTCTTTTTCTTGCCCATTCAAGCCCATAGATCAAAGAATCATATTCTAAAACATTACTTGTGCAAGAGAATTAGAAATGGAAAGCTAAAAAGTACCTTTCCTTTAAAGGGGAGACCAGCATTGCCCCACCTGCAGCACCCAACTTACTTTTGGAACTGTCAAAATACAGCTGCCATAGGCCAAGGTCCTCTTGGTCTACCTTCATCAAATTTGGCATGAAGGCACCCTCTTCGTGCATGTAATAGACTCCAAGGTCTGTCTCCTCTATAAACTTGTATGGATCATGTTCAAAGTTATCATTTCCCCACTCATCCAAGAGTAGGTCTGTGACTCCTTCAAGAGCAGAGGACGGAGCTTGGTTTGTCTAGGACTCCTCTAAGTCAATGATTGTGTAACTGACATTCACTACCTTGAGAGTGTATGGTTCTAGATGGTCCTTGTAGAGTGGCTCAGACTCGATTTTCACCTTGGTCCCATACTTGGTTCTAAAAACCAGATATGACCAATTCACTGCTAGATAGCCACCTATTTTTGATGTGAAGTCCCTGGACAGGCAAATTGTAAAATAAGAAGAACATCCACTACCACTATATCATGGGGAATTGAGAAGGTTGGGCAAGCATGCAATGTCAAGCCTAAACCCTTTGTAATCCCAACCATTTTTGTAGGTGTCCCATCTATCTGTAGGACTCCTTTGTTCATTTCTTCATACTTCAATCCCATCTTATCAGCAATGTACTTAGGCATCACTGATGTACTGGCCCCGCTGTCAATTATGCAGTTGTGTACCAAGAAGTCCCCAATGATCAAGGATACGTAGAAAGGGGGAGTCTTCTCTTCCTTCTTTACTTATCTTGGAGTGGAAGGCTATCCATTTGTCATCAAGACATTATCAATGTTTGCTAGAACAACTTGTTGATCTAGCTCATGCAATTCCTTCTTCAATACATCCCTCTGGCCTGGAAGAGACAATGAATCCCATAAAGAGATGCTCACATGCAAATTTTTCATTTGGTCCACTATATTGACTTGGGGACTGCTTGCCTTCATGTTTTCTTTTGGGCTGATCCCAACCGGAGCTATAGGCTGAGGCACTGAAGGTATAAGCGATTGTTTGAAAATTGGGGCCTTTTGAAATGAGTGTGATGGAGGAGGTGTTGCTACCGCTTGAGTGGTAGCTTGCACCTCTCCCACTGCTCTTTTCTTAAATCTTGTGTTGGCTGTAACACAATTAGCTTGATTGTCTACAGTGCCCCCATGATTGATTGCATAAAACTTGCCCTCTAGGTGATTCATAAGAGTAGAATCCAGCTGGGCTTGATTGCTACTTGTGTTGGGCTACATTGAAGGCTCAAAGGCCTGAGATTGAGTAGGTATTTGGTTGTCTACATTCTGAAAATAGTTCATCATCTCATTTGTGTAAACAGCCTGTTCTTAACCATATCCCATGGTTGAATAGCTAGGCTGCTCTTGTACTAAATTATTTTGAACAGGCACCATGGTCTTAGATGATGAGGAGGGACTGGTGTTGTAATTTTGAAATGGCCTAGTTGTAGTGAGTTGCCCCTAACCTTGATTATAATTTTGAAAGGGGGGTCTAGGGGCTTGACCATAATTTTGGTATCCCTGATTTGGTCTGTTGCCTTGAGCTTGCTGCCTTTTAATGGCAATGAGTTCATTGGACATGTTCTGCAATAAAATCTTAACCTCATGAAGCTCGTTTGATAGAACAACAACTAGTTTTTTGATGGCGGGTAGGGGAGCAACTGTGGGAGTGACAACCTAAATTAGGGGCAGCACTTCTGGGAAGAGTGGCATGTGAGGCCTAGGGGCAATTTTCCTAGCTTATACCAAGTAATTCTCAGTTGTTATGGTGATGTCATAAGCAACAGGTAGTATATGCCCTCCCATAGATTATATCATCACTACAATGTCACTATTTAATGCCTTTAAATAGTACAAAAAGGCATAGCTTAGAGTCGGCCTTACCAGGATGGGAATTCTATCCCAAGTCTTTTGAAACCTTGTGTTAAAGTCCTGCATATACTCGTGTGGAGCCCTCTTTATGGTCGTCAGCTGCTCAGAAAGTGAGAGGTCATCACTCTTTTCCCCAAAATGATCTATTAACTGAATGCCCAATTCATTCCAAGAATGTATTGAGTTCACATGCAAGGTCTCGTACCAGTCAAGAGCTTTGCCTTTCAGAGACAATGCTAACAATCTGATGGCAATATTTTCTTCTGTTACATTGTGGATATTACAGAGGTTAGTAATATTCTTAATATGCTTAGTGACTGTAATGGGCCCCAATCCATCGAAAGAAGGCACATTTTTTAGAGCTATTCTCGGAATTGGATCATAGCATGGGAGATTCAAGGGGCTCTCACCACGAAAAGTTGTGAATGGCAAAGCCATGGCTGGGACTAGCTATAACTGAGGTTTTGTTGTGGCTGTGTCACTTATAATAGGTCTAGGAGGATTGCTTTTTGGATAAGGATGAGTTATCTCAAATCATATTCTTTTTGCAGAGTTTAAAGGTAACTCAACAAAATCAAAAGGAACCCCTCTAGAAGTAGACCTTGTGGTGAATTTAGGCATAAAAGATTAAGAAATTGGTCTTAATTAGAGAATTGAAGCTCTAACCAGTGGAGTCTCCAGATGTTGGAAAACTTGAAATTGATGTGACAGGACCAGCATCAATCCTAAAACTTTATTGAGTTATCAAACTGTGTGTCCCACCGAGCGTGCCAAAACTATTGACACAAGAGATTGCACCTGTGGCAAGGAGGCCTAGCTCCTACCTTCTCCTCATAACATGGAAACTCCTCTCTTACCTATGGGATGGTGAAGCAAGAGAGGAGAGTCTCTAGATAAGGGTTAGCTCCCTTTGATGTATCAGGTTTATTCCAACAAGTACAAATACATGCATATATATATATATATATATATATATATATATATATATATAGCTATATAATAAGGGGGGATGAAAAGGGAAAAGAGATGCAGGAAAATAAACTACTCTAAGGAGGTGATACACCAAAACAAGATGACCTTCTCACACCCACTCTCAAAATCAGACAAACACAACATACATACACTCAGACTTGGCAGAAAGACAAGGTTGCTAGAAATGGCAGGGAGGTTCTTATGAAAACACAGAAATAGGGACTCACCAAGATGCTATGAAATACATACTGTAAATGACTTCCTCTATCTTATACTTCCAAATAGAGCTCTTTTCCTATCAGCTATAGAAAAATGGCACTTTGTAGATAACTGGTGTTTTGGTGTCAAACCTATGAGAGCATTAAAGGACAATGACTGAACACAAATCAACACTCAAACCATACACATAATATCTATCCAAGAAGAGGTAAAATCTATGTTTATAGATTCAGGTAGAAATTTTAGTAGGGCTGCGCCTTGTAAAATTGTGAAAAGATCCTTACAAAATGACCAAGTTCACAATATATATGGAAAGTCCAAGAGGCTCATTTGGTGCTCTTTTGTTACAAGTGGCCTATTGCATCTATTCATAAAAAGAAACAAGCCACTCAAAATATTAATGAGCCGTCTGCTTTGTCTGCTCAAAATTTGTATTTCTCTTCAGGTTACTTACATAATTTGCCTTCTCATTTAATGTAAAATGGAGAAACCAGTTGATTCACCAGCTGCTTGCATCCCAAATGATCAATTTGCTGGCACTATTACACCTACTGGAGTCATTTCTTCAATTAGCACCAGTTAGACCAACTGCTCACTCATTCCTTGTTCGTCGCTTTGTCCATTTTGTCTTTTCTGACTCATTCGGCCCCTGGGGCAAACATCTTAGTGGGTTGCTACATTTTGAGCTCCTTTCCATTGCTAACGCTTCCTTCACTTTTGAAGTCAAATGGCCATTTACCTTCATGAAAGTTGACATTCATATGGCTGTCATTGGTTTGAAAACTAATGACTAATCTGCTCTTTTAGACTTGACATCCTCCGGAACGTCACCATCTCAGTCTCAACACTATCAAGTCCCTTGTCAGTCTTTTGCTTATTCTCCTTCCCTACGGGCACCCCTTTTGCCTTTGAAACTACCCTTCACATTTGGCCTGGTAGTCCCCCACAAGGGCATCTGTGTTTGCTTTATTTTATTTCCATAGACTAAAAGTGCATTAAAATTCTATTTCCTTGGTGTTCGTGGCCTGAAATCCTTCGAGACTTAGTCTATTTTGATCAAGGCTTGATTCTTGAACTTTGAACTTGAACCTAAACCTTTAAACTAGATGGGTCCCTTTCTATTAAAGTGCCAGCCCTTTAGAAGGACTCTGAGCCTTTGAACTACCCCTCGATTCAAGGGCATATCCTTGAACCATGCATTGAACCAAGCTTGTTGAACCAAGCCGTTGAACCAAAAGTGGTTCAACGGTTCAATGGTTCAAACAAGAGCGCTAATTTCCATTGAACCAAGCCGACGAACCTTTCTTATGAACTTTTCATTGAATTGAACATGTTGAACCAAAATGGTTCAACGGTTCAAGGTTCAACCAAGCACGCTGATGACTGTTAAACCAAATGAACTGATCCATTGAACTCTTCATTGAACTGAACCTGTTGAACCAAAAATGGTTCAATAGTTCAATCGTTGCATGCCAATGACTACTGAACCAGATCCAGTGGCCTTCTTATTAAACTGAACCATTAAACTGAACCCATTGAACCAAAATGGTTCAACGGTTCAATGTTTGAACTAAGCACACCGATTTCCCCTTTGAAATGAAGCCGATGAAATTTTCTCTTGAACTTTTGCCCTTTGAACAAAAATTGTTGAACCACGGCCGATGAACCACCATGAACTGAACACATTGAACCTATGTCATTGAACCAAGTATGTTGAACCTAGCCCATTGAACCAAAAATTGGTTTAATAGTTCAACGGTACGATGATTGAATGCTATTTGAATTGAGATGCTGAGCTTGAAGATGGATGAAATAAAACTTGAAGAACCATGGCATGAACATGCAACCTGAAAAACACTGGTTTGAAGAGCAGGGGAATAAGGTAACCACAATTTTGCCTACGGGCAAAAATTGGTCAACACTTACCATATTAACCATACAGTTATAACAACTTACTAATTACTAAAAAATTGTTACTTATTTACCTCTTTGTAAATATTAACTTTACTATTTACTTTTTACCATCCTGGTAAATATCCCATGTAAACATTATTTGTAATAAGGTAGATATAGAAAAAACTCCATTAAGATGTTTTAAGTTTCACTATCCAAGGCACATTCAAAAGTATTGTAGAATGAGAAGGATCTCCCCTCAAACCAAATTTCTTTTGATGAAACCCTAGTGGAAACCTAGAATTAAAACATGGGGCCTAGTAATAAGGTCCATAGGTAGGGGTTTATGGAAGGTGACATTGGGTGAGAAAGAGATTCATTTAAAGATTCAAAGTTGGAAAATTAGAAAATAGAGGCACTTTTGGAAAATCTTGGGTAAGAGACAATGGTTTCACCAAAGACCATGTTGAAGATTTGTAAGTTTATTGAACAAGAATCTCAGACTATCAAATTATTAAAATGTTCCTAGCAGTTTGAGGCATAGAAGCATAGGGTAGATAAGTTTCAAGGGGAAAGAATATAAGGCTAGGTGATGGAAGAAGATTTAAGTGGTTTAGAGGGTGAAGAGGAAGAATACTCAAAAGGGAAACTTAATTCTAGGGAAGTATTTTCAATCTTGTAAATTCAGTGTCCCCTTGATCCTCCAAATTGGGGACCTAAGAAGAAAAGAGGTCAAAAATATAAGAAGGAAAAAGTGGTGGGGGAAGTCCTGGGAGGTAAATAAGGTAATTTAGAATTTTTTTTGGATTATAAAAGGTGGGGGGGGGGGGTGGAAATCCCCTCTGTTGGGAAATGAATCTCTTGGAATGTTAGGGGCCTAAATACCCCTAACAAGAAATAGTTAGTTAAGTGTCTCCTTTGTGTGGAGAGACTGGATGTTTTGATTTTGCAAGAAACTAACCTTTGTTTATTAGAAGTCACTCCTTTTATGGATTCTTATTGGTATAGGTAGAATGGGATGTTTGAGGGAGTTGTTGGAGCATTAGGAGGTCTGATAGTGATTTGGTCTCCTTAAACATCTAGGATTAAAGTTTTATAATCTATAAATAATTGGCAAGTGTGTAGATTTTCTATCTTTGGTTATGATATCAATTTTTTGTTGATAAATGTGTATGGACTAATGAGAAGAATGTTGAAGGATAAATGGTGGTTGATTCTATCTAAAATTATGAGAAGGTTTTTAGAAAGTAAGGTGGTTTTAGGGGGTGGTTTTAATGTGATTCTAATCCTCAATGAGAAAATGGTAGGGGTGCCATTTTCTCAGCAAGTCCTTCAAGGTTTTTATAACTTTGTATAGAATAATGAATTGGAGGATGTGGTGCTGAAATCTAGTTGGTTCACCTGGAAGAATAGAAGATTGGGTATAGATAACATTGTTGAACATCTAAATAGATTTTTGATCAATAAAAATGGACAGAGAGTAACTGAAAGGTGGACAGTTGGGTCTTATCATTCTTAGGTTTAGATCATTTTCTAATTACTTTTGTACTGGAATGTGATAAGTTTATAGATAGATTCCGTTTAAAATTTGAATTAATATGGTTAAGGGATTCTATTGAATTCATGTGTAGAAATTTTTATCTCTATAATGACTCTTTGTAGTTAAAGTATCTTGTAAAACCAAAAATAAACAAAATATTTCTAGACAAGCATAAATCAACAATGTTAAAGAAATATAAATGCCAATAATAGACCATTAAAATGAACATTTGAATGCATATAAAATAATGTAGTTCAACCTATGTAAGAATGAATGATGGTTTAGGAATTAACATTATTGAGAATGGAATTTTATTATGGAAAATAAGAACTTCCTTAGACAAGTTATATTATTATGCAAGTGGATATGGGTGTAGATAATTTATAAAGATAGATGGAAATGAGTGAAATGAAATATCATCAATTCTTTTTATTATGAACTGTGCAAAAATACTAACTATTATTTTATACAGGGAAGATAAAATTACATTGTTAAATTATTTGATAAAAAAAATATACTTGGATAACTAAATTTTAGAGGTCCATGGCTTCCTTATTGAAAATAGATTTTGCATGCCTCTTCTTGCTATTGAAAATATTATGTTCATACAAATTGGCCTAGATTTACATCATGTTGAGAAAACTTCTTTACTATCTTCTTCTTTGACTGGGTAATCAAAATCGAGGGTTTGGGGATGATAGCCCCCAATAGAGTCAAGGGGCAATGCCCCTTATGCGCTTCCTATCATGATACAGGGTGGGGTCGAGGGGTAGAGCCCCTTGAAGTTAGGCCTAATTTACCACTTTTGTAACCATAAATCTACTTAGCATTGATTTTTTTTGGATGATTTCATACTATTTTAGACAACTTGATGATAACATGTAATTCTTACTAATTTTTAGCATCTACAACACTAAAAAATTATTAAACACTTAGTCTCATGTATCTATATGTAAATTTAATATTCTAAGATGCATTCTAGTCTAAAGTGGAAGGGAAGTTTGATTATTATTATTTAATTTTTTAGACTGTCGTTGATTTTTTGTTCAAACTTTTTCATCCATATAGATTTAACAAAAGACATTGAAAATAAAGTAAACATCTAGTCCAAAGAGTGAAGTATTTAAATCTTCCAAATATTTTAATTGATATTTTTTATGACATTATCACTATAGTTTAGAAAGAATCTTAAAAATAAAAATTTGATATAAAATTTAGCGATTAATCTATGAAAATAGAAATTGAAATATTGAAATTCTGTGTATGCTAAAAAAATAGTAATAAAATATGTGATTATATAAGACTGACCATTAATGTTGAGATATTTGACTTGCATAAAATCCAAAGCTATATCTTTGCATACTGAAAACTAATTATGTCAAATCTATTATGTGACTCTATATCCACTTCCACCATGATCTACCTTGCATGCATATTTTTATTATTTTTGACTTATCTAACCCATGTGGAATTTGTATGAAATAACTTCCTTTATGTAGTGATATTGCATGCAAGATTCTAAGAGGCTATATTTGGGTATTTTGTCCATGAATCTCGACATGAATTTCTCCATCCATTGAATTATCTTGATTTAGTAATTATCCATACAAATCTCTCTACGTCATGACATAACATACAAATCATTGAAAGCATTATCATGCATACAAATTAGTCAACCATACTAGATTAGAATGAAATCCCTATGCAACATTTTAACAAATAAAATCTTTAAGATTTTGGTTAGAGCAGTAGTTTATTTTCAGCAAATCATACAACTTTTAACCTTTCAATTTCTTGATTTTTTATATCTATCATTACTGGAAATAAACTATGCTTACCTATGAGATCAAAATTCCTACATAATTTTGGTTTAGGAGTCTACCTTCAGCAACTTCACAGACTGAATTACAAACCATTTTATTTTAGAAAAGATCATCAGCATGATTTTCTCTATCTGAAACACCATCTCTTTATAATACTTCAGGAATCCTTTCATAAATTGTAGCCATTTCTGAATTTTGTTCACAAAAATATGATATACAATCTTATCTTACTAGAATTTGTTTATGTTTTTTTAACCAAATAGAAAACAACAAACATTTTTATTGCAGGCATGTAGATATGATGCAATTTGAAATAGTTAGAGATTGATTTGATAGTGATTTTCATCTATTTTTTAGCATGTGCCTTTTCTAGAATCGTCCAAAAATATGCGTGATCCATTATATGTGGTTTTAGAAATGGTGCAACTATATTTGTACAAGTTTTTATATCACCAATATATAATCAATCTAATGAATTGAAAACATAGATCATTCCCTAAATATGCATGCTAGAGACATAAGTATTTTTTTTAGATTTATTATGAACAACTACAAAAATTCATGTATCAGACTATTTTCTCCATTGGTTATTTCTAAATTTTATTTCCATCATGTATCAATAATTAGATCTTCCTTCATGATGTTAGTAGTTCTTATTTTATACATAAAAATGTTAGTATTTGGGGTTTTTGATTTTTTGATTTTTAAATCTAACGTCTAATTGTAGAAAAATAAATTATAATCTATGTTGGAAAAAATAAATATTAAAGAAACCATTAACTAAGTATCTCCTATCACAAAATTTACAAAGAAACATTCCCTCTCACTAGGAATATTCTTAATAGATATAAATCTCCTAATAACATCGTGGGTCCCTGGAAATGACATAAAAAATGATGGATGTCATCAATACCGTTCATTTAATAATGTCAATCTAGGGCTGGTGTCTAAAGGTTGTATACACAAGGAGAAAGAGATATCTAGAAAATGATTCCTTCTATTACACCACATTTTCAAGAATTTAAAACACACTTATAGGAATTAAAAATCATACTTGATGGAATTGAAATTTACACTTGCAAAAAAAAATTACATTCGTAAAAATTAAAACACTCTTACATGAAATTAAAGCACACTTACATAAAAGTAAATCACACTTACAGAAATAAAAACATTCTTGCATGAAATTAAAGCACACTTACAGAAAATAAATCATTGAATTGAAAATGAATGATAAACACATAAAACACCTATAGGTTTACAACAAACTATACATAAAATAAATAATTACAACAACAAAGAAATAAAATAGTAATTTACAATAAAATGATAATTATAAAAATAAAGAAAAAAGAATAAAAATACATGGATCTATCTTCCTTAGAATGAGTGGCTAGCTCATTCTTTGAAAGAGGATTTATTCAAAAAACATGTTTCAAAATGGACTACTCAAAATAATGAAAAGAAAAATGTATTGATTGATTAAATCATTCGAGTGTGGAAGGTTGCATTTATAATCCTATGCTTCCAACTAACACCTTATTTGGGAGTAACCCAATATATTCTATCCTATCTTAATCTCTACAAAATATGGAGACGGATATTTAATAAAATAAAGAAATCAATTATTGCCTAATCTCGATCTCCACCAAATATGGAGAGAGCTAATCATTTGGAGTGAAATTACATAGACCTATATTTGAATACAATTTACAAATAGAAAGTTTATACATAGAAACCTACATATAGAAATAATTTAAATGGAAAACATTCTTCATGATATATAGAACATTGAAATACTCTTGAAAATACTTCCCAAAAAAGTCTATAGTAGTTTTCTTGAAGTCCGTAGTAGTTCTGTTAAAATCCATACCAACCTGCTAAAATCCATAGCAAGCCTACTGAGATCTATAACAAGCCTGGTGAAATCTATAACTAGCTAATATAATCTGTAGCTAGTCTGATGTAATCTATAGTTGGTCTATAACAAACCTGTTATAATCTGGAGCTGGTCTATAACAAGCCTATTGTAATCTAGAGCTACTGTAACAAGCTTGTTGTAATCCATAACTATTGTGAGATTCTGTAGCAAGCCTGTAGGAGTCTATATCTTGATCAGAATACTAGATATTATTGTAGACGACTTCAACATGGTTACTCTTCATAATTTTAATCATTCTTAGTATATTATGAATTGTGTATACACTTATTGACAACTTTTTCCCAATAATCATTAAAAATAACTAATCAATAGATAACAAAGAATTCAAGACATAATCATGATATATAATTACTATCTCATTCTAAATAAACTATAAGTTCAAAAACTACATTTAGATCCACTTCTAATATAAGAAAAATGATGTTATTTTATGGATATAATGACACAATTTATGAACTCATCATTGAATGCAATAAGATTCTCTGCAAATATCCTATATAATATAACCTCCTATGATCTCTGACCTTAATAAATCTATCTCCCCCATATTAGGATCCTCATAATCTTCCATATGTCCTGTAGCATAACATTAATCTCACCCATTAGAAGGTGAAATGAATTGGTTTCACTATGCCATCTCTCTACTAATGCTATCATCAAATCCCTATTTGCTCGAATCTTTAGTATCTCAGTAATAGAGGATAATCCCATCACCTATAGTACCTTGAATTCATATTATATGAATCTTGTGATCTATGTTAATTATATCAATCTACATTCCCATATGGCCAAAATAGGTAATACCTCCTACACATATGTGTATTAACACAATGTTAATTCTTAGTTTAGCTATCTTCTCAAATCCCATACAAATCTATCACCCTACCTAGTCAAACATGCTAATATACTAATTAACTCTCATCCCAATCTCCCCTAATGAATTCACCATTGCATTCAATGAATTCTCTGTCTTCCAAAAATTTCACTATGGACTTAAATGATTTCTCTTCTACAATGAATAAATTTGCTGCTCATAATGTTTTTACTTAATCTTAATGAATTTATTAATACATTTGACAATTTCATTTCTGCAATGAATGATTTCACCAATGCTAACAACAAATTCATTGCTCCTATTTTATAATTCTAGCCTAATGATTTTGTTATAGAGTTCTATGATTTATCTATATCATTGGATGATTTCACTATTCACTTAAATGAATTCACCTCTTTTTGTCAAATTTGCCAAAGAGAAAATTATAAAATCATTTTTCATAACTTTCCTATGCAATAAATGCCTTAAATAATTAATAGGTGCCTTATCCTCTTTGGCCTTTGATATGTCCTCGCCCACTCATTACGATGTTGATGTAAAGGCATATGATCCATTCTTCTCATCAACCGTAGAGAAAATTCACTCAACAATAACCTAATAATAAATCACAATTGAGATCAATTTGCACAAATGATTTTTAAAACTCCATTTTCCCCTATATATAATTGTATGATGGTAAATTTGAGAAATGGATTTAGATATGTAAATTATATCAAAATCACCCAAATATATAATCCACTTCATAAATTTAGAGACATGAGACTATAATGCAAGAAAAATCAACATTTATAACAACTATATAAAATCTAAGGCTAATTGTTCTAGACAAGATTAATACAAAAAAGAAAAACTATATGATATGGATAATGGATTTTTTACAAATAGACTCAAAATTTTAACATGATATTAGCTTTATCATTTGAGTTTGATAGCATGGATTCATGGATTTATTGATATCTTTATGAAAGGATTAATGGAATAATGTAGCATGGGTTTCTTGCATATTCAACTCATTCTTCCCAATCAAAGGAGATGGTGGGCTTAAATAGAGAGAAAGGAGGGAGATTTTATAGAATTTAAAACTCCATGGAATTATCTAGAGAGATAACTCTCTAAAGAGTTGGAGGAGGAATGGATCATTCTAGACTCCATTAGAGGAGCTTAATGGCATTTAGTGGGGGTTTAACTAGGGTCATAGGAGAATTAGGGGGAGACTATGTACTAGGCATGTAGGAGAGCCTAGGGGATAAGTGGGCAGGTCTTTTGTGAATTTAAAATTCATAAGTGGGTTTAATGAGAATTTCTAGATTAGTGGGATGTGAATAAATTAGCATGGGTAAGAAAATATATGAAGGCGACTATATAATTAACTATAAAAGGGGTTAATTGGTGGATTATATGAATTAAACAAAATAATGATGAAAGGGGTTGATTAGTAAATTGTTAAATGGAATTAGATAGGAATTAGTATCAAAATTAGCAAGCCTAATAAGGTGAGCAAATTGGGATGCATATAATAATATCCCTCATTATTCAAATATTTTTCCCTCCATCCCATTATTTTCACATTTCACAACTAATTTTCCCAAAATTTTAGGCCAAACATTGGACGAAGTCCTAAAATATTTATTGCTACTTGCAATTATCAATTTTTGTAAATTTTTTCAAAACATCAAAATATTTTTGTTATATGACCCATATATTACCATCGTCAAGATATATTGTTACCATAGTCCTGATTACCATCCAAACATGCAATCGATGAGCATAAAATATTCTTTTTCTGATATGCTCTCTTATTTTCAACCAGGAGAAAATAATTTTACACATGTTTTAATCTTGCAAGCATGGTATCAATTTTAATACTTTAATTTATTCACATCTTTCATTATAACCACCTCATCATTTTCCATTTAATCATTTTAACCATCCATGCACTTTCTCACATGAATATTAGGGGGGGCATCGTCACATTCATTTTCAATCACCTAAGGGAACTTTATTTTCCACAATCATCAATGCTCTACTTTTTCTACTATTATTCAAAAAAATATTGATTCATAACACCATTTCAAAGAGGGGAAAATGTAGACACCTAAATTTAACCGTTTAGTGTCAAAATTACCTTTGACATGCTAACCCTTCCCTTATCCAATTCAAATTCAAATTAGCATCATTTCCCTCCAAATTTTTGAATAATTGATTAATACTTAAATAATTAATTATGCACACTTTTTCCTCCAAAATTAATTAATAATCTATACTTTCTACCTCAACTAGACATCCTCAATGTTTTTCTCAATTGTATGTTGACTCATCCAAATACCTTCCTCATATTCCTCAACCAACTTGTGAGTCATCCCTTGAATTTTCAACTAACTTGACCCATTCTTGCTGACTCACTCAATCAACTCACCTTTCTTATCAACCCATGGAATTGGTCATCATCCTCATGGATGAGGACTAAATCTCTATGATTGATTATTTTAATAAATCAACAAATCCAAATAATTGTTAACCATCAAATCAACCTACCATAAACTTATAAATTGACTTACAATCCATCACTTTCATCATCCACATTTATGCTAACAAAGTGCTATAAAATTCTCAAGTGAATCCAAATGAATATAATCCATAAAAATTTTAATTGTATACCAAAATGCTACCACTCCCCTATGCATTGGAGAAAGGATTAGGAAACCAAATTCAAATAACAAGTTACTTTTAATCACAATATAGGAGGCTCATGGTACTTTGGTTTTATAAGTGAGAGTTTTATTTTTTCCTTTCATTACTACTCTATCTTAAGGTCGAGTTTAGTTTGAAATAGGATCATTTATGTTTTGTTTCTTAGCTTATTTTTTATTCTAAATTTTCTTCATACACCTAGATCCAACTATTTTTTCTTTATGATGCATTTTGTGACTGAGCTAATAGACATTTATACAAAATGGCTCTATGACTATGCTCTTCTTGATAAGGTCTAACATTGTCATTGATATCAACATGATGTTATTGATTTACAAGGTGAAAAGGGTCATTACTATAGATTAGGAATCCAAATAAGGATAGATCATCGTTAGTGAATACAATCAAAACCAACTTGAAGAACATAACATTCTCATCCTAATCCCAAGGGTTGATCAAGGTGAAACATAAGAATGATTCAAGTGGAAAGGAAAAAAACACCATTATACCTTCCTTGGAGACTTCCTTGTTGGCTGGACTGATTAGGTTTGTGCTTATCTTATAGAGATAGAGGTCTTTGGAAATGTTGAATCTATGTGTGGGCATAATTTTCCCTTATTTAGTCTTGGATTATCTTGGAAATTAGTATGAGTATAGTTGAATATCTAGTATGATTTTGGCATGGTAATTTTAGTTTAAGAGAGTTTGTCTATAATGGCCAAAGGGTCTTGTATTTATAGACTTTTGGTTCAAATATGAGCCATTGATATAAGATCAAGACCAATGGTGGAGAGGGAGTCCTCAAACTCATGATTGTACACATGGAGTGTATAATAAAATCCATTAAAAACCTTTATAGAGTGTGGAAAGAATTTTGGAAGAAAAGTGCAATGATTGGTCCTCTTAAAGTATGTCATAGGCCATGTAAGAGAGGAGTGTGTAACAAGATCTGTAATAAGAGTGGTGTAAGAGCTTATAACAATGTTTACTTTCACACATTCCCTAATGATGTCATCCATTTATGAGGTAATATTCTGAATTATGAATTTAAGAAAATATGATAATTCTAAAATCTATGAAATTTCCTATTAGATGAAGATTAGGATTGATTAAGTAGGATCAATCAATAATTATAAGAATAATGGTATTTTAAATTTTCATTATCAATCAAAAATTCCATTTAATTGTCTTTCAAAGGCATTTACAAAGCATCAAATTGATTCAGGATGTGCTTGATAGGATTAAAGTTGTGATATGATTCATTATCCCAATAAGGGATGTGTCATTATGATTTTAGATTAAATCAATATTTGTGTTGGTAAATAGGGTCATTTGATTATTTTTTATCAAATTTACATGTGGTTGTGTAAATTTGTTCTGATTGTAGTTTATACATAGAAGTGGTTAAAATGGAGTGTCTACATTTTGCCCCTATTTTAGAAGGTGTTGCTAAAGATAGACATAGTAATATATTTTCAAAGATTTTTTTTTTTTTTTTAAGAAGTAACTTGATAATGCTTGAATAATGATGTGTTTACACTTCATTAAATTTTTGGGCTAATGGACTAAAATTTATGTCCTAGAGGTACTTGATAAGCCTTATATGCCCACTCGAGGGAATGGGGGGTGAACAATTTAAAATAAATGGGAATTAGAAATGAATGAAATGTAAGGTCCAGAGGCAAAAAATTCAAAAATTAATAATGTAGGAGAAAATGGGATGAAAAACAGTCAACGGAATGAAAAATGGGACTCCAAGCAAGAATAGAATGGAAAGGGGAACAAGTTGGGGTAAAATTTAAATTCTCCCTTTTGGGGTAAAAACAAGTCATTGTTACCCTCCCATTTGTAATAAAAGATATCTAATTTCATGCAAGAGACTGTGATGAATAATATCTCCCCATGCATGATAAAGACACCTCAATAACCACTTTATAGAATACAATCAACTAGTGTAGGGTGGACAGCCAGTAAGTAGGTTCATCTATTGTAAATTTCACATTTAATAAAATTTATGTCTATTTGTAGTTATAATTTGGTGATTTCATTGATTTCATGGAAAATTGAAACTAGTGGTTTCACCTAATAAAATGACAAGATCACCATGAAATCGATTAAAACACTGAGAAATAAATAGTTTTGTTGAAAATAGTGAAAATGCCAAAAAAATTCAAAATCACCTAAATAATAAAAAACACATTAAAAGTGAAAATTCCAAAACAATCATAAAAAATGTTGAAGAACACAATGAAATCCCATAAGGTGATTCTATTGAAGGAAATGGTGAAATCATTTAAGATGGCATATTGGACTAGAAGAGAGAAAATTAGATCTATTCAGAAGATAAGTGTTAATTGGTCTAGATATAAAAATTATTAGAATGATTTTTGAGTATGTAAAATATTTTAGATTTGTATTACGTAATTATTTATCTAGATTAGATCATTTTATAAACTCAAAAATTTTGTGCTAACTTCTATATGCTTGTAGGAGAAGCTTGCTATATTGATTGCATGTGAATGACCTTCTCATTACTTGAGTTTGAGGTAGATCTAGACTGAGGAGACGTGTACATTCCTCAAGTACCTAGGGTTATTAAACATTACATTTATGCCTATGATTAGAGTAGATAGACCATATATTAATACACTATCAAAGTGGTGGCAATTGGAGACTTTAAATTTTCACTTACCCACTAAAGAGGACATTATCACTTTATAGGATGTGTGGTAGATTATGAGTTTCTTGATAAAAAGATGACTACTATATTAGACTAGCCCCAAAGGGTGATAGGCATTGCTAGATGACCTGGTCAGTGGCTTTGATATTACCATAGAGAGTGGGATAATATATATTGATTTTATTGAGACTTATATAGATATTCAACTAGATGACCTACCTGTAGATGAGCCTTCCCCACTAATAGACATTGATCAAGAGGTAATAGTTCTTATGGCCATCATTAGTGGAATCCTACTACCTCATAAGATTGGATGATTATTTCACATGGGTTTGGGTGGGGTAAAAGATATGTTAGATGATAACACCATATTTTTATGGGAATTTATTATATTAACCCAATTATATTTATATTTACACATGGTGGCATATAAAGGTGGTCATACCCTTTACCTGTCAACATTGCCCCATGTCTGGGCTTGGGAGCACATTGTGATAGAGAGTCTAGTGGGTAAGAGGTGAGTATGGGGCCCAGAGGATCCCATGGCATATGGATGGGTCAAGATAATGGCAAGTTAAATATGATATATAGGGGATATTTACATATATCACAGGGAGATAGATGATGTGGTAGACAAATATTTTATTTGACATCCCTATTTACCTTTGTAGATTTAGTGGTCGAGTGATGGTTGGTATATGAAATTTATGATCAATATATGGTTTTTTTTAGGCAATAGGAACATATCATAGAGGATTATAGACCTGATCAAGTACAATGCTAGTTTGGTATGTAACAAGATGTAACAAAGGCTTTGAGATTCTTCACCCATGTGAATAAAGAGACTAGTATATGGGGCCCACTAATAGATAGACACATAAATAGATTGAGATATGTAATAATACCATATATTATTTCTAAATACATAGGGGTCAAATAAAATTCATGCATGATAACAACTTATATGGCATGGTGGGGCTAGTTTGACCCTGAGAGATTGACTATGCCCAAGGGTTACCCGAGATAGTTGGGACCATTTATAGTAGTTCAAATAGGAGGATAGGTATAACATTATGTACTAGAGGAACATATGTATGTAGAAATAGAGGTTGAGGCCAATAGTCACATAGAGATGATTGGGATAGCAATCTAGACCCAAGACCACATGTTGATTTTAAAGGGACACAATATAGGAGTACCTATGAGGTATAGATGGGGATGTAAGATCTGGGTTAGGTGGGTCCATTAGGTACATTAAGATCTATTATAGGTAGAGACATAAATACACTAAAGAATTTGATTATTGATATGGTAGTAGATATTATTAGGTTTGAATCCAATATTCATAGTCACTATTCATGGTGACATGGCATATGGGTAATGTGGCATGCAAATGATGTGACATGTGACATATATGTATTTTATGCTGGTGTGGTCTATAGGTGATGCAAATGATGTGGCATGCAAGTGATGTGGGAGGTAGGTGATGTGGCATAGGCCCATGGAGGGTCCCAAGGATAATTAGGATGATGTGACAAATAAGGTATAGATACGGATGTGGGATCTAGGGTATGTGGGCCATTTAAGTACATCAAGAACTAGTAGAGATAAAGACATAGATATTATGGAAGAGGAGATTATTGATAGGATAGTGGATATAGATGGATTATAGGCCTGAGTGATCTAATTATAGTAATGAGTGACCTGAAGAGATGCCTAGATTGTAGCTCTTTAATTGGGGATTTCCTCACTGAAGGTAGAGGTGGCCCAAATGATATTAGTGTAGATTGAGAGAGATAGGGTCATAGTGTATTTAGACAAGATCTATAAGGAGTGATATATAGTATGGGATGTACTTACAAGTCTATGGCTATCCTAGATTATCCTTGAGAGCATTGGGCTAAGGAATAGTAATGTATTGCATAAGTTTATATGAGGGGTCCATCCAAGTAGAGGGCATGTCACTAAATTTTGAGTTATATGAATCTTAGAGATCAGTGACAAGGTCTACTAGATCTAAGACTCACCATACTTTAGGATTAGGGCATTCAATTCATCATCCACCACTTCCACCACTACCAAAGCCTATGGGGCCACCATAATAGACAAGGAATAAGAATTCACAAAGTTAGATTTGATTGATATCTTTGTTATTTTTTATATCATGACATGTATATATTTAGGATGTATGAAATTTGGTCTAGTGATATATAAAACATTCATTTGTATACTTTTGATCTCATTGATGTACACATATTCTTGTGTGTGTGTGTGTGTGATGCTCTTTTATGATTCAATGTTTTGTTATTATCTCATGATAATAAAATAAAAAATGTTATTGGATTGTAATAGTTTCTATGGTTGATCATGTCGGTATGTGATGTATCAAGTTCACTTGCCATGATTATGTTTTTGTACTATCATAGAGATGGTCTAATGTTATTACTTATATTGTAAATATGATGTGATTTTAATTTGGCACTTGAGATTGGTTTATTTTATCATGGTTGATAAATGTTTATGGATTTGTGTATGCACTCATTTGTTGATATGTGTCATAAGTATCATATATATTAGTCATGGGATTCAATGATATTTTTTAGGATAGTAAACAAGGAGATGTATTACTACAACATTTATTTTTACACCTTTAGCACATGATTTTTGTTTTTGCATTTGACATTATGCATCATAATTATAAGTAAATCTTGATAACATTGGATGCCATAAGCATAAAAAATTGGTCAAAGTGAAAATGTAAAAAAAATTCAGATAAAGATATGAATAATCAAGACCTAAGTGTAAAGAATAATTCAAGAAACCAAGATTAGGTTCGGTACAAAGATATCTACAACTCAAAAACATGATATAACAGATCCAAAATTAAGTTTAAAGTACAATACACTAAAATTAAAGAAATAGAGAAATGTAAAATAAATTCACCAACAACAATAAAAAATTAATAAACTAGAAAATACACACACACACACACACATAAAATCTTGAAAATAAAAGCAACAAAAAGAATCTAATTAACTATTGGTGTGCATATGTTGATAAGTCATTACTCTTCGGCACTTCCCCAAGGGTAAGAGACATGGTAGATATATAATTTTTGAAAAGGTTGGTATATGGGGGAATAGAATAAGAGGAAGGAAGTGGTTGATTTATCCTAAGATGTCCCATACATCCAAGCATTGCCTATATATTCCAATGGACTTCAAGCCAAATGTAGTTTTCCCAAAAATGAGATAAGAAGATTGGGAATGGTAAGAGATAAGGAATAATTGATAGAAGAAACTATAATGGACTTGAAAAATGAAGAGATATTTCAAATTATATCTCACAAAATGGTGAGAGCATAGCGTAAGAGTGGGTGAGTTGACTTGAGATGCCCCATGAATCCAAGTGCTACCTACATTGTTTGTGTGGACCTCAAGGAAATTTAGTTATCCAAAAAATGAGAGGATAATGAAGAAAATTAAATGTGAATGGAAAATTATTGTGTAAATCTATATAAAATATTTTGTGGCTTTATATCTCTCATGGAGATTGTAAGTTGGTTTACTAAATTTTTTGATTTTTAGGTTTTTGGAAGCTTTATAGAGTGTTTTTGTGGACTTTGGGTTTTGAAAATGTTTAGGAATTTTAAGAATAAGATACCTAAAGGAATATTTGGGTAAGGAGAATGTAAAATGAGATATAAAAAATGTACAAGGAAACCATCTGTCAAAGGAAAAATTAATCTTGGATAGGGGTTTAAATGGCTGCCTCGTAAAATAGTGAGAGTGTGGCTAAAAAATGCTCACAAAACAACAAGAGAATGTCCTAAATTACTCACAAAATGGTGAGAGAATGGGATAGGGGTGACTAAGCTGACCTAATAAATTAAGCATTTCCTACATATTATAAATGGACCTTAGGTCATTGTAGTTCATCCTATTGTGAAAGATACCACTATTTAACAATAGGTTGAATTAGGGTAATGGTAAAGTGGTATAAATGGTATAGGATTTGTAAAAATATAAAATATATAGTTTCAAGAACCATTATACAAAAAATACATGTTAAAGTGTTCTGAGATACTGTCTTCAAGGATGTGATAATGATGATCAAATCTGAATTATCTATTGAATCTTTCTCTGAATCAGCCATCTAAATATTTTTATTATACTTGTAAAGTAGAATCAAGATTAACATGGTAAAAGGATAAGGGAATGAGAGGGACTATCATAATTAATAAAAGGTATCAAATTAATATGATAAGACATGCCCCTAAGCATGGGTTCTCATAGATAATATTCAAGCATGGGGTAAAGTTCTTGAGATGCATAGTATTTATGAGCTCATCTAACTCATGCCCATATGTTGTAGACAAATTTTATTCTCTAGATCCATAGTTATATGTAATAATGAATGGTCTTAGACAATTAGGCTCAGATTTACCCTTATTTTCATGCAATGTATTGGTATTTTTAAAATTCTCCTTTAGCATAATATCACCAAGTCTGAAATCTTTGGGATTGAAACATGTGTTATAGATACAACCTGTTTTGATATGATTGAATATTATTCAAGGTGGAAATCCATTTTTCATCAATTAATTATAGTTATCATAATTGAGATACTTTATAATCTTCATATTTAATGATATTTTGTAGTGAAATGTGCAAGGAAGGTAAATTAATCTTGATAGGGAGAATAACTTCACTACCATAAACTAGGGAATATGGTGTGGCTTTTGTTGGGGTTAGATTATTGGTATGGTAGGCCTTGAGGGTGTGAAATAATTGTAAGTGATAATCATGACCAGTGACATTAATAGTATTTTTAAGGATTTGGACTAGTTTTTTGTTAGATGCCTTAGCTTGGCCATTACTTTGAGGAAAATAAGGATTGCAAAACTATTGTTGGATTTGGTACTTGGAACAAAGGAATTTGACGTCCTTATTTTTAAAGGTTCCATTGTTATCATAAATTATGTTAGAATGAATACCAAAGAATTAGATAATGTGATTCATAATGATTTTTGAAATTTGTTTACCAGTTATTTAAGTGAGGGGAATGGATTTAACCCACTTAGTAAAAGATTCGGTGGCAGAGAGGATGTATTTATGGAAATTTTAAGAAGTATGATTTATTTTAATTATGATAATGAGTCCCCATGTGTAAAATATCCAAGAATATAATTTTAAGGATGGATCATGAATGATATTAGCATATTTCTAATAAGGCACACACTTATTTGCATAGGCACTTGAATTTGCTTTTATAGTGAACCAGTTGTATCTTGTATGCAAGAGTTTATTGGCAAGGACCATTATACTAGTTTGGGACCCATAAATCCCTTAATGTACATATTTAATCACTAAGATATATTCTAGTAAAGTTAAACAATGAATGAGAGTTCCATCATATCCTCTATGATAGAGTGTAACATCGAGTAGGGTATAATGACAGGCTTTGTGAATAAAGTATTTTTGTTTGTTATGGGAAAGGTTATTAATAAGAATGTCTTCATGGAGGTATTAATATAGGTCATGTTACCAAGGTGAAGTGGGACCAACAATATCCCATACCATTTCAGATGTTGAATGTTCATGAGCTGGTTTTAAAAGATGTTCAATAAGGAATTGGTAATATAAAACATGATCTATGATTGTGATCAATGAACCAATTATTGCCAAAGCACCTGTACTCCCATTAATGGCTCTTGGTATTTAAAAAAGTGGATATGTTTAATGTGTTTCTTGAGAACATCCACCATATTCTTGTTAGGTATAATATTATCATGTTTGGTCTGGCATTGCTTTATCACCTGGTTAATAATCAATTAGGAATCCCCATGAACATGTAATTTTTTAACATTCCATAATACTACTAGGGGAAAAACTATAATGAGTGATTTGTACTCTACTATATTATTGATATAATTGAATCCAATGTGGAAGGATTTGGGAATAATATCCCCTTGTGGTGTTATGAATATAATGTCAGCCCCATATCCATGAGATGTGTAAGAACCATAAAAATAGAGTGTTTAGTGTTATAATTCACAATAGATTTCATCTAGAGTCAAGATGGACTCATTAGGGAAACTCAAATTGAGTGGATTGGTATATAATAAGTGTTATTCCACAAGTTGATCTATAAGTACTTACCCATTAATGGATTTTTAATGTACATACTCAATCTCAAACTCACTCAAGATCATGACCAATTTGGCCATGTGTCTAGTCAAAGTTTCCTTGGAAAGTAGATACTTGAGTGGGTTAATTTTAGCAATAAAAATGGTCTTGTTGTTGAGCATGTAATGTATCAAATTTTGGGATATCAATACCTTTGATAAATAAGATTTTTTAATTGTCATATAATTGTGTCCATAGGCAACCAATGTTCTATTTAAATAATACACTACTCATTCTTTCCCTTGATCATCATGTTGGGGAAGGAGTGACCCAAAGCCATGTTTTTTTTGTTGAAATGTATAAGAGTAGTGGTTACCTAGGTGTTGACAGAGCTAAGACAGGTGGATTTTCAAAATATTCTTTCAAATGCTCAAATGCCTATGGAATGTCAATGTTCCAATGAAAAGGTGGTGCCCTTCTTCAAAAGGTGAGTGAAAGGATGACATATGTTTTCCAATTATGAGATGAAACATCATATAGATTGATTTTTTTCTTATAAACTATCTATCTAATTTATATTAGATGGAGACAAAATTTATTTAATGGCCTTAACCTTAGTTGGATCAAATTAAATGCCCCTAAGAAAGATAATGAAGCATGAAATTTTCAAAAAGTGACACCAAATACACTTATTAGGATTAAGCCACTTATTATATTGATGAAGTCTTTCAAATATCCTTCGTAACAATTCTAGATGGCCTACCATGTCCTATATTTTCCCAAAATGTCATCCATATAGTATTATATAATATTTTCCATCATTTCATGGAAAATGATAGTCATTACACACTGGTAAGTAACATCAACATTGTTGAGGCCAAATGGCATCACTTGATAATATAACATCCCCCATGGAGTAGTGAACATTGTTTTGTGCTAGGATTTAGGTGATATTTTTATCTAATTATATCATGAGCAAACATACATAAGAGATAACATATCATACCTTGATGTGGAATATACAATCATATCAATGTTTGGAAAATGAAAATTATTCTTTGGGCATGGTTTATTGATATCTCTAAAATCTATACATATGTGGATTCCTTGTGGCTTCTAGTTGATTGGGAAAATGTTTGATATTCATTCTAAGTAGTCCATGGGATGGATAAACCTTGTCTCTAATAATTTTTCATGTTCTTTTTTTACTAGCATGACAATGGAAGAATGCATTTTTCTTAGTTTTTTCTTGATTTGATGTTTGGGTGTACAACATGATGATGTAAAAATAGAGAAAGATCCAAATGAGTCATATTTGAATAGGATCAAGAAAAAATGTCAATAAAATCTTTAATGATGTTAATAAGATTCTCATATTCCTCTTTAATGAGAGACAATCCAAGCTTGATCCAATTGGGATTTCTATGGTTCTAATGTTTACTTATTTGGTGTCTTCCATGAACAATGTAGAACAATAATCTAGAATAGTTGACATTGAGGTGAACTATTCTTATTCATCATCTTGTGGCTCAACTAGATCATTAAGCTCCCCCATGTAGGAATAATCTAAATCACCAAAGGCTAGTAAAGACCACTCATCAAATGCATGTAGGAAATCTTGAACCAATTATTTGAATACTCTCTGATCTTCTGAATTGATTTCTACCTGGCATGAGTTTATAAGACTAGAGACACCTTGTGATTCATTTGAAAGAGGGTGAAATTCCCCATCCAATGGTGCCTAAAATATGTGAAATCACTTTAAAGAGGTTTTCACTTTGAGACCTCAATGTTTTATTTTCATTGTTTTTACCAAGTTCACATTCTCTCAAAAATAGGTGGCATGGTCCAAATTAATAGTGAATCCTTTTTTATGTTCACCAATAAAAAACCCATCTCTAAGGTCCATGAATTAATCAATCACATCATCATTTTGTAAATTATCCAATAGAATATGTGCATCTTGTTGGTCCCAGTCAATTAATTAGGGATGAGGGAGAAAAAAGGGTAATTAGAGGGAATATAAGTGATGGTATAAATGGTATTAACATTGAAAAGGTTGGCATAAAATAACTCATGATAGGTGTTTTAATATGACTCTATGTCACTATCGACATTATCATTGTTAGACGGTAAATTAGTATATCACTCTCAAGATTTGAGGGGTCACCCCATGCAGTTTGCATCCAATACCTCAATTTATTTTGTTTTTGGTAGCATATATTGGTCCAATATGACCTTGATACTCTTCCCTAGACCTTTGCCTTCATAATCTTGATTATCCATTATTTTTTAGGAATAGGATAGTTTTTGCTTTTGTATCAAGTAGAAAAATCATCATTGTATAACCATGATCATCATCACCTTGGATTTGTTCTTGTTCTTGTGTAGTGGTTTTAACAAAATTAATAGGTCATTTTTGGTGAGAGTCTTTCTTATTCCCTTCCAATTTGACACTCTTTTCTTTAGGTTATCCATATGATTTAGGTGTTTTAGTCAATTTGGCTATGCGAAAAACATTACTAAATTGGTATTAACCATGGCTTTTATTTGTAAAGGTAAAATGGTTGGATATATAAGGAGGTAGTCTAGAAGAAGTAGATACAAGGATTATTGGATCCACATAATTCAACTTAGAGGGTTGAACAACTACGTCTTTATACTTTTCCCAACTAATTATTGTAACTTTCATATTTTGCTTCAAGATGTTTATAATACTAGTATAGCCTCAAATCTCCAAGCATGGTGAACTCCAATCCTGAGTAAGGGAATTTGATACACTGATGCAAAGTAGAAGTTATTGTATTTACTTCATATATTAAAGACCTCCAAGGATTAATTTGTATGAAAGTTTTAGGTCTAGGACATGGAAAAAAGTATCATGGGTTACATGCCTAATGATAACAAGTAAGAAAATGGTGCTATGTGATTCTCTCTCCTCATTATCATAGGAATTAATGGTAATAGTATTTAGTTTTGGATCTACTACTATGTAACCCAAATGTTTGACCAGATTCAAAGTTACAATATTAAAACCTAAACCTTTATTTATGAGGACACACTTGATCTTATGTCTAAAAATTACTGCTTCTATATAAAATGGGTTATTATGAAGAGGACAAAGGGGTGACATATCAATTTTTTCAAATGTGAGATATTGGCCTAGGGACAAATGATTCACAAATGTTTGGAATTTTTCATGAGCAATGTCACTTGGGACTTTGGATTAACTTAGAAGTTAATTCAATATGTTTTTATTGACATTTGACACATGTAGAAGATCTAAGATATAAATTTATGTCACTGTCTTTTGTAATTATTTCAAAATTTCATATGGATTATCATTGGTAGAAGTGGTTGGTTTAAGTTTTTAAGGCAAATGGCCTTGAATGGGATTTTTAGAGGAAAAAGGTATGGGGCCTTGGATGGTAACCTTGGAACGTTGAGTTATAATTACACAATCTTGAGTTGGTAGGTGGTTACTATAATTGGAGAAAGGGGAAGTAGGGACTGAAATTGTAGCTCTTAGTTGTTGGCTAGCATTGATGCCATTTCAAACCAAAGGAGGGTTATCAAAATATGAGGGAGGAGGTCTTAAAATATATGGTGATGAATTTTAGGTATTGTTTTTTGTTGGTTTAGGGTTGGTTTTGATAGTGGAAATATGTCTGCTTGTAATGTAACCTAAAACATTTATGTAGTTGTAGGGGACATTATTATAGCTGACTTGGTTAGATTGGGTCTCCTGATCATGATTATGATTATCTTGTTATTTTTTTTGTTGATTCTAATTATTGGGATGTATATTCTAGATATGATTATTGGCTTGATGTTGATTTTGATGCTAATAATTAGAGTTATGATGCAGAAAAGGTTTCTGGTAGATACCCGAGTTATAATTAGATGTTAGAGCAACATCATCTAACTCTATTTCATCATTTTCTACTAAATCTTGAATGAAGAGGTGAATTTTCACACATATATGAACAAAATGACCTAAAATCCAATAATAGTCATAGAATTTATGCTCCCTATATAGTTAGGTTTAGGTTGGCCTTCTAGAAATGGTTTTGAAATTGGATAAATGATCTTATTAATTGCAACCAAATTTTAGAACACGACCTCAATAGGTTCACCAAGATCACTAAAACATCTATATTGGTACTAACCTCTTATTGGAGGTGGCCATTGAAAGGTAATTGGTTGAGTAGGTGGTGTTGCTTGAATGGGTAGTAGTTGCGTTCACATGCCTAGATTTAGTTACTCCATCACCTACAACATTTTTATTCCTATTGAAAAATTTAGGCTTTTCAGATGTACTCCCTTGAGCCTATGATGAAAATGGTGTTTGTACCTTGTTTTGAATTTATTTTTGAGAATAGACTTTGATTACCCATTTATCAATGAGGGCTTGCTAAATTTATACTCCTTTACCAATAATATCTTCAAATGTGTTTGTATAATGAAGTTAGAGATTTTAAGTGATATCTAGTTGCAAATTGGAAGTAAAGACTATGACCAAATAGTTATTCATGGGATTGTGTGGTAATTAGATGGACAATGCATGAGACCATTTCAAATAACTAAAAATCCTCTCTTTCTCTTTGTTTGGAGTGACACAATTCAACTATAGTCAACTCCTGTTATAAATTGTAGGAAAATTGTTGTATAATGTTTTTGGATAAGTCATCAAATTTATCCACAATATTTTTGGGTAGATAGATAAGCCACTCTAAAGCTTTTCCAACCAAACTATGGGGAAACAAGTAAATCAAATACACACTACTATACATGACCTCTTGATGAGCAATGAAAAATTCTTTCAAGTGTTCCTTTGGATTGCCCTTCCCTTTACATTTGTCAAATTTGGGCATTAAGGTTATTGCATAATATCATTTTCTTAAAGGTTTATAACCCTCTCCTTTTATATTTTGTGGTTATATATCCATCAGTTAGGTTTATCAGATCTAAATTGGTCATGTCCTAATATAAATAGCTATGCAATTTTTTTTTTATAAGATTACCTTCTCCAAGCTTGGAATCCACTAAGTAGGACAAGCTAAAAATCCATCATAATTCATTGAATACATTATGGTGAATTTGAAGTGAATCTAACCCTTAAAATTTTAAATTTTCATTTACATTCAATTGGATCAAACTTATTGATTCAATTTCATACTCTGTGTGTAGGTTTTCAACTAGGTCAATCTTGTCAACCCATATTTATTTTTGTGCACATCTTTTCAACTAAATCAAGCATGTCAACCCAGTTCTATTTAATATGCACAAGTTTTAAACTTCATCAACCCTATCAACCTAGTTTTAGTTTCTATGTGTAGGTTTTCAACTTCATCAACCTTGTTGATCTAGTTATATTTTCTATGCATAGGGTTTTTAGTCTCTACCAACTAGATCAAACTAATTTATCCAGTCACTTTTTCTTACTTCTATGCCTAACTAAATTAAACTTCTCAATTTTATTTATTATTATATTGCTTTTTTAGGTAGCTAAATCAATCTAATCAATCTAGCTTTATTTCTTATTTGTTATCAGTTTTATTTAAACTAGATTGACTGACTTGATTCTATTTAATAACACTATTTTCTATCTTTACATAGTAAAAAACTCACCTAGATGACTGAGTCAAACAATAATTCAAAATTATTAGGAAAAAATACTAAATTGAAATGGTCGATCTTATTCTATCTTCTAGGTTCATTTTAAATTGATGTGTTTCTATTTTGTCAAATTTAAAGCAAAATTATTTTCATGCCTTTTAGTTAAAATTCAAATTCTATATTATTTTTCTTAGTTTTTCAATTCTATAAAACTATACCCACACATCCAACTAGATCAACCGAATTGATCTAGTTTTATTTCTATTTTATGCTAGTAAACTAAGTCATCCAGGTTGATTTTGTTTGTTTGAGCCTATTCTATAATAAATTGAGTTGACCTATTCGATTCATTTCTATCATGTTTGATCAACTAGTTCGACCTTTTCAATCTTATTTTAGATGTTTCAAATTTTTAGTTTAATAAAATGAAATTAACCTTTAGTTCATAGTAATTACAATCATTTTTACTTTTTAGTTGGTTACTTGTTTTTTTTTCAAAAATTACAAACTGGTTTTCGACAAATTATTATTACCTTTATTTTTTATTTGTTTGGATGTACCTAAAAAATATGTACTAATAGTTTTAAAACCATTTAGCTACTACCATGAAGGGAAACATGATAGTCTATTTATGATCCTTGTATATCATTTACATATATCATGGCATGAAGGGCTTTCCTCAATACTCATAACCATTGTACAATGCTAAACATGGTCTTTAGTTTCCATGTACCTCATAGTATTTCAAAAATGCCTAGGATTTCCATTTGTATTAAACCTTAGGAATATATCCATCTATTTTATTGTATGGTGCATCAATTAGCAATTAGCATTGAGAAATAATTTCTACCTTACCCTTCAAATTGGGTTTAGTGGGCTATGGGAATCACACTTCCTCCATAGTTAGCACTCTGAAACATTGGGTCAACACTATCTAATAGAAAAGCTAGTATCTTTGGAAGCCTACATTATCAAACAAAACATTTTAGTACAATTTCTTGACCTTATTTTTGAATAATTAGTTATCATTTAAATCATATTATTATTTCTTAATGTTTGTCATTCTATGTTGTATTATAAATTGTATTAGCTATTGTTAATACAAGTTATATGTTGTGTGTTTCAACTAGATTGATAAGTTCACTCTAGTTTCTTGTGTGATAACTTAATTTATATATTTATAACTAAATCATCTAGATTCAGACCATTTAATGTTTTATAGACTATAGGACTAGATTGACTAGCTCAACCTAGTCAGTTCACATACTGCTTTGTTTTCACATTTTCTCAACTAGATCAACCAATTTGACCAAGTTTATTTACAAAAAAATTTGTTATCTCATTTTTTGAACTAAATTGACTAGATCAATCTAGTATGATTCTATATTTTTATGTCATCCTGTTATTCTAACCATATTGACCAACTTGATCTTGTTCATTTTTAGGCTCTATATTTCCATTTCCCTAGATCAACTTTTCATCATACAATATTTATTTGAAAAAAAAAAACAAAATAAAACTAACATGATGAGCCTTAATAATATTCATAAAGCCTCTAAGATGCATCTACCATATCATGTGGTAGATAATCCTAATGTTAGAAATATCCATGTTACTACTAACACTACCACCTATGGGACTCATCCCTATTCTACTTATCTTAATCCTTGATTCCTAAAAATATTAAAGGATGAAATTGATCTTGAGTATATGGATGAAATGATCCTCTTCATCAATGAAAACCTTCAACATAAGGGTAAGTATACCATAGTTATTTATAATCTCATGATGGGACCTCACATTGGATAATCCCATTCACCTTCACCTAGATTTTCTATAGGATTTGGGGCAAGTCATTCTAAAAATTCTACCACATCTTTCTCCTCTCGCATGCCTCCTTATACTATCATGACATCATCTTCCATGAATTATTCATCCTACATGCCAACTATTTCTAAAAACATGACAAGTGTGAATTTTCATGGGTGTACTCAAAATATCTACACTAATACTCACATTCATATAAATATTAGTGCATCTCAAGCTACTAGTGCATTTGAAACTCTCAATGCCTTACATAACACTAATGCATCACATATTGCTTCTACTAGTAAAAATACCATTAACATTAGTCAATTATTATTACAAAGGTTAAATCAAATGGATGCTTTTCAAACTAATAGTGCCAATAAAATAATGCAAATGTAAAATCAGAAAATGCATTTCCAAAATGATCCTCAACCTACTCAATGGGAGGTGAAAAACCTTAAGACCCCCACCCCCTTAAATATGCACATGATAACCTTATACCAAAACCTCCACTGCTTAACAAGTCTATTAAACACTTTAAAAATAAACCTCTAGTTCCTCTAATTGCAAATATTGACATAGGTGGCATAGTTTCCACTATCACTTATAATGGATCCACTAATCTAGCCTTACATTTAAAGATTTTTGGAAATATATACAATTATTCAGTCAAAATAAAAACCTTTACCGCCACCAAGGTCTTAGCTAAAACCTATTCATGAAATTATTTATATTATTATAATCAACTTAAAACTCATTCTATCACTAGCTTGGAAGACTTAGTCAATGCATTTGTTTAAGAATTTCAAACTAATGATGTTCTTGAAAATAACCTAGCTCATTTTTTCAATTAAAAATAATTAAAATCCAAAAAAACATAAATATTCATCAAAAAATGGATATCCTTTTCTAATAAAGTTGAGCATAACATGTTTGATGATAATCTATTTCATTTATTCACTAATGCTCTTCATTATAGATTATAATATCATGTGATGACTCTTTCTCCAAAATATTTAGAAGAAGCCCTTGTCCAAGCTAAACATCAAGATTTGCTTATATGATAATTTGAGCCTTCACACCCTCCAATTAGAACCTAAATGCTTATGAAATATAAAAATCTACATGAAACCAATTATGGTGTTATGAATACTTATGATTTAATACACATCATTTAATTCATTGCTCCAAGTAATCTAATGGAGCCTATTCCTTCATCATTAATTTCTAATAATTCTCATCCTAGTTATAAATTTTATTAAATAAATAATATATATGTAGATAAACCACTTTCCTTAGTATACAATCAAAAGTGCCTTCCTCAACCTTAACCATGAGAACTCAATCCTACTTGTCCTACCAAACATTGGTATGATCCACACAAATTTTGTTAGTTTCATGTAAGCTGGGGTTATTCTCATGAAACTTGTCACGAACTAAGAAACTTTACCATGGAACATATACTTATAATTAATTTTTGGAGAGTTTCCATTGATTTCATGGAGGTGTCCAAGTGAGTGCATGAAGTGTCTTGATAGTCTAAGTGTCAATGATAAAGTATGCAATGTGTTTGTCCTATTATGCTTGAAGTAAGCTTGGTTGATCTTTAGTTTTAGAATGATTAGGGATGGATATAAAGTATTTATCATGTTTAAGTGGTCCTATAATATTTATAAGATGATTGGAGATATTTTGGAAGTGCATGGTATTCATCTGGTTCTTTATTATGTTCATCTTGGCATTGTTGGTTCTATGATAGAAAAATCTGAGTAGGTAGTTTGATGATATCACCATTACCACATATGGGTGAGTCAAGGGGATTTGGTCATATTAGTGTGATAAATTAGTTCCAATTTTATATGGTCCAAATTTCAAGTCATGCGATTGAGTGGAGCAAAATATATGCAGGTGCAAAGTTGGCCTCCCAGACAAAAGTTCACTAAGTTTTACTTAGCCAGACCGTCACTGTACATCATGTAGATATGAATGAACCAGTAAGTTTGTGAATTTAATATAGGTAATAATAGAGTAAAAATGGTCAATTTTTTTTATGGATATGTTTTCTATAGTGACAAGAATTTACCCTAAAAATTTGGAGTCTTGAAGTGATTTCTAGCTCAAGTTATAAAGCTTCAAAATTTCTTTAGCAAATTGTGATGGGTGAGAGACCATCAAGTTTAATCATGTCAAAGTATGAGGTCATTGGTATAAAAGATAAAATTTTGATTTATTAATCATGAATATTGTTATAAATGGTGTGTAGGAATTCAAATTTTAAAGGTTACATACACTGATGATAAGTGTCACAAGCTCACTAATCTAATAAAAGATCAACAGTGAGTGACATTTCATACTTATAAAGATCAAAAGTGTGGGACAAGTCAAAGAGTAAATAAAGAACATGGGAATGACAAGTGTAAAAAGTTCATGGACTGATATAAAAGTGTTCATAAGGCACATGAGGGTACCAAGTGTCTTAATCATGGGAGTTCTAATCAAGATATAACAGTGAACATTGCAAGATAAAGACCTAGCTGATCCAATGAGATTGACAATGTGTATTTGGTCAATATTTTAAGGGCGTATGAGATGAGGTAAATATGTTAAATTTTTAATAGAGATCAAATATAAATAACAAGCTAATTTGAGGAGATTGATGGTATGTATTTGGTCAAAGTTACGAGGAAGCATGAGATGAGGTTAAAGTGACAAATGTTTAGCATAGTTAAATATCAAAATAATTTCAAGGAAGATCGATGATGCATATTTATTCAAGATATGAGAGAGAATGATATGATGACCAAGTGTTTGGTGTTTAATATTTAATGTTGGAATTTGAATATTCAAATTAATGAAGGAAAACTAGTGCTTAGTTTTTGAGATATAACTTTTGTTCTAAGATGAATTTGAAGATGCAATAAAAAGAAAAGTTGTAGAGGACTTCAAGGTGCATCTAGAGAATCTAATTAGAATGTATGAATGTTTTTATAGTGAAATTTATTAAGCTATAAAATTGATTATGTTTTTGACCATGTTTTGTAAGTGACTTGAGAAGGATATTTGAGTTGTTCTGATGGTATTTGGATGTTTCAAGGGGACTGAGCTATTAGAGAATGTTTTGAACTCCATGAGGATCATCTATATGGACTATGGAAGTTTTAATAATCTATATTTAGTATGAAAAAATGCTTATAATTTGAATGTGTGTTCATTTATGGTGTTTTTGTGTATAAGGTCATAGATTGATCTATTTGGATTTAATATAGGAGTGTTAATGACTATGATCATTTAAGGATATATGAGTCATGTGGAGTGTGTATACACATAATTTTTTCACACTTTTATCAATTTTTGATGCTTTACATCTTGTAATAACCCATTGTGACTCAATATCTCTAAGTGTATGCCTTATGGGGTGCATTGGGAAAGGGGTGGGTAGACCTTTAGTGCTTCATAGGATTGTTGTCCCTTATTACCATATTATTCCCTATCCATTCAGCTCCTAAAACCTTTCCCTAATCTATCTCTCCTTCCTTGCACATTCCTATAGTATTTTCCTCTTTCTATCCTTCTTTCCCCTTTTTAGTACCTATTTTACCTATTTAGTAAGCTAGGCTGACCTAGCATAGTTTGGGGTCACTTTAACTCTTTAATCCTAGTTTCCATCTGGCCAACCTAACACAAACTTCAAGCATTAGCCTGACAATGTGCCAGGTCAACTTGATTAACCTAGTATATCTGACATGTTCGAGTGATTTTTTAGGTCAGATAATCCTATATATATAAGGTCATTTTGGTCATTTCCATATCAATGTAATTGTGAGTTATTATTCACTCATGCTTCTTCACAATTTGATCTTACACCATTCTACTTGAGGAGTCTTAGCTTAGGTTTCTTATTTGGAGAATCTTAGTCATATGGATAGGTCTTAGATGCTTTGGACTAATCAAGTGATCCTTATGAACCAAAACCTCTTGCAAATCCCCATTAGCCATGAGAGAAATTGAGTCATGACAGGTTCACATTTAGGTAAGTATATTCTGACTTTGTTCTCCTATCTTTTTAGATAGAAGTATCATAAGTGTTGGATCGAATAATATTACTCCTCATATTTTATGTATTAGGTTGTTACTTATACTTTATTTATTTTAAGTTTCCTATACATTTATTTGAATGCTTTGTATCTAACCCCTTACTTTATGTCATAGGATTTGGTGAGCACTAGATTAGTTTACATTTCTTGTTATTAGATTAGTTTACTTTCTTATTTATTATCATAAGTGAATATAGAAACCATAGGACTCTTTTAGAGTTATTGTGTGATTATATTATACTGTAGGCTTTCAAACCCTACCTAGTATGATGTGTTGTGATAGATGATAGAAGTGATCCCCTAATTAGGTCTAGCAGATCCTCATATTGGTCATTCTCCCACTTAACAAGTGTGTGCCCCAATCAAAAGTATAGGTGTGATCTATATTATCCGATCCAAGATTGATTCATTCACACCATGTAGTTTTGATTACATACATTATGGTTAACCCAACGTGAATAAAACCCTTATAGGGTTTTTTTCACTTATTTTATTCTTTTATCATCTTTTCTATCATATGTTTTGACTTGTTGGCTTGATTCTATCGACCTAGTTTTTTTCTCTATGTGTAAAAATAAGTAACTAAATCAACCAAATTGACCCAACATGGATTTACAGTACTTTGTAGACTTTTTATTTAGCCTACTAGGTTGAACAAGTTGACCTAGCACATTTAGAGCCACTTTATAGTAGGTTCCTATTCAAGATTCACAGTGCAGGGTCTAGATTCTAGACTTCCAAATTTGCATTCTAGTCAACTAGGTCAGCCAACTCAACTTAACACATTTACAAACATCTAGTTCAGTCTACTAGGTTGACCAGGTTGACTTGGCACACTTTTTTAGTTTTTATATTAGGTTCCTATCTCACTTAGTTGACCAGCTTGACCTAGATCTACATATTAAACTAGTTCTCTCCACAGTTATAGGTTAGTTATCTATTCTATTTTCATCCCCAAAACACCAAGTTCAGTTCTTATTTTCTCTATTTCACTCTACTCTATACTTTTATTTCAAAATTACAATCTATTTATATGTACCAATTGGATTGACTAGTATTAATTCAATTGACTATGTATTTCATTTCAGCATCTACTTTTTTTAAATATCTAAAGGCATACCTTATTTCATTTATCATCTTATTAAATTTTTTTTCCCTTTCATTATTTGTTGTGCTACATCGACTAGCTTAGCTCTGCACTGTCGTAGACTATTTCTACTACTTTTTTTCACTACACTAGGTTGACTTGGTCTACCCAGCATAGTCTACAGGTCTAGTTTTTCCACTAGGTCAAACTGGTCAACCTAGCTTTATTTTCTACTTCCCCTACTTTTCAACTTGGTTCTTCATCCTTTCTGATCTACATCCTATTCATTTCTCTTTGATCAAAATGAGGTCCCCTATCAGAATCTTTTTGGATAGTCTTAATCCATTTAGATCATATATAGAGTGTTCATTTCTTCCTTTCTTTACCTCCCAAGAGTACCATCACTCTTGGGACACCTGTTCTCCTCCATCTACAAATTGCAACATGGCTCAGATAGGACCTCAAGATGAGGCTGATGGGTCCATTATTTTTTGCACCTACCAAGAACTTTCTCAAAATCTTCAAACTAATATGGGATTGATTGACTCAAATTTATTTAATAATCCCACTAATAACTCTTCTTCTAATATTTCCTCTAACACCAATGTGGGAAATGCTCCTTCCAACATCAACCTGCCACCTGATACATCTCAATTATTAGCCCAAGTGATTCAACAAATGAACATTATGCAAAACTCTAATACCAATCAAATGATGCAACTTTAATAACATTTGATCAATATGGCTAATTAACCTCTAATCATGAATCCTTAAGCTAATCCTAATTACATTCCTCCACCTCTTAGAGATGCCTTAGGTAACATTATTCCTCAACTAAGAATGAATAATTTTTTTTTTCAAACTATCCAAAATGATCCTTTATCTCCCTTCATTGTATCTATTGACATTGGTAACATATTACCAACTATTAAATATGATGGGACTAAAGACCCCACCTCATTTCTTATAGTCTTTGGTAATATCTACAAAGAGTGGATCCAAACTAATGCATTTTCTAATACTAAACTATTAGTCAAAACCTTCACTGGTGATGTATTAGAATGGTATACTCAATCACCTCAACATTCTATTTGGCAACTTGAAGATTTGGTCAATCCTTTAGTTAAAGAGTTTAAAAATAATGATCATCTTGAAAACTATCTTAGCCATTTCATAAATTCTAAATAATATCCTAATGAATCAGCTCATGACTTTATTAAAAAATGGAAATCCTTAGCTCATAAATTTGATCATAATATGTCTGATGATAACCTATTACAACTCTTTATCATAGCTTTAACCCATACTCTTCAATCTAAGGTTCGAACCTTTGCTCCTCAAACTCTTAATGAAGCTCTTGACCAAGCTGAATGACAAGATTTTCTAATGAAGAAATTCAAACCTAATTCTAAAAACTTTGAAGGATATTTCCAAACATACAATGCTATCACTAGTAACACTTCTCAAACCAAACCTGGTGTTGCCAAAAATGATGTTCCTTCATTGTCTCACGTGCCTATTTCAATTCATCAAATGAGATAATTTTTACCTTTTCTAAACCTTTCATATATCTTAATGCTCTTCCTAAATTGTATGATCCAAATCTCTTTTGTTGGTTTCATGCCAATGTTGGACATTCTCATGAGTCTTGTAGAGGGCTTGCTAAATGTGATATTTCATACATGATCAGTGATTCATTCAACCATGAAGCCATGATTAAGCACCATAATCAAGAATACACTAATTATTTTCAAAAATTAAAACCATCTAAAGCCTCTACAATAATAATCAAAAGTCTTCTTCCCATAACCAGTCAACTTCTAAGGATGTTTGTGTAGTTGATGCTGATTATGATCAATACTTTAACAAATCTCAATATGTCAATACAACTACAGTTAATTATTGTAGGAAGCCAACACAAAGATCTTGTGACCAAGCCTAAGAAAGCTTTTTTAGAAGAACAATTAATTAAAGATACTACCACTATCAATATTGATGCAGAAGCACCTAAAGAACAACTTCATCCTTCTGATCCTCTAACCACATCTATTCTTCCAAAGTCTAATTTGCTTTCTTCTAAACATTGTGGTTCCTCTTTTAAATCTCATTAGAATTTCCTATAATAACTTAACTCTATGCCATGAAAAATTCATCTCATTTAGATGGTTTTCACTTCACCTTATCATCATAAATTCCTTATGCATCAAATCCAAGAGATTTAAGACCCATCTTCTTTAGATGAAGAACCGCCTTCTATTTAATCTCAACTAGTAAACACTATTACCATTGAATCTATGTGTCCTTATAAACCTTCCATTGAATTTCTTGAAGAGGACATGATTAATGATGAAATCCTCTTTGACATCGATGATCCACCTCTTTTCATCAAGATAGCCATTAATACCACCCTTATTCAAAAAGTTATAGCTGATTAAGGTTATGGTATTAATGTGACTTCTTTATGGATTTTACAACAACTTAGTTATAAAAAAAGTCATCTTAAACAAACCCATCTTACTTACCATAGTTTTGATAAGGCTAATCAAAATCCACTTGGTTGTATATGGATTCCCTTAACCATTGGTCCTATATGGATTCCATTAACCATTGGTCCTAAGACCGTGTGAACCAAACTCATGGTTCTTAATATTATTTTATCTAATAACATAATCCTCGACCATCTATGCAATCATCAAATGAAGGCTATTAATTCTTTTGGTAGTCAATGCATTAAATTTCTACATAATGGAAAACATTATAAGCATAAATCTGATCCCAACCCATGGAGTATCTAATTACCTAATACTAAATCATAATATAATTTTCTCATGATTCCTAAAATACATAGTGCTCCTTTACCTGAGTTCAAGAATATGAATCTTGATTTACAAGTTACTCTTGCATATTATGATGATGATGAGCCCAATGAATTAAAACACACTTGTAATACTAAGAAATTGCCTTTGTATATTTTAGAATGGCTTCCACCTTCCTTCTTACCCATAAATCATACCATTCCTCTCATGGATGAGATTACTAATTTTCCCCCTCCATGTAATGTTCAAGACCCAAATTTACCTAAAGATGTTTTTACTTGTAATGAATTTGGAGTGGCTAATTTATTTCAAGATCCTCTCATCATGACTCCTTAAACATTAAATAATCTTAGAATTTCACAATCTGAAGATCCTCCTAAATCCCAAGCATGCATAATTTCTCCCATATATGATGACAACTATATCATGGCCCAAACTCAATCTAGAGACTTAGATGTCTTACATTATCAAAAGACCTTAGCTCAAATTCATGCTTTCAATTGAGAAGTACATACCATTTCTATAGGTCATAACTTAGAACTTGAGGGTTATGTGTCTCCTATCAATCCTCCTCTTATTGATTCTCCTTGGGTGGTAGAGCAAATCATGCCTTCTAAACCCATGGAAGTGCTTTCATCTTCTTTACCTCCTTTGGATTCTCTAATTGAATCTAATTCTTCTCCCATCATCTCTCCATCGACCTCTTCTACTTCATCTATTTATTCTACTTTCTTCTCTAAAGCATTTCTTCTAGGAGATAGAAATGGAAAGTGGATGGTTTAAATTATGGAATTTGATCTTCGCATCATCACATAAAAAGCTATCAAATGGAAAGTCATAACTGACTAACATGCCATGGCTCCCATTCTAGCCACCTCTTCACTTCAAGATGACCTTCCCAATGAAAATATTATTTACATTGAAGTTCTTAATCAAGAAATTTTTGTTAAAGATTATTTTCATAGCTTTAATATTGATCCTGAAGCCAATCAATCTAATGAACCTTCCACTCCCTTTGATACTACCAAACCAAAAGTAGTTATCAAGGAGCTCCCTAAAATCAATATTGACTTGCATGAGGATACTTGGACCCTTCACTTTGATGGTGTTGAATACATTTAAGGAGTTAGGGAAGGTTGCATTCTCACTAGTCCTCTTGGTAAAATAATTCCTTTATCTTTATATTTTACATTTGATGTCACCAATAATATTGCTAAGTACGAAGCTCTTATCTTAGGTATGAGAACTGATCTTGATCTAGACATATAATATCTTCATGCTTTAGGTGATTTTGAACTCATTTTCCATCAAGTTAGTGGTGCCTATCAGTGTAAAAGTGAAAATATTATTACCTATCATCAAATTGCAACCACTCTTGCCAAGGATTTTGCCTCTTTTACAATTGAACCTATTCTTAAAGACCAATATTCCATTGTTGATTCTCTTGCCTCTTTAGCTTCTCTATTTCATCCACATCAAGTTATTTCTAATCCTTATTTTATCATACAAATAATCAAATCTCTATCATCTACTCATCCTCTAGATTCCCTTATCTGCCACATCAAGGTAATCACCATTTGATAATGCCCGTCGTATCAAGACATCATCCAATTCTTAGAACATCAAATTTATCCTCTTAACTTAGATTCCCATAAAAAAATGCATCTTCAAAAATATGCTTTCAAGTACATATTTAGACATAACATCATTTATTATCACAATACCAAAGGTACTTTGTTCTGTTGTGTCATGCAAGATGAGGTTCTTCCTCTACTTGAGCAAGCACATGGGGGAATTTGTAGTGGTCATTGTAGTAGACATGCTACAACCTATAAATTCCTATGTATGAATTAGTATTGGCCTACTCTAGAATAGGATGCTATTGAATATGCTAAAAAGTGTAATCCTTGTCAGCTTCATGATGACCTTACTCATTCAGAACCTACTGGACTTCAAGTTATCAAATCTCCTTAGCTATTTTACACATGGGGATTTGATCTCATTGGTAATCTTCCTCATTCCCAAGATGGGCACATTTTCATCATAACTACCATTGAGTACTTTACCAAGTGGGTTGAAGCTATGTCCCTTGCTAATGTTATTGGTCCTATTTTATCTAAATTCATTCTCAACCAAATTATTTGCTGCTTTGGTGTTCTTCACACCATCATTTTTGACAATGGTGGTAATTTCAAAAATAAACATGTTAAACACCTTTTCACCAAATGCAAAATCAATCACAAGTTTTCCAGTCCTTATCATCCATGATTTAATGGTCAAGCTAAGGCCACCAAAAAAATTCTCAATAAAATTCTTCAAAATATAATTCATGAAATCCACATGGATTGTCATCTTCATCTTTATCCTAAACTTTGGGCCTATCAAACTAGAACTCATACTACCACTGGGGAATCTCTATTATCTCTAGTCTATGGTTCTGAGTCAGTTTTTCCTCTTGAACTTGAACTTCCTTCTCTTCACATATCTCTTCATGGAATCATTCCTAATGAAGAATTACATAAGGATCACCTTCATGCCCTTGATCTACTTGATGAACATCATATTTTCACCTTGTATCACAATTGCCAATACAAGGCTCGCATCGCCAAATAACATAACAAACATGTTAAAAACCACACATTTAATGTTGGTGATCTTGTCCTTAAATTAGATTACACTTATGAAAAATAAGGTAAGTACACCCCAAAATGGTGGGGCCCTTAGTTAAAGATGTTCTTGGTCTAAATACTTATCGCCTTGAAACCAATGAAGGCCATGTTATTAAAAATCCCACCAATGCTCAATTATTTAAGAAATAATTTGCTTAATAATTTCCCTTATTTTTATGCTTTCTCTATATATCTATTTAACATCTTTTTTACAAGTCACTTTAGCATGGGTCTCTCCTTATGTAGTAGTTTCCTTTTTTTTCAAACATTTAGTCCTCCCTTTTGGTATTTTGGTTTCTTGATGTACTATAATCTTCATTTCCTTTCTTTTCAAACATTTAGTCCTCCCTTTTGGTATTTTTGTTTCTTGATGTACCATAGTCTTCAACACTTATCTTTTCATTTTTCTTTGTGCTTGCTAATGTTGTTTTGGCATCCTCTTGGGCCTTTTTTTATGAGTTGCTTGGTAAGACCGTGGATAAAACCTAGCCCTCATAAAATGACCATTATTTTTATTTCTTATTTTTTCCTTTTCATTCTTTTGCTACTTACCAATGTTGTTTTGGCATCCTTTGGGTCTATCTTTGTGAGGTGCTTTATATAAAGGCTCCCTTACTTTTTACTTATTGTTACCCCTTGGGTTTTTCTTTTGTGAGCTACTTGGTAAGACCATGGATAAAGCCTATCCCTCATAAAACTACCTTTATTTTCATGTTATTTGTGATCCTTGTTGTTTAGACATTAGCTTTTTCTTCTTTTTCTAGATGGAATCTATAAACAATCTATGTTAGCATGTTTTCCTTCACTTCCTGCAGTCTTATGATAAGGAATCACACCTTTGCCATCATTGTATTCCTTTTTTCCCTATCACATTTTTTGAAATTTGAATAAATTAAAATTTGTTACATGTGTCATTTTCCTCTTAATTTCCCCCTTTCTTTCACTTCCACATTTGGATAAAACAAGGTCAAAGTTAAGATAGCACTTTTATCTCACCTAGATTTATGAGACTCTTAGACCCCATGCTCTTTGATTTTCTCTCTCTTAGTAACATTATCCCAAGTTTTTCAAATGAAATTCATCTTTAGCACCCATGTTTGGTCTTCCAAATCTGTATGGAGGAGGATTTTTTTAAAAAAAAGAGAAAGTTAGAAGCCAATTATTTGAAAATAAAAGGTAATGTTATCTAAAAGGCACCACATAAATCTTAAAAGTCTAATCACACCAAAAGACATGATTACAAGCACATCTCCTATCTCTAATCAAAGCTCAAACTCCATAGTCAACTTCACATAACGCTGAAGTCCTTTGAGGTGTAGTAGGCCAGTATATTAGAATAGGGGATTTTAAAAAATTTCTATAGTTTTACATACTTTCTCACACAAGTACCCAATCTTTATAGTAGATCGATGACTCTGTAAGGGGTCCTAAAGAGTGGGGAACACATCATGGGGAGGTAGGTCCATTTTAATTTTCATGCATATATCCTTCATGGGATGATCTATAGACTCCATTTATAGACCTAAGATTTGTGTAGCTAAGAGAAGTTCTTCAGAGTCCTTAAGGTTGACAATCCTCTTATTTTGACAAAAAAAATTGAGTGTCTTGAATTCGATAAAGAGTTACTCTACCTTGGTTTTTCATTCATTCTAACCTCCACCCCATTTCATTTCCCCCTTTGATAGACAAATTATGATTCCAAATCTATATTCCCTCTTCTTTAAATTCCTTTTTCTTTATTTCTTAAAAACATGCTAACACTACTTTGTTTCATTTTTATCTATCTTTAGATGCAAAACAACATGTTTGAGAAACTATGGATCATTTTCATCATGTCCTATATATTTACTAAAACTACTTTTATTTTCTTTTCCCATTTATCTTGATTTTATTGTTCTACTCTTACAGATACCTGAGTTCACACCCTTTTTCCATTGTTGCATGAGATGTGGATTGTTATTGCTCACCCAACCATGTTGTTTTCACTTATATGCTCCCATTTTTCCATTAATGATTGAGATTTGGATTGTTACTGCTCACTCATCAATGTTGTTTTACCATTTTTCTTTTTGAATCCTCTTTTTACCATCTTGTTTGAAAAATATCCTTGATCTGATTTGGTGAGTTTTCCTTTTCTTACTTGAAGTTTACTTGTTTGAGTTTTTTAATCTTTAGTAGCCTTGGATTTTTGGTTACCCAATTTTCTTGTGTTTGACTTGGTCATTTGGTCTAACATAGCACTTTTCACCCAGCTTGACAAATTCCCAAGTATGTCCCGTCCACATAGCACTAGTTATCTTGGTTTTTCTTGCATTTGTTTTTTTTTGCTCCTTAGTTTTGTATTTTTGGGTTTGTCCAAAGTAGTCTATGTACCCTCCACAATCAAAACTAAAACACAATTGACAAACATCCTGTGATAAAGATAAGTCAATGTATCCATCATTTAATTTTCAATTATTTACTTATTAGGTAATTTCCTATTCTATCATTTATTTTTAGTTATTTTATGCTTTTTTAAATACTATAATTTTCTTAGCATTAGTATTGTGTGTGTCCTTATGTTCTTTTTCAAATCACCATCCCCTGTTACACCTTAGTGACACATGATGAGCTTTGAGTGGGGCATATATATACACACAATATTTTCACACTTTTATTGATTACTAACATTTTACATCTTGTAGGAACCCATCATGACTCAATCTCTCTGAGTGCATGTATTAAGGGGTGCATAGAAAAAGGGGTGGGTAGACCTTTGGTGCTTCGTAGGATTTTTGTCCCTTATTTCCATATTATTCCCTATTTATTTAGCTCCTAAAGCCTTTCCCTAAGCTATCTCTCCTTATTTGCACATTCTTCTAGTATTTTCCTCTTTCAATACTTCTTTCCCTTAGTACCCTTTTTACCTTTTCAGTAAGCTAGGTCAACCTGGTCGACCTAGAACAGTCTAGGGTCACTTTAGCTCTTTAGGCCTAATTTCCATTTGGCTGACCTAACACAAACTTTAGGTATTAGCCCAATAATATGCTAGGTCAACCCGATTGATGTAACATAGCTGACATATCTAAGTAATTTTTGGGTCAAATACTCCTATATATACAAGGTCATTTAGGTTATTTTGATATCAATGTAATTAAGAGTTATTATTCATTCATTCTTCTTCAGAATATGCTCTTCCAACATTCTACTTGAGGAGTCTTAGCTTAGGTTTCTTATTTGGAGAATCTTAGTCTTATGGATAGGCCTTGGATGCTTTGGCCTAACAAAGTGATCCTTATAAACACAACAAACTCTTATGAATCCCCATTGGCCAAGTGATAGATTGAGTCACAATAGGCTCACATTTAATTAAGTATATTCTAAATTTATTCTCCTCTCTTTTTAGATAGAAGTAACATAAGTGTTGGTTTGAATAATATTACTCCTCATATTCCATATATGAGGGTGTTACTCATACTTACTTTATTTGAAGTTCCCTATACATGTATTTGGTTACTTTGCATCTAACCCCTTACTTTATACCAAAAGCTTTGGTAAGCACTAGATTAATTTACTTTTCTTGTTATTAGATTAGTTTACTTTCTTATTTATTATCATAAATGAATATAGAAACCATATGACTATTTTAGGATTATTGTGTGATTGTGTTAGACTGTAGGCTTTGGAACCTTACCTAGCATGATGTGCTATGACAAATGATACAAGTGATCCCCTAATCAGGTCTATTGGATACTCATATTGGTCATGCTCCTAATTAATAGGGGTATGCCCCAATCAAAAGTATAGGTGTGATCTATCTTATCCGATCTAGGATTGATTCATGCACACCATGCAATTTTGATTGCATACAGAGTGGACATATGAATTTCGAAGTGGTCTTATATTTTTAATTTTCTTAATGGAGTGATAAATTGGGGAATAGGTCTCCATGAGACCTATAAGGGTTACTAAGGCCTAATTGAAAGGCATAGCTTCTTAAGTGTGACCCATAGTTGCTATGACTGACTTGTGAAGATAATATTGAGATATGTAAGATGCCTTAAGGGTTAAGGCAAGTCTAAAGGTTGACTAAGAAGATAATAATCATGAAGGCTATATAAAAGGTGAAATCAATAGTGGTGATTTCTAGATGTGAAAGACTTGAGAGAAGAGGTGTGTGTGAGAGCTATGGAGCAAAGGAAAGGGTGTGTGCCCATGGATGAGTTGTAGAGTAGAATAGGTTGATGATTTTGGGTATGACCTATAGGTCATATTGATGATGTCATAAATAGTGCTCTTGTAGGTTTGAAGATTGAAGATGAGTGAAGAGGTCTAGATGATCCAAAATGATGTTTTGGATGCCTTGAGCATGAATGAAAGATAGATGATTTCTGTATAAGCTTGGTCATTGATTTGAGAGGAAAATCAGAGTGTGGACTATGTGTATGACCATTTGGTCATGTTTTTAAGGTTATGATTAAGTTATTGTTGAGAAGTGTAGTGTGATCGAAAAGGTGGTTTTGGATGTTTTTGGCTATGTGAATAAGTGAAGGGGGTTAATATACATTGTATCTCCATCATATTGGTAGGCAATCAATGTTCAGGAGATGTTCATATCATAGGTGTTGAGAGGGTGCTCAACGTATAGGTTAGAAGGACTTGACCATCTTAGGGGTAGGTGATCCTTGTAGACAAGTATTTCATTAATTTCTTGTCAAAAGGACTTGACCATCCTATGGGAAGGTGCTTGTTGTGGAACAGGGGTTTCACTAAATTCTAATTAGAAAGACTTGACCATCTTAAGGGTAGGTGTTCTTTGTGGAATAGGTGTTTCACTAAAGTCTCATGTTTACATACTTATTATAAGATAAGTTGTCCATGTGTTTTTAGGTCTGAGAGTGAGGTTTATTCCCCAAAAGGGTTTCCCACATAGATCTTGTGTTATGCATGTAATCTTACATTATCTATTTATTCACTTCTATAAACATCTTAAATGCTTCATGAATGGTTGTATTGAATTCTTAAGTGCTTGAAGGGTTTATAAATTAGATTTGGATTTTTTTCCACCATTGATTCACCCCCCTATGGTTTGTACCTCTAATAATTGATATTAGAGTAGGTTCTTTGGTAAAGGTTTGACAGCTTGAAGGAGATCCAAGGTATAATATGGGTAACCATCAAATGTAAGGAGGCTTTTATAATAAGTAAGCACCTATGTTCAATGAATTCAATTATGCTTTTTGGAGTGGGAGGATAAGGAACTACATCATGTCCCTAGGGTTTGACACTTGGAAATCTATTGTGGATGGTTATTCTACACCTACTATTCCTCCATCTAGTGTTGCAAATAAGAAGTTGTTTGAGAAAAATTATAAGGAAATGAATGCTATCACTTATGGTCTTTCAAAGACTGAATACACTAAGGTAATCCATTACATATCTAATAAGGAAATGTGGGATAAATTGAAGAGTATTTATTAAGGATATTCACAGGTTAAGTTGGCAAAGTTTTAAACTCATGGAAGATAATTTGAGAGTCTTAAGATGAAGGAAGAATATTCTATGGCATCCTTTCTATAGAGAGTTGATGATATTGTGAACATCATCAGAGGTCTTGGAGAGAATATAGAAGAAGATAGTATAGTTTAAAAGGTATTAAGGTCTCTCTCTAAATTTTGATTCTAAAGTATCTATTATAGAATAAAGTCATGATCTTATTAAGTTAAAGATGGATGAATTGCATAGCATCCTTACTACCTATAAGATGAGAGTAAATGATGAAATACCACCAAATAAGGAAGTACTATTCAAGATAGAAATGAATCCAAAGAAGAAGTTACAAAGTAAGAAAATCAAGGAGGATGACATATTTGATATTTATGAAGATGAAATAATTACTTTTTTTACAAATAAATTGAAATAGGGTCAGGCAAGTATAAGCATAAACTACCCTTAAAATGCTTCAATTTTGGAGAGGTAGGACATTTTGATAATAAGCTCCCTCATAAGCATATCAAGAATGATGATGAAGAGCATGGTCAAGGTCATGATGATGGAAAGAGATCATTCAAGTTTGATAAAAGCAAGAAGGGGTTTAGAAGGTTTGTTAACAAGAAATACTTCAAGGACAAGAAGGGTCTCTACACCAAAGAAGATTGTAGCTCATTAGATGAGAGTGAAGATAATGACTCAAAGTATGATCATGAAGATGATGGTACTATTGAAGATGAAGACATCTTCATGGCTGAGGAAGGAAGTTGTTCATGTCAAAAGGAGTCTACTTGGAGTGATTTAGATGATGATAAAGATGAGGTAGACTATGAGATTGAATTGATGATTGATCTTGAAGAACTAAATATTGAGAAGGATATTAACAAAAAGATGAAGTCTCAAATCAAGGACTGTGAAGATCAATTTAGTGTGTTTGAGGCAAGAATTAATAAAGACACCAAGGAACATGAATATATAGTCAAGCATCTTAGTTTTCAATTGAAAATCCTATCTACAATCCTAGAAGCTAAAGAATATGAATGTTCAAGGTATGTAATTGAAAATGAGTCATTAAAAGTTGAGTTAGAGAAGACATCTAGTAAGATGCAATCATTTATGAGATTTAAAAAGAGCTTAGGTGATCTAGAAAATAGTCTAAGGGGATAAAAGCATGAAAGTGATAGAATTGATCTTGGATACAAAGAAGAATCATAAAATGCAACTCAAGACAAGATGAAGACTAATGTAAATCAGACCTTGAAAGTCAACAATCAGTCAAGGAATGAAGATGTTGGTAGAGTGAAGATAAATTAGATTAGACAAACAAATGCCATGAGGTATTCAATTTTCAATGGTTATTGTTATACATGTAATTAGTTTGGGCATAGAGATAGAGAATGAAAGAGACCTGCTAGAAATAGGTTTGCATGGAACTACGATGGGGGTCATCAATCAAAAGGTGTGACCAAAGTTAAGTGCTTCAAATATATTGATAATGGACATGTCTCAAGACTTTTTTATAATAAAAAAATCAAGATAAGATTATTGCAAAAGGTAGAGTGTGATTCAACTATAAACAAAGATGTCACATTGCTAGATTCTACAAGTAAAGGCCTACACTTCAGAATGGGTTTAATCAAGCTCTTAGAGTGTAATAAAGAAGTCAAGTTAACTCATGGAACCCAAAGGTGGTAAATGTGAGTCATGATGAGCCTGTAGGTCTAAGTAATCTATTTTCTATGGTGGAGAATGCTAAAAAAGTTAGAGAGTGCAAAGATTTTTCATTGTCTACTCATGTTGTGAATGAAGAGACCATTATTTATACAAACATTCAAGGTCAAAAAACCAGACCTTGATTGTAAAAACATTTAGACCTTATAAAAAGATTCTCTAGATGTGCTTTGAATTACTCTACAACTATGATTTTCACTACACCTTTGAATTCATCTTAGAATAAAAGTTATAGCTCAAAAACTAAGCACTAGTTTTCCTTCGTTAATTTGAATCTTCAAATTCCAATGGTCACTATTAAAAATTGAAAACTTGTTAATCATCTCGTGCCTTCTTGTAGCTTGAATAAATACACATCATCTATATTACTTGATGTGAGAGACCTAAGAGAAGAGGTTTGTGTGAGAGTTGTGGAATGAAGGAAAGGGTATGTGCCTAGTGGATGGATTGTGGAGTAGAATAGGTTGATGATTGTGTGTATGACCTATAGGCCATATTCTTGATGTCATAAATAGTGTTCTTGTAGTTTTGAATATTGAGGATGAGTGAAGAGGTCTAGAGTGATCCAAAAGGATGTTTTGGATTCCTTGAGTAAGAATGAAGGATAGATGATGTCTATGTAAACTTGATGGTTGATTTGAGAGGAAAATTAGAGTGTGGACTGTGTATGACCATTTGGTCATGTTGTTAAAGAAGTCTAGTGTGATCCAAAAGGTGGTTTTGGATGTTTATAGTCGTGTGAAGAAGTGAAGGGGGATAATATAAATTGTATCTCTATCATATTGGTAGGCAATTAGTGTTCATGAGATGTTCATATCATAGGTGTTGGGAGGGTGCTCAACATCTAGGTTAGAAGGACTTGACCATCTTAGGGGTAGGTGCTCCTTGTGAAATAGGTGTTTAAGTAAAGTCTAGTTAGAAGGAATTAACCATCTTAGGGGTAGATGATCCTTGTGGAATAGGTGTTTCACTAAATTATAGTCAGAAGGACTTGACCATCCTAAGATTAGGTGTTCCTTATGGACTAGGTGTTTCATTAAATTCTAGTCAGAAGGACTTGACCATCTTAGGGGTGGGTGCTCTTTATGGAATAGGTGTTTTACTAAATTTTCATGTTTGCATACTTATTATAGGATAATTAGCCCATGTGTTTTCAGGCTTGAGAGTGGGTTTTATTCTCTAAGAGAGTTTCCCACACAGATCTTGTGTTGTGTGTGTTATCTTGCATTATCAAATTTTTCATTGCTATAAACATCTTGAATGATTCATGAATGGTTGTATTGAATGATTAAGTGTTTTAAGGGTTTGTAAATTAAATTGTATTATTTTCCACCACTGATTCACCCCCTCCTCTTAGTGGTTTGTACCTCTAACACTAATTTTGATCATTACCACTCATATGTACACGTCAAAAATCTTATGAAGCATTAACTAAGGCTCATGAAACTAAAAATAAACATGAAGATTTAAATCAAGAAAACACTCATTTATCTAATTTAAATGATCCCATTCCTAATCACCAAGCTAATTCTAACCAACCTCCCACTACTAATAATGTCCAAAGTTATATTTATCCTAACATGCATGATAAGAATGTTTTTAATATGAATAATGTGAGGAAATTAGTTTCATATATCTATCATTATCTAGATTCCAACTATAACAATTTCCCCAGGTATCATATTATTTAATATTCTTATCCATCTAATCTCAGAGAATTTGGGCACATCAAACCAATTCCAATAAATTCAACTAATTTGTAAGTGTTAAATCCAATGATACAACTAGATAATACCTCACATTCTATCGATATAAATTATAATTCTCCATTAAATAAGACACCTCACTTGGAAATCCAAAAATATCTTATCATTGGTACTTCTTTCTCTCAAACACAAGAAACAACCAATGATTTAGCCACATCATCTAAAACATAAAATCATCTATAATCGATCAACCCATATTAACCAAATCTCCATCAAACACACCTTACCAACATCAATGCTCTTCTACTACACCCTCAAAGGATTTACTTCAACACTATGCACCCTTATCAAATAAAATTATAATAGGATACGATGAATGGGATCCTATATCCAAAATTTCACATATCCCATCTCAAATCCATTTCTTAGAAATCATGAGAACTTCTTTTCATCATTGTAATTGGTTAATGAAACTCTTATTTGAAATGGCCATCTATCATCCCCCACCTATGGGGAAAGAAGTTACTTTATTAGGGTTTAAAGATAACATCCTTTAGTAGTGTGAATAAATGTCTATCCACATTGATGAAATGGTAGATACTTCTCTTTCACTCAAATTCCCTATCTCTTCCATGATTCCTAATGAGATATTACTTCATGTAGATGATCCTCCATTGTTTATTAACATCTAAATAGGAGATATCCAAGTTAAACATGCATTAATTGATGAAGGTTCAGGCACTTGTGTGGCTTCCCTTGATTTCATTAAAACACCTAGACATTTTGAATGTAGTCTCAAATATACTCAAAGTACATGTTAAGGATATGATAGAAGAAAAATGACTCCTTGAGGATGTGTTTGGCTTCCTATCACAATTCCTATTTTGAATCTAATCTCAAATCTTCTCAAAGTACATGTTAAGGATATGACAAAATAAAAATGACTCCCTTAGGTTATTTTTGGATTCTTATCATAGTTCCCACATCATAGTGCATGCCAAAGTCATGATATGTAACATCCCACTTTATTATAACATTTTACTCTGTTAATCGTGGACACATTGCATGAGAGCAATAACTTCATCAGCATGCCAATGTGTTAAGTTTCCTTATAATAATGTTATATACAAGATTTAAGGAGATAATGATCCTTGAAATTTGAACAATTCCAAGAATGAGGGTTTTTTAAAATACCTACCCTTTAACCTTTACCTTGCATACCATTTCACACATAAAAACACTTTAATTATCTTATCAACTCTATTATAGGTTATAATGGTCATCCTAAAATAATAGGAAATATACCACATAATCTCTTAGATTTAGATGATGATGAACTAGATGATATCAATTTGAAAATAAAATCTTTCAATCTCTCCCCTCATACAATCACTCAATTACCTCCTTCTCAATGACCTAGGTCTTTTTAAAAACCATTAGATGAAATTTTGATCACTCTAACAAAAACTAAATACTCTATTCATCATATTACCTCTTCAATCAATAAAATCATCAACACATGTACTATTGACCTTCAAACTCCTAATTATGATGATGGATATTATTTAGAAGATACCTTTTTAGATATCTTTGGTCAAGCTAATTATGTATATATACTTAGATACCATTATTTTTTACAACATTCTCTTAGTTTTATTCATGTAGTTCCTTCTCCTTCGATAGTATTTGATATTATTTCTTCCTTTTATAATGTTCATAGCTCTAATATTGAGTGCACACACACACTAATTTTACTTGAGTCACTACTAAGCTCTTTGAAGTATGATTATAAACCATGGTATGATAAAACCTTACTAGTTCACTAGATACTAATCCTTCTAGCTTGTTCCCTCCATAAATGTTGGTTACACTACATCAACCAGTTATGAGCTCATATATTGATGTGCCTAGCCTAGTCTTTATATTATTATGAGTTATCCTCCTATTAGTGCTAGCATACTACCTTTTAATAATATTGATACTCTACTAACATAGTGGGAAGATGAGCCATATTATGAGATCCATAGAGCTACTAGTCATTGGGCTAAGTATTGTCATACACATCCACAACAACAAGCCTTGATCTCTAATTATACTACATATAGCTGACCTTCATAGTCTATTCCTATATATAATTTTTTATTTCATGTTACATGTAATCATTCTTCTACTCATTATCGATAGATTTGATAATAAATTGATACACTTCATCTAGATAAGGCATAGTCTATAGACAAGAGCCTACCTCCTCCTAAGATATTTATGGAATACATACCTAAATATGGGGAAGTTTATTATCTTTGGAATAAGTGTGATACACATTATATAGATGGATTTCTTGTAATACAACAATAGTTTCAAGATTTTCCATGACATATGCCTTCACCAGATCAACTGTATTTTCTAAGGCATTCATAGATAAAGTCTCAACCTTCTCTAAAACACACATTTACTCACATATCTGAGTATGTTCATCATAGTTTGGCATCAATTACTTTAATTGAGTATCCCATGTAGGAGATACCTGATGAACATCAATTTTCTTCTAGCACATCCACTTTTTTAGTAGAGACAATGCACTAAGAAGTGTTTTCATGACTCTATGTAAAGCTTGATGTGACTTTGATTAAATTTAGAGTAAATCTACAGAAGAATGCATCGGATGTTATGGATAATTTTTTCCATGAAATTTATTAGTACTTGTGAACATATCATGGTTTTCATCACATTATTTATTACACTTTCATATGATTTGGATTTTATTTATGAGCACACATTGCTCTTATGTTTTACTTATCACTTGGAAATGTTTCATGAATTCGTTTCATTTTAATTTTTTTTCCCATATTTTATTGAAGATGATTTATTTTTATTCTTGTTATGTCATTTATTTGAATAAAATAGCTATTATTATGGCATGGTTCTAAATCCACATCCCTTTAATATCCTATCTTTACGATATGATCAGTTAGTAAGCATGTTTATCATTGTATCACCACATACAAACATCTATTTGATCTTATTTTTACCTTATTTTACCTTTATACTAAGCACACATATGGTTATTCTTGATATCACATACTTGTTTATGGGCAAGAGTAATTATTTAGCAACATGACAAATTCTCTAGGTATTTTGTATCTTATAACTAAAGCCTAAATCTTATCTATATTTGTTACTTTTATCACTCATGTTTGGTTTTTACAAATATGTATGGAGGAGGAATCATAAAATCCATAAAAATTTAAAATCCAAATCATTTAAATAAAAGACAATGATAAAAATGCGAAAATTAACACTCAAAAGTCAAAATCACACCAAAAGACATGATTCATATATTATCACACCTCTTATTTTTAGTTAAAGCTAAAAATCCATAGTTGGTCTCATGATAAAGCCAAAGTCCATTAGGGTGCAGTAGGCTATTAGACTAAGATAATAAATCTCAAAATTCTCTCTCATGCTACATACTTTCTCATGTAAATACCCAATTTTCATAGTAGATTGATGACTCTATAAAGGGTCCTGAGGAACAAGAAACACATTGTGGGAAGGTAGGTCCATTTTATTTTTCTTGTATATATAACCTTCATGAGATGATATTAGTACTACACTTATTCACCCATAAAATTTTGTGTTTATTGTGAATAAATATACTTTGAATTTGGTATCCAATAAATTCTTAGCACCTACCTATTTACTTAGTATGTCTCATGCGTACTAAGGTTTATTACAAACACCTATGTCATATTTTTTCCATTACCTCTTTCATTACAACATCCCCAATATTCCTCGATGAATATTATTTTTTAGCGATTCATACCTCTTTGGTTATCCTTTTATGAGTTGCAATATAATACCTTGTATAGGACTAATATTTCTTCAGAAAGTATCCTTAAGTTTCATACTATAATTAGTCACAAAATAACTATAATTTTTCAGAATTAATTATTAACACAAATCTACTTATCATTTCACTTGACATTTTATTATTTCAAATAATATAAATTTTACATGCTTACCAACTTTTATTTAAAAACATTTAATTTTACATGCTTCACAACTTGATTTAGTGTGTTTTAAATGTTATTTTATCATTGCAAATCATTTACCTTTTACCTACTTAACAACTTGATTTAGTGTGTTTTACATTATTTATTAAGTATTTTACACACTTCTTAATGTGATTTAGTGTGTTTTAAATTATTTTTCTTTTATTTATTTTTTACATGCTTTTCAACTTGATTTAGTGCATTTAAAATTTTCTTTATCTACATTTTACACACTTCCTAACATGATTTAGTGTGTTTTACCTTTTATTTTTCCATGAGATCTAATATATTTTAAATTTTACATTTTTCTATCATTCTTTTTAACCATGCATTTGTTCATAATTTTTAGAAAAAATAAAAAATATATCATACATTTTCTCATAGCATATATCAAAAATTAAATACACGATAGAAATAAAATACATACATCTAGAACATATATGAATCATAAATATAGATCTACATATGTCAATGGATCTAATATTTGATAAAATACACAAACATGCTATAAGCATAATATAATAATAACTCTACAGTTGTGGTCTACCTTGCCTATCTATTAGATGGGCCACACTACCCATTGATCCCTGAGACTGACCCCTCCAAATGATATGTTACAATTAATTTGTCCATGTATATAGGCCCTCTATCTATCCCTATAAATTGGCAACCTATCCCTATACACATGCCAAATATCTAGATGTATCCAAATGAGTGACATGATCATTAGCTACAATCTGCCATGCCCATAGCTCTCCATCACCCACTCCTACTAGTAACTATATTGTATCTCCTCATCTCCATAGCTCTCACACTACCTCATTGGCCAATTGAAACCAATAAGCATAAGCTATGGTATAAGGTATAATAGGAACAATTATATCAATATTATCATGATGTAATAACACATCATCCAACATACCATGATGTGTTACCAACACTACTATAGATCATCTAAACTCCTCAAAAGTATCTAAAAAACACAAACCAAATGTATATTAGATCTCTCTCTCTTTCACACACACATGTATATTTCTCAAAATCATCTATCTAAACAAATATATATCTAGCTATCCATAACATTAATAAACATCTACATATCCAAAACACAAATCGCTCACCAACAATAATCTCTCCATCAACTTGCCCGCTAAGTACCTCCACTAGGGCATGTCTCTAGGGTGCTGTAATACCAAGTGAGAGAACATGAGCCATCATTGTCCACTAAAAATATATTTTTCTATGGACTAACTCTCTATAGGCTTTGCCATAGGATCTCCATGCTTGATTACCTGTACATGTAGCTCCTCCTCCTCATAAACTTATACATATCTATGTCATCATGGTGGCCATGGTGGTAACTATAAAACTTGTTGTGGTATAATAAAATCCACCTCCACATACTCCTCCACCACCATATCTACATCCTCTTTCACTGCTCTCACCTCTATTTTTTTCACTATCATCATCTTGTTTAAGGTCTTGACTAGCATGGATAAATTCTAGGTACATCTACAAGCACTCCTGCACCTCTTCTATGCCTACACTCCCTCACATGCCATGCCAAATATCTAGGCACTACTATAGGTGACACTAGAGGTGGAAAACCTAAATAAATAGGTAATTGAACAATAATATATGGCTTAACCCACCACATATAATGAACATTCACATGAACATGACCTAGTCCTTAAAAAATAGCTGGTCAAGAAGGCCAACTAGTTGCCATACCCACATAAGGATACCAAACAATATCCCTTTAGGTGGAAATCTATAGTGTTGGGGAATGAGGTACAACCCATATCACATGGTCCTATCTCCATCTCATAACACAAGATAAATTATCATCTATCACATGGGGTAACCTATCACATCCAACTTTTCCTCTAAGAATAATTAAGCATTAATTAGTGGATTACACAATGATTGTTATAGATTTAATTTTCATTATTTAGTTGGATTGTTATACTATATGATGTGGTAGTGCAATTTTGATTAATATCTATTTTAATAGTTATTGTTTATGGTTGTACTCTATATGATCAAATGGACTGATTTCATGTTCAAATATTATTACTATATACTACCCTCTATACTACTGCAAAAGGAGAGTATCATCAGAGAGGGTGGAACAAATGGTGATGGTGTGATCAAAGAGAATAAAAAAAAAGACCCCATACACACCATAATTAGTTGTTGCATGATATTTCTTTGGATTTTTGAAAATTGTTGCATATCATTACTTGTTTGCATTTGTATCTAACTCATTCATGTCTATTAGTCTCTTGATGTGTTATGATATTATTGCTTCATTAGTAAATTAAAAAAAATAGTATATTATTTAAATTGAGTTCTGATTTGTCTATATGCATTACCTTGTGTATATCTAGATTAGATTAAATCTTTGCTTGACTCATCTAAGTATGTTTTGAGCATGATGAAATTATGGTTATCAGTGGCATGCTTTAATGTTTGAGTCTTGGTTGCATTTTTGTATGGTTTAGTGGAATCTTTGTGAACTTATATGATTTAATAAACTTGGAGTTTGGGCTTTAAACCTAACCTTGACTAAAGATTACAAAATGGAGTATGAATGCATAGTCTAAAAATTAGAAAATAAAAGAGACTAATATTAAAACCTATGTTTGTTTTTAAATAATGGAAAGGATTATAAAAACACTATTATGTTGGAATATTCTTAGAGCCTTGTTAAAGTTAAAACTTGGCATATTAAGAGCTTATGATGTTAGGGTTTTGTTTCTCTACATTGATGAGCCTTTAAGCATTTTTGTCAACTACCAATCACCATGGATCTAGGTAGGATATTAATTTTGTTCACGTTTTTTTATGATTTAAATCAATGATTTTCCCTCTAGATAGTAGGGGTGTATACACATAATATTTTCAAAATTTATCAAATATTGATGCTTTCTATCTTGTAAGAATCCATTGAGTCTCAATCTCTCTGAGTACATGCCTTAAAGGGTGCACTGGGAAAGGGGTGGGTAGAACATTGGTGCTTCATAATATTTTTATCCCTTATTATCACTTGATATCAATCCAACCAACTCTTAAAAACCATTCCCCTAAGCTTCATCTCCTATTTTGAACCCTCCTCTAGTCATTTACCACATTCATTAGCCCTTCCCTAACCTAAACCCATTTTTGATAGTTTATGTTATATAATCAGTCCTATAAATCTTGTAATCTTATTGATAAAGCTTATTAGGGTCTAGGTTAAATCTTGGCTGACCTATTCCATGACTAGTTTACTTTTGTCAATTATGATACTATGTCGACTGGGTCAACCTTGTCAGTCTAAACTTTTGAAATGCTTTAGGGTTAGATATGCCTATATAAAAACATCAATATCACCATTCTTAGAGAGACACCAAGAGCTAATTATTCAATTACACTTGTTTACAATCTATTCTTCCACCATTCTAATTGAAGAGTCTTATATTAGGGTTTCTACTTGGATAATAATCCTATATTATGGAGAAGTCTTGGATGCTTTGTCCTTTCTTAGCGATCCTTTCAAATCACAACAACCTCTTGAAAATCACCTTTGGCTAGGGAGAGATTGAGTCTCAATAAGTTCATCTTTAAGGCAAGTATCTCTAACATTGATCCTCTCTTTAGTAGATATAAGTAGCATAAGTAATGGCTTTTGTACATATTACTCTCTCCATGTATTACGGTTTTACCTATACATAAATTAATTAGGATTATCTTATGCATGTTTAATTTTCATGTTTATTACCCCACTTTATGCCACAAGATTTGGTGAGTAATATATTAGACTTTTTTTTACTTGTTATTAGTTTAGTTAATATGAAAACATATGACCTAGTTAGGGTCATTATGTAGTTTTGATTGACTGGAGGCTTTAGAACCCTCCCTAGTGATATTATTATGGTAAGATATCCCTTGATTAGGTTTAGCAGATCCATCTTGGTCATGACCCTAATTATCCAATATATCCCCAATCAAAAGTGTAAGTAGGATTTATCTTCTCCAAGCTGGGATTGATTTATAGAACTATTGTATTTCCCATTGCATATATTCTGGTGAACTTAACATGAATCTAACCCTTCTAGGTTTTATTTCATGCTTTCATTTCTATCATCTTATTATTTTTCTATATTTGTGATAATGTATTAAACTAGTCAGTATAGTTCTAACTTTATGTGTGTAGGTTTAACATACAGTCACATCAAAATGAATTAGTTTTATTTGTGAAGGTCTTCTTTAGATATAGGTTACTAGATCGAATAGGTTGACACAATACTCTTCTTTAATCCTAGATAAGAATACAAGGTTAAATAGGTTGACTCTATCATCTTATTCTTTTTATCATCATCTAGATCAACAAACTAGGTCGAATAGGTCAACTACATCATCTTATTCTCTCTATCAGTATCCAGATCAAAAAACTAAGTTGAACAAGTTCACTTAGTCATCTTATTCTCCTTCAGCACATAGGTTTTTGTAAAACTGGATCGAATCAATTGACTTAGTTTGTAGAATGTTGAAAGCAACATTAAAGTCACTTTAACATAAAATTTTCAATCTTGATCATATTCTAACCCACCAAGGTTCCTCTCTTTCTCTCTCTATCATTTTAGTAATTTATTTTAATTCTATTTTATACAAGTTATAAATCTTCAAAAATATAACCCTATAATAAACTAATTCAACCTAGTTGGCTTAGTTTTGTAGCCTATCTTCTGTCTAAAAGACTTACTGGACCTATTTGACTCTATTATTTAAGACTTTTATTTTCAAATAATAGTAAAAACCCAATCAAATTTATTATGTACTATTTGCATACAGTGTCATCTGAATTGACTTTGTACTATTCTAAATTTGGGAATTGATAACTATTTTCTAGTAATTAGTTCACATTTCCTTTTTAGTTATTGCATGTTTAGAGTAGCTCACATATTCTAAATAGGTGGTTTTTCAAATTACCATTTAGTTACACTATTTTTATCTTTTTCACACACTGCCAAATTACACAATATTAAAAATGTATTTAACACTTATCTTCCCAAGGCCTATGTACTTTGATTTCATCACTAAGGGGGAAATTGACTTGGTTTTATGGCCAAGTATAAATACATGGTTAATGGTATATATTGTCAAAGCACCAAACACCATTATCACTAAGGGATTGTTAAGTGAGGGGGTAGGCCCCAATACCAAGCTAGTATCATTACTAACACAAATCCCTTTCAACCTAAACATCCTGAAACCATCCATAGATTGTTTTCTAGTTCCCTATTTTTATCCAACTTTCCTATCACACTTAAATCAATACTTCTTAACCATAAGAAACCATATTTAGAAAATAAACTTTTCAAATATACTACAACCACTCATTTAGTTTTAGAAACTAACAAGGACCCATGTCCTTCTTTTTAACCCCCAACCACTTCCATTCCTTCAAAATTTACATTACCTTCTAATCCTTACATTGGTTCTCATTCTAAATATTACTAGAAATTTCTTGAAGAACTCAAATCCATGCCTTTCAAAATTCCCCTTATGGATTTATTTCATACCTCCCCTTCTAATTGCAAGTTACTCATATAAAAATTATAAGAAATTAAAGATCCATCTTCTATAAACAAATAACCACCATCTATTGAGACTCAACCTACCAACATGCATACTATTGAATCCATTTGTCCTTCTTCCAAACCTTCTATTGAATTACTTAAAGAGGAAATGATTAATGATGAGATCCTTTTTTATGTCGATGATCTACCACTATTCATTAAAATAGCCATTAATACCACCATTATTTGTAAAGTGTTAGTTGACAAAGGGTTTGTTATTATTATGAAATTTGTGTGGCTCATCCCAAAACTTGGCTATAATAAGGATCATCTCAAGAAAACTTGCCTAACCTATCATGGATTTGATAAAACTAATAAAAAAACACTCAGTTTTATTTCTATTCTCATTAAATTTGAACCTAATACTATTTGAACTAAACTTATGATCCTTGATTTGTACTTATCTTATAACATACTTCTAAGCTAACCTTGAACTCATTTAATTAGGGCCCTCTCATCTTCCAATAGCCAATGCAACATCCTAAATAATGGCAAACATTATAAAAATGAGGACAACCCCAACCCTTAGAGTATTCAACTTCCTAATCCTAAATCTCAATATCGAATTCCTACCATTCCAAAAATCAATAATGCTCCCTTACATGAATTCATCAACATTAATCCAAACTTATAGGTCACTCTTGTTGATTTGAATGATGATGAACCTAATGACTTGCAACACTACTAAGCTACCTCTTTATATCATAGAGTGGCTTCATCCTTCTTTATTACCTCATGATCACACTATTCCTGTCATTAATGAGATCAATGATTTTACCCCTCCATACAATGCAATGATTATGGATTGGCCAAATTATTCCAAGATTCTACAATCATGTCTCCACACAAATTCAGTGATCTAGGAATCTCCCCTTCTGAAACTCCTCTTGAATCTCAAAAATGTACCATTTCTCCAACCTATGATGATAACCACATCATAGCCCAATCTCAATCTCAAGACTTGGATGCCCATCATTATTAGAAAACTTTAGTCCAAATACATGCTTTCAACCATGATGTTCATATCATTTCCATGGATTTTGAATTAGCTCCTAAAGGCCATGTACCTCCTCTTAATTCTCTACATCTTGATACTCCTTGGGTGATAAACCAAATCATGCTTTTTGAACTTATGGAAATTCATACATCTTCTATACCACTTATATATCCAATCATTGCATCTACTTCTTCCCCCATAAATGAAATTAACAATACACCAATCTCATCCAATCAACTTACTCCCCCTACTCTTGAGATGACATTAGATGCCAAGACTATAGGTGTCCATCAGATACATTCTGAATATGATTTCCATGGTAATAAAATTCTTGATCTCAAAGTAGATGTCAAGTATTATGGTCCTCTTCTAACTTTGCCTAGTGATGAATCCATTATTGAATTACTTCATTCTCGAGAACCTCAACTTCCTCAAGAACATCATAAACTTAGGAATTTGAAAAACAAAGCCCCTTATTTAAAAAAATTCATCACTAGTTTTGAACCTAAATTAAATATAATTTCCTCTTTACCTAATGCACCATATCATTCCAAGATGGAAATGTTATACTTATCGAATAAAATACTCGCATTGAATATGGTACTCCATCATGCCCTCGACCAATTACAATTTCTTGCAAACTCACACCTGCTAAACATGATAACTTTAGCTTATTTTTTTATAAATATCATGAGATCTTTGCTTGGTCTTATGAGCACATGCCTGGCATTGAATTTAGAATTATGGCTGATAATATTATCAATTATCCTAATGCCAAACCCATGTGACAAAAGCAATGGAAATTTCCACCTAAAGTTTACACTTTATGCCATAATGAAATTATCAAGCTTTTTGATGCTAAGTTTATCAAACCCATGGACTATTTTTAATTGGTTTCTAACATAGTCACTATTTATAAGAAGGTTACCATGGTTATGAAATGGTCACTCTTATGGATGGTTTCTTGGGTTGTAACCAAATTCACATTTCCCCCAAATACCAACATAAGATAATTTTTACCACACAATGGGGTACCTAATGCTATGTTAAAATGCCCTTTGACCCTAAAAATTATAGATCCACCTATCAATGAGTGATGACTCACATCTTTCATGATCTTATTCATAAAATTGTAGAGACCTATATGGATGACCTCATTTCTAAATCCAAAAATCATAAGACTCATCTCTTTGGTCTTGCCATCATATTTGACCACCTCCTTAAATATAAAGTTAGACTAAATACTTACAAATGTACTTTTAGTGTCACATCTAGAAAACTTCTCAGATTTTTAGTCTTTCTTTGCAGCATCAATATCAACCCTAAAAATATTAATGCTATTGTCAATATGTGCATGCCATCATATTTGACCAACTCCTTAAATATAAAGTTAGACTAAATCCTTACAAATGTATTTTTAGTGTCACATCTAGAAAACTTCTCAGATTTTTAGTCTTTCTTTACAGCATCAATATCAACCCTATAAATATTAATGCTATTGTCAACATGCCCATTCCTAAATCCATTTTAGAAATCATCACGTACCTTGGTAAAGTTAAGGAAATTATATGCTTTGTTCCCAAAATGGCTTACTATAACTATTCACTCAATTCTCTTCTTAAGAAAGGTAATGCCTTAGAATGGATGGATCCCTATCAAAAAACATTTGAAAATATGAATGAATCATTTATTTACCCACCTACTCTTCATCCCCCTTCAAATGATCGACCATTGATCTTGTATGCCTCTTCTACACCCATATCAGTTGGGCTAATGCTTACCCAACAAGATGATACTAGAATGGAATATGTCATCTACTATATCAACTGAGGCCTCATTGATTATGAAAAATATTATACCAAAGTTGAACATGATTGCCTCAACATATTTTTTTCAGCTAGAAAACTTTTACATTGTATGCTTTATTAAACCACTTACATTGTCATTCATTATGATCTCCTTCATCATTTATTTTACAAATAATTTATTTTTGGAGATATAATTGGCAAGTGGATGATCTTCCTCATGGAATTTGATCTTTGAATAATTACCCAAAAATTTGTTAAAGGACAAATCATTGTTTATCAACTTGATGCAACTCCTATGCTAACTACCAACCACCTTCAAGATAGTCTTATCAATGATAATATTCTCTAAATTAAAGGTCTCAACCAAGACAAATTCATTAAATATTACTTCCATAACTTCACTTCTAACCTGTAAGTAAATAATCTAGATGAGTCTCCTATCTTCCTCGATACTACTAAACCCAAAGTAGTTATCTAAGAACTTCCTAAAATTAATGCTGATTTACATGAAGATACTTGGACCCTTCATTTTGATGGTGCTAAATTCATTTAAAGAGTCAAGATAGGTTGTATAATTATGATCCCTCTTGAAAACATCATCCCATTAACATTTTACCTCACATTAAATGTCACTAACAACATGGCAGAGTATGAAGCTTTAATCTTAGGCATGAGAGTAGCCCTTGATCTAGATATCTAATAAATGCATGCTCTAGGTGATTCCAAACTCATTTTACACCAAGTCAATGATGATTATCAATTCAAAAGTGAGAATATCATTTCTCCTCAAAAAATTGTAACTAACCTCACCAAATATTTCATTTTTTTCACCATCGAGCCTATCCCTCGAGATCAAAATTCTATTGTCGATTCCCTTACTTCTTCAACATCTCTTTTTCATCTGCATCAATTTTTTATCAATCCAACTTTTCTTATCTAGATAATAAAATACCCATCTTCTATTTAACCACAAAATTCACTTATTTTCCACATTGAGGCTATCACCATTCGACAAATCCTGTGGTCAAAGATATTATTCAATTTTTAGAACACCAAACTTATCCTCTAAACTTTGATTCCCATAAAAATACTTACATTCTCAAATAAGATTTTAAATATGTATTTTAATAGAACATCTTATATTATCATAATGTTGAAGGTACCTTTCTCTACTATGTGATGAAAGAAGAGGTTCCTCCTCTTCTCGAACAAGCACAGGGGGAATTTATGGTGGCCATTAAAGAGGACATACTACCAACCAAAAATACTTACATATGGGATAATTTTGGCCCACTCTTGAAAAATATTCCATAAACTTTGCTAAAATGTATACTCCTTTCCAGATTCATGATGGTCTAATTCATTCACCTCTATCTAAGCTTCAAACCATAGAATCTCACTGGCCATTCTCCATGTGGGGGTTAGATCTCATACGTAAATTACCTATATATCAAGATGGACATGTTTTTATAATCACAAAAATATAATATTTTATCAAATGGGTTGAGGCTATTCCCCTCATCAATGTCATTAGTACCACCATATCTAAATTCATCTTAAATCAAATCATTTGTTGCTTTTGTGTCCCTTATACTATCATTTTAGATAATGGTGGTAATTTTGAAAATAAAGATGTTAAACAACTTTATGCTAAATTTAAAATCAACCACAAATTATCCACACCCTACCATCCATAATGTAATGGCCAAGATGAGGCCACCAACAAAATTCTTAATAAAATTCTCTGAAAGACAATTTATGAAACCCATACAGATTGACACCTTCATCTATATCCTACTCTTTAGGCGTATCACACTAGCATACATACTACCACTGGGGTAACACCATTCTCTCTACTTTAGGGTTTTAAATCAATCCATCCATTAGAATTTGAGCTTACCTATATCCATATATTTCTTCATGGTATCATACCTAATGAAAAATTACATGAAGCTCACCTTCATGCTCTCAATCTCCTTGATGAGCACCATCTTTCTGATTTACAACATAATCACCAATATAAGGCTCATATTTCCAAACAACATATTAAATGAGTTAAAGTTTGCATATTTAATGTTGGTGGTCTTTTTCTTAAATTAGACTACACACATGACAAAGATGGAAAATACACCTTGGGGCCCTTATTTAGTCAAAGATATTCTTGGTCCAAGTACATATCACCTTCAAACCAATGAAGGTCATATTTTCAAAGAGCTCACTAATGTGAAATTCCTTAATTAGTACTTCACCTAAATCCTTCCCTTCTTTTCATGTTTTATATATGCTATCTATCTAGGAATTTTTTTAGGATACATACATGGGTCTCACCCTTCCCCCCCCCCCCCCATTATTTTACATTTTAAAACTATGGATAAGACTTGGTCTTCCTCATGATGTAATTTTATCCTCTTTGATTTATTACTTTCTAATACTTTTGGGCACCCCTTGGATTTCTCTTTTGTGAGTTGCAGTGTAAGACCATGGATAGAACCTAGCCTTCCTCACAAATACCATCTTTATCTTATTTATTTTTACATGCTTTTGGCACCCCTTGGGTTTCTATTTTAAGAGATTAAATGTAAGACCATGGATAGGACCTGGCCTTCCTCATCAAAGCACCATATTTCATTCCCTATCTAAAATGTGTTTTACAATGGTTATGAGTTTTTTAATCTTTGTTCTCAACTTTGAATTTTTCTTCTTTTTGTAGATAAAATTTACACAAAAAATGTGCTAGCATTTTTTCTTACATTTCCCTCATCATTATGATAAGGAAGCACATTTTTATTGTCATTGATCCCTTTATTTTTTCCTTTTGTCACACTTTTTACGATTTGAAGTAATTCAAATTGTCTCATTTTTCACTCTTGATTTTCTTTCCTTTCACTCCAAATTAGATAAAACAAGGTCAAAGTCAAAATAACACTTTTATTTCACCTAAATTTATGAGATTCTTAGACACCATGCTCTTTGAGTTCTCTCTCTTAGCAACCAAGTTCAAAGTGTTCAAATGAAATTCATCTTTAGCACCCATATTTGGTCTTTCGAATCTGTATGGAGGAAGAATATAAAAATCCATCAAGAGAGTTAAAAGCCAAATCATTTGAAACAAAATGCAATGATATACAAAGGGAAACATACAAATTTCAAAATTTAAAATTACAAAAAAAAACATGACTACAATAACATATCCTATCTCCAATTAAATCTCAAACTCCATCATTAGCCTCACAATAAAGTTGACATCCATTGGGGTATGGTAGGCTAGTAGATTGGAATATGAGAATTCAAAAAACTCTATGGTGCTACTTACTTTCTCATGCAAGTACCCAATCTTCATAGTAGACTGACATTTCTATAAGGGGTCCTAAGGAATGAGGAACATGTTGCGAGAAGGTAGGTCCATTTTAATTTTCATGCATAAAGCCTTCATCGGATGATCTACATACTTCATTTGTTGACCTAAGACTTGTGTGTCTAGGAGAAGTTCTTCAGAGTCTTTAAGGTTGAAAGTTCTCTTATTTTGATAAACCTAATTCGAGTGTCTTGAATTTGATAAAGAGTTCCTCTACCTTGGTTTTTCCTTCATTTTCTCTTCCACCCATTTCATTTTCCCCTCCACCCATTTCATTTCCCCCATTGACACAAACATGTGATTCTAAATCTATTTTCCCTCTTCTAAACTTCCCTGTTCTTCACATCTTAAAAACATGCTAGAACTACTTTGTTTCAGTTTTATTATGATTGTTAGCCCATTTTGGTGAAGAGTCGAAGGATCAGACATGTGTAAAGCATAAACAAATTTTAGTCAGTCAACATAACATGTTTATTCTATACTATAATGGTTACATATATAGTAGGAATTTCTCCTATAATCTAAGATATTTTCCTTAACAATTTATCCCTATATCTCTCACACTCCCTAATAATCTCACCAAACCCCTATTCTAATGTTATTGTTACATGTTTAATAATCACTTACATTATTTGTGTTCCACTTGTTATTATCCTACACAAAAATGCACACATAGTATTATGATATTAAGTTGTTTCTCAACAACTTAATATTAGATTACATAACACTATATGATAACATGTACCCATGTTTAGGACTAAATCCTAACATTCACCCCCTAGTTCTAACATGGGTCAATAAATTTGAATGTTGATTTCAATCAATAATGCACTCAATTACAAACAATCCCATTTTATTGAAAAATTACCTTTCAAAATTTATTTGATAACTTTGACTCAAAGACTATGACACTTACTTCTGAAAAAATGACTCTTGACAATACTACTAAAAAAATACTTTCAACTATAAATAAAATACAAATCTAGACATAACAAGATTAAAAAATAAAACTGTTAAATAAAAATAAAACTCAAAATACTAGACAAGACCCACAAATTAGAAATTATTCTAATTAATAAATTTAAATCTCATAAACTAAGATAGGCTTAACGATATAAAATACTAAAACACTTAATAAAACAAAACACCAAAAATAAACACAAATAATAAAAACTAAATTAAAAAAACAAAGTTATGGAAATAAAAAAAATTTAAAACCATATCAAAAAAATCTAAACATATAAAACAAATTTTAAAAATAATTATAAAAGACTATAAAATTAAAAACTTGACACATCCCCAAAAAATACCTAGAACAATAAAACTAAAATAAAATGAACCCTAAGAGAAAGGACAAAAGATTTTATCTTTATCAATTCTTTCATTACAGAGATTGATGGTGACAAGGCAGGGAGTGGATTACGTTTGCCGAAGATATCTCGTTATAATTAAAAAACAACTCCTCATAATAGAATGACTATGTTGGACAATGACAACTATGTTAGATGGCGATATGGGTTCATGAAATCTAAGGAGTGGTAGACAGTAGAGTAGAATGCTTGGAGTGATCTAATGGAGGTGTGGAATCTATGAATCACATTAAACTGGGTAGATTGGCGATAGAGGACAAGCACACTAGGGTCATCAAGGACATAGACAAGCCATGAATAATGGTAGTGAGGAGGAGAAAATCTCATAACAGGTAGTGTCATATTTTCAGCCAAATGGATGCTATAAGAAATCCAATGTGGGTGCTGAGTGGAGATGGTGTGTTGAGGATATTCTCTAGAGCTATCTGGTTTGAGATGTTTTTGATATAATCAAACCCTTATACAAAATATAATATGTAGTGATAGATTAGTAATATACCCTGTAAATAAAATACTTTGTATTATATATTCTTTTTTTTTTAATGTAAAAAATAGAATTTGATCCAAATGCAAATTACAAGGTGAGCATGTAAAGTCTACAGCTAGATAACAATAATACAAAAATATGTATTATATATTTTGCAAGCATATTTATCATCAAAAAATGATGTTGAATTCAGCATGTGGTTTACACTACTAGTTCAAAATCAAAAATGATGAAAGGCTTATCATATACTAAGGCACCTACACGTGGCCTTCACTACTCAACCTTGTGAAGTTTAAGGCCAAAAAAATTCATAAAGATATAGGATGGGTTTGCTCTAATAATAGATATGGGCATTACCCCATTTTGGTGAAGAGCTGAAGGCTCATACATGTGCAGAGCATAATAAAATTTTAGTCAGTCAACATAACATGTTTATTCCATACCACAATGGTTACATATATACAAGATCTTCCTTAACAGTTTCTCCTATAATCTACGAGATCTTCCTCAACAATTTCTCCCTAAATCTATCACATTCCCTAAGAATTTCACCAAGCCCCTACTCTAATGTGATTTTTATATGAGTAACAATCACTTACATTATTTGTGCTCCACTTTTTAGTATCCTACACACAAATACACACAGAATATTATAATATTAAGTTATTTCTCAGTAACTTAATATTAGCTTACATAACATTATATGATAACATGCACCCATGTTTAGGACTAAATCCTAACATTTATCTACCCTTATAACAAATTAACATGTATGAGTGACTAAGATTCTTTTCTTTACACCATGGCTTTACATTTATATACATGTTTTGCTTTCTTTTACCATTTTTCATTTTTGTACTACCCTTTTTGTGGATACTTGAGTTTGTTTGTACTTTCATGTACTTTTCCATTTTTTGGGTGAGGTTGCTTTGTTACTTCTCACTCATCAATGTTGTTTTACCATTTTTTGCTTGCCCATCTTTGTTTAAGTAAGATTGTTACTAATTTTACATTGATGTTTGATTACCATCCTTTTTGACTTGTATCTTTGGTCTGACTTGGTCAGTTTTCCTTTCTTACTTCAGGTTTACTTGTTTGCATTTTTTGGTCTTTAGTAGTCTTGGCTTTTTGGTTACCTGATTTACTATAAATTTTGACTTGGTCATTTTCTCTAACATAGCACTTGTCACCCCATTTTGCCAAATTTCTAAGTACATCCCATCTGCATATCACTAATTATATTGGCTTTCCTATGTTTATTTATTTATTTTTCTTTAGTTTTGTATCTTTAGGTTTATTTAAAGTAGTCTCTACACCCTCCATGATCAAAACTACAAACATAGTAGACAACCATCTAACAATAAAGGTAAGTCAAGGTATGAATTACATTTACTTTTTCAATTATTTCCCTTTCAGTCATTAATTTCAATTATTTTTGCTTTAAATTACTTCAACTTTTTTTTAGCCTTGGGGTTGTGTATTGATACGTTCTTTTCTTGAAGCACCATCCCCTATTGCACCTGAGTGACAAGTGATGAGATTTGAGTGGGGCACATATATACACATAATATTTTAAAATTTTATCAAATACTAATGCTTTATATCTTATAGGAACCCATCGAGTCTCAATCTCTCTGAGTGCATGCCTTAAGGGGTGCACCAAGAAAGGGGCGGGTAGAACATTAGTGCTTCATAGGATTGTTGTCCCTTATTACCACTTGTTACCAATCCAACCAATTCCTAAAAATCATTCTCCTAAGCTTTGCCTCCTATTTTACACCCTCTTCTAGTCATTTACCACATTCATTAGCCCTTTCCTAACTTAAACTCCTTTTTGATGGTTTACATTACATAGTTGGCCTCATCAACCTTGTACTCTTATTGATAAAACTTATTAGGGTCTAGGTATGTCCCTAGTTAACCTACTCCATGGCTTAGTTTATTTTTGTCAATTATGATACTAGGTCGACTGAGTCAATCTTATTGGCCTAAAATTTTGGAAGATTTTAGGGTTAGATCCACCTATATAAACACATCCATTTCACCATTATTAGAGAGATAACAAGAGTTGATTATTCATTTGCACTTCTTTACAATATGTTCTTCTACCATTCTACTTGAGGAGTCTTAGCTTAGGATTTCTACTTGGAGAAGAATCTTATCTTGTGGAGAAGTCTTGGGTGATTTGTCCTTTCTTATAAATATTTAAAAACCATAACCTCTTGCAAAGCACCTCTGGCCAAGGGAGAGATTGAGTCTCGATGGGTTCATCTTCAAGGTAAGTTTCTCTAACTTTACTCTTCTCTTTAGTAGATAAGAGTAGCATAAGTAATGTCTTTTGAGTATATTTATCTCTCCATTAATTAGGGTTTTACCTATATATAACTTAATTATGATTATATTATGCATGTTTAATTTTCATTTTTATTAGCCTCACTTTATGCCACAAGCTTTGGTGAGCACTAGATTAGACTTTACTTTACTTGTTATTAGTTTAGTGAATATGAAAACATAGGAGCTAACTAGGGTTATTACATATTTTTACTTGAATTGAGGCTTTAGAACCCTCCCTAATGATATTATTATGGTAATATATTCCTTGATTAGGTTTACTAGATCCATATTGGTCATGACCCCAATTATCTAATGTATCCCCAATCAGAAGTGTAAGTAGGATTTATCTTCTCTGAGCTATGATTGATTTATAGATCTACTATATTTCCCATTACATACAAGGGGTACCCTATTTTAAATGAGTGTCTCCTCTCTCTGCATTCACAGATGTAGAGAAAGTAAGATAAATCAAGTGCAACCATGGCCTTGAAGAAGGTGAGGAAATTTGTCTCAAAAATATTCCATGAGATAATGCTGATGATTCTGATTCTCCATTACCTAATGTTATTATGGATATGCCTAAATTTGATAAATCTTATTATTTATTTGAAATTTTTACTTTAATTACTTACTTTGTTGGTTGAATCCCCCATGATATATTTCTAAAGCAATGGGTCCACAACCATTGACAAGGTCATGGTGTGAAACTAGGAGTCCAAAATCTTACAAAGGGCTTTTTTGTTTCAGTTTTCAAACCCAAAACACTAAAAGTCCATTGCTAACCATGGGCCTTGGTTTATTTGTATCATTTTGTGTCATTTCTCACTGGACTCAAGAATTTAAAGTCTTAGAGAAAGCAAAGCTAAAAATCCACATTTGGGTTAAATTTACTAGCTTGCCTCTCCCCTTATGGGGTTTTATCAACCATCTTATAAAACCCATAGGGTGATTCATATGCCATGAGCAGACCATGTTATTTATGGCTCATCCCCAAAAGAGGGTTTGTGTTGAAGTGTATTTATCCCAAGATTTAAAATATTCTATTGATATACAAATTGGCACTAACCATTTTTCTCAACATGTTTTATATATCAATCTCCTGAATACTTATTTTTGGTGCTATTCTTCAAATCATATGATCTAGGAATGTCTTATGATGGTACATGAACCCCTTGATCCTAGAGAAAAGGGTGGATATGAAGCCAAACCACATAATAGAAATAATTATGGTTGGAATACCATCACTAAAAAAAAAAACTCTTCTAAAGGTGAAGGCAGGCCAAAATCTTCTTCTTACAAACTTGTTGAGAATAACCATGCCTCAACTCCTACTAAAAAAATTATTTTACCTAATAAATATTCTCCTCCACTTTTGCTTAATCTAAAAGTAATGGCATCTATAGTTGATATGCCACCCCAAAGACCATTGTCACAACCCTCTCCTAAGGTAAGTGTTCTAGATGAAGAATGGAGTTTGATCACCTTTGACCACAAATTAGTGTTTCAACACTCTCATATCCCTTCTCCATCTCTCTCGAGGAGGAATATATGTCACATAAGTAATAAAAATTTATAATTAATGATTTAATGTCCAATAAACTCATGTTTAATCTATTTTCTATGTCTAAAGATCTCACATAGGAGGATGACATGCACCTCAATAATGCCTAATGATTGTTTACTCTTGGAATGTTTGAGGCCTTAATAATCTAATACATAAATATGCAGTTAGGAATAGTTATCAAATTTTTAGTAGCATAAAAATTCTTTGTTTACAAAAGGTCAAGATTTACAACTTCTTGCTACAAAATGCAACACAAATAATTTATCCTATATCCATATTTCAGTTTACTGGGCATGAAGATGGGCATAGTGGGGCCATAACTTTTTTGGCTCTAGAGTTATCTCAAAATATTATTTTTTAGGGCTTAGACCCCACCCACTGGGTGGTGTGGACCCTTTTTTATTTTAATAACCATGTCATTGGGATAGTTAAATTTTATGCCTTTAATAATTCTATTGAACTAGTTGCTCTATGGAGGTGGTTGGATGACATACTTCCTGATGCACATTAGATACTATATGGTGATTTCATTATGGTAGAATCAATTGAGGATAAATAAGGACACCTTCAAATGCGATGGTATATTGGTGAGCATGAATGCTAGTTTTATATGCATAATAAACTCAGGGTATTTGATCCCAATCATCACTAGAGAAAAAATTTAGATTCCCCCTAGTTCACCTGGTCTAACTTTTGATAGGGAGAAGATAGGGTGCTTCAATGGCTTGATTGAGCCTTACTAGATGAATAATATATTTTTTTCACCCCATTCTATGATAAGCTAGTATCAGTTATCCCTAATAATTTTTTATCAGATCATCACCCTATTTTCTCTAATATTGAGTGGACCACACCTCAAGTTAAGCCTACCTTCACTCAATTTAATCTCAATATTTATTACCTCAAGCATGAAAGAATAATGGGGCACATTGTCAAAATTTGGAACCTAGTTCCCTAGCCAGAGGGAGATACTGGTTGGATTCAATGGTGGTATAATTCTCTTATTTTTACTTCCACCTTTCTTAAAATCTATAAAAAATAAGAAGCCTCATTCAGACAACATCTACATAATTCTACAAACTATGAATATATCTAGGTTTCATAGGAACTAGAGTAGTTGCCTTTACATGTTCACCTCCAAACTGAAGTGGCACATTGGAGACATAAGCTCCAAATTGAGGAGGCTCACAAGGATAGAGGAAATCAACTATGATCTTGTATGCACTAGTTGAAAATAGGATACAAAGTCTCTAAGGATTTTTTTTGCCCTTCTCTACTCTAGGAGAGTTGATGATAGAATTAAAGCTATCAAGGAAGGAAACAATCAGCTTACAAAACTTTCTAACATTTTAAAAGCTTTTTTTCATTAGTACCATGGTTTTTTCTCTATATAAGCTTCTTCTCTAGAATGGGAGGTAGCTCTCTATCAATGCCTCTAGGTGGTGTCTTGTAAAGTTTCCAATTCATGAATAGTTGCTTATGATAGGCCCTTATCTCTCAGTGACCTACATGAGGTTGTTAAGTAGATGGTAGTTGACAAATCTCTAGTAATTGATAGTTTCCCATGTGATTTATACCAAACCCTTTGGGATACTGTTGGTCTTGATATTCACTGAGTCTATTCTAAAGTTGTTCTAACCAACTCTATAGAATCTATTATAAACCAAGGTAACATTAAGTTTATTCCCAATGCTAGTGATCCTAAAATTATCACCAACTAGAGGCCTATTACTTATTCAATGTTTCCTAAAATATTATTACTAAGGATTTATCCCTTATGGTTAAACACATTCTCATTTTAATTTTTAAGAGTGAGCAAACTAGTTTTAATTAGAATAGATTCATTCTGGATAATGCCATTGTCATTTGGGAAGTTATGGAAAGGGCTTGGATTTCTAATCAAAAGTCTCTATTTGTCAAGATTGAATTTGAGAAAGCCTATGATTTTACTGAGTGGCCCTTCATTCTGGCCATGTTGTAGGCCCTTAGTTTTGGCTCCAAATTTATTTAGATTGTTAACATGATCTTTTAGGATGTTGAGGATTGTATTACAATCAATGTCACCCAATATTCTCAATTTGAACTTCATCATTATCTCTGACAAGGATACCATTTATCCCTTTCTTTATATGTGCTATTAATAGAAGGATTTGTCTATCTCCTAACTAATTACACTACCAGGGGTTTGGGGAAAGGCATATCCCTCCCTCAATTTGACAGACAACTTTTAAATGGCCACTTCATAGATGGTTCTTTCCTCACTCTTCAAGAGGAAGAATATTCCATTAATAATGCCATGGAATGTCTTCATATTCTTTGTTTGGCTTCAAGCTCATCTATTCAATGGATGAAGACTCAGTGTTCCCATCAGTCTTCGGGCCCCAAACCTCCTTATTGGAGGATAATTAATGGTAGTGGCTTTTTTTAGGGGTAAAGCTTAAGTTTCTTGGCTTCCCTTTTACTTTTTGGGCCTTTCACTCTGATCTATGGTCTTATGTGGTGCAGAGAGTTAAAAAAATCTTTTTGGATCACAAAGACTTTGTCACTTGATAGAAAATTTCAAATTTACTCTAAAGTTTTAGAAACTACTCATGTGTATTACTCCTCTTGTTGGGTATTTTATAATGCCACTTAAAATAAATTAGAAAATCTTGTAAGATATTTTATATGGGCTAACTCTAAATATCATAAGGGTTTCCATAGAGTTGCTTGGAATATATGTTATCGACCTAAGGAAGCTAGGGGCTAGGTCTCATAGATATTAAAATTCAAAGCCTTGCCCTTGGTGTCAAATGGATTATTAGAGGTCTTACCAGGGATGAATCCTAGAAAATTATTCTATGCCATTGTATTTCTTAGGGGCTTCCATGTGATAGAAAGACTTGGCAAGGCTTGGGACTTCACTCTCTACTCATAACCCCTATGCCTATTAAAATCAAGGGTACCTTTGTGATTCAAATATTATGGAAAGATTGGGAGAAGTTTAAGCCTCACCTTAATTGGGTAGGTGAGGGTTTTAGGAATGGTCTCTCTATTAACTCCCAGTCTCTCAAGTGGTCACCTTGTAATAATTCTCACAATGTTCCCTTTCCCTTAGTCCCTTAGGTCAAAGGGTTAAAGATTTTTTAGAAAGGTGTGAAGGTTATCAATGATCTATTTTTAAAGGAGAATTTGGCTTGGCTCACTTGATAATAACTTAAAAATAAATTTCATTTAAATAACTCAGATGTAGAGGCTATAACAAAAATTCAAGGTTCCATAATTGATGAGTATTTTTACAAAATAGGGGCTAACTCCCTTGTTCCTTTGTGGAAGGATTAACACTAACCTATGACCACCCCCTTCACCTAATATTCTCCTTAGCTGTGTTAAAATTTATTATCCCCTCAACACATTCTAGTATAAATGCTCAACCTCAGATGAAATATCCATTCTAGACATGGGGTTTGAGCTTGATGTTTTAGCACTGTGTGGTCTGCTATTATTTAGCCCAAAAAATATCATTTCTTATGGTGTCTCCTTTATCAAGGCTTACCTGTGGGTGACTAATTCAAGCATTTGGGATTGTCCAACCCCATTTTTCTAGCTTTTTAGTAACCATAGACTATTAAACACCTTTTTTGGTTTTTCTATCGTGCATAATTTGCATGGCACTAGATTCTTTCCCTTTTTCATCCCTTTCAACCTGAATTCTTCATGTGGAAGATAGCTCTCTTGGGGCAATCAAATTTTTTGCCTATAAAATATAATTGAGTTTGGCATATCTTTTGAGCTGATATTTTATTTCAAATATGGAAAGTTATAAATATTGCTTGATTTAATCATGAAGAGCTAGAATGTGTTTTTTTTGTTACTAACAAAATTATTGTTCTATCTAATGTTACTCTTTCAATTCAAAGTCAAATAGACAAAGTCCACTTGGAGCTCAACCACCTCCAATTTTTTCTTGACCACTAGGGAAATGGCCTATGCATGGTTAGCCATGAACCTCCTGAATACCTGATGACATCCTATGCCTCCTTAAGGATGAGGGTGTAGGCCACGCTGAAAGCATTCCAAAACCAAAAATAGGAGCTATTCTGCTTACTAATCACCACCTCATTGGTATTCTCCTCATCATGGTCATATGAGTGTCTCTTCTAAATCTAGAGGTGGTGGTAGGGGCTAGGAATCTCCTCCCCCATCTCATGATGGTGACATAAGGGGCTGGGGTCCTCCCCGTCAAGGCAAATTTCCATGACTGGATATTTAAATCTCTCCTAAAAGAAATCAAGATGAGACAATAGAGGCTTAGTAAAACATTGTTTAGGAGCCCTAACCTATGGATTAGGATCTTCCTTCCCTAGGAGGATGGGCTGGTAAGCCTTAGAACATGTCATCTCCACTACCTTCTTGAAAGTAGTTACTAAGAGGGGGGGTGAATTAGTATACAATAATGCACATTCAATTCTAAAACCATTCCATCATTCATCAACTTGATATAAAAACATAAGCATGAAACCACATACATACAAAGCATGAACAAGAGAATATATCACATTAATACAACATCTACATGGGAAAACCTCTTAGGGAATAAAACCCACTGAATCATGTAAGATATTCTACATTATTATAATGATAAGATCCAATTTAGACTAGCTACAATTGATCAAATAACTACCATCCCTTATTTTAGTGAGACTGTAATCCCACAAAGAGATATTACACCTTTCTAGTTGAGCTACCACAACAACTATACCTTTAGCAAGTTTCACCTTACAAGGAGGCTACAACCCCTAGATGTTGAGTTGTCACATTAACACCTATGAAAACCTCCACCTTTGAAATAATGTTTTTAACACCTGATGATAGACATCTGATTATCACTCTTCACCTTCACTCTTTCATCCAACAATCCATATTGTCCAAATCACATTAAATACTTAAACCAACACACAAAGATCAATTAGGACACATTACATATCCCAACTAACCCCACTCTTCAAATCTTTGCTCACACTCAATATTCAAACCTAAAAGATCACTATTATGACATCATAAATATGACCTACAAGTCATACACACCATCATTAACTTTCTCTTCTCTTCAACCCATCTAGTGGCCACACACAACCTTCACCTTACCTTCACTCACCATACACACTCTCTCAAATAGCCTCTTGAGCATACTCACTCATTCTGCCTCTTCTAGGCTTATTAGGTCTAATAACCTATGTGATCACCTTTATCACCTTGATCAAATAAACATGTCTGATCCTCTTCTCTCTCTAATAGTCCTCATTGACTTGTACCTTCTCTTTCAAAGGTTCTCTCTTTCACTTGGATCTTCATCCACACAACTAGAACAAACAGGCCAAATGGCCCTTGTACTTATACCATGCTCTTGGTATAACCCATCTTGGTCCAAAAAGATGCTTACAACACTTTTTAAACCTTTGAAATATGTACTCATAAATTTTACATGTAATAACCACATACTCCATAGGATGGCCAATGCTGCATTACCCCCAAACCACCATTAAGTCTTAGTGAGACCTAAAACCATTAGGCTTTCATACTCACATGTTACATGTGAGACTACTTAGACCAACTTAATCCTTTATTAATGATTCAAATGTATTAAATATATCTATAATATCCTATTTATCACTCTTACATGGGTCCATTCTAATTGGAAAATCAACTCCACACTTGGACCTACTAATTAGGTCTCCTAGCTCTTCAGGTCTTCATACATAAAAAACACAGTCTCAAACTTTTGAACCAAATACTCAAATATTTCATATATCCATATTATTAGATCACATGGATAAAACCTTCATGACACAATATATACCTCCATCTACTTTAGACACATCAACACATGTTCTAAGCACTCAAAATAATATACACAAAATGACCACTCAGACTAGTCATACATACTCAAAATAAAATCAAACTATTTTAACTTTCTATATCTGATCAAAGGTAGATCATGAAAATTAATACCTTATAATAATCCTTAGACACTTATATAACATCTCCATGCTCATTTTATTCTTCAATTCTGCTCAGAACACCTTCAACTTACCTCTACAAGATGATCACTCAAACTGCCAGTGCATTCAACAAACATAGTCAACTTCTATGCCTTTGTTCATATAGAATATTGATTGGTAAAATCTTGAAATACCATAAAATCATCCACATAGAGTATAGAATACTTTCCAATAGCTAGGATATCATAAAAAAATTTAACATCATCAAAATAAAAACAAATATCCTTCTTGGGTTACTTGTTGAACACAATCAAACACACAGTCAATTTTAGACCTTCATAACTTTGATTGTACATACTTTTAGATCTTCAAATTAGGTTCATTAGATAAAAATTTATGGATAAAATATATAACACTAATTTTTATATCATATTTTATTTTTTTTAAGACCAAAATTTATGGACAAAATACAGAGCACTGGTTTTTCCCTTTGTAAAATTTAAATATTCAAATGCAAATGATCATAGTTAAACTTTGACCAATTTACTCATATCTCATGTCCTCGATACTTATATTAATAATTCACCATAGATATTAATAATTTTACTAATCATAACTCATCATTGGATCTTCATCTTGACTATTTGACTTAATGTGCTCAGTCAATCTCCTGCACATAGCTCGGTCTTTATCTATGTTAAACATTGCACACCTTCAAATCATATCGCTAAATGCACACCATTAATATCTATCTATATGAGAAATTGATCATTGTTATATCTTTGAAGAACCTCGATCTTTATCTTTGATTGATGTTAAAATCCAAACACTTGTCCTCATCTTGTTGCTTCCTGACATCTTGGAATGAACACATTTTATTGATCCTTTTATAAGGAGCTTGGTCTTTACCCAATTTAATAATCAAACACTTTAACATATTTGACTTGATTGAAACCATATATATTCATTGTATAATCACCCATGAACCATTATATCTCCATATTGTCCTGATCTTTAACATCATGCAAAATAGACTAAGTATGGGGGCCATTGTTTATCTGCCTTGAAGGCCAACTTAGGACCTCAATAACTTTTGTTCTACTTATACGCATGATCTAAAATTTGGACCATATGATATCTTCAAATAATATAATCCAACCATATATCAATCTAATACTCAAACCTTTTCATGTGTAAGATATAAATACATTAATCTGATCACTCAGATTTTTTTACCATAGAGCTTACTATGTCAAGAACTGTCTGGAAGGCCAGTTTACACATGCATATATTTTGATACACTCCATTACATGGCCTTAAACTTAGTAAAAATCAACTAGGCACAAATGTTAATAGAACCATATGATAATTTTTTCATTTCACCTTCACATGTGTGAAATATAACAGCATCAAAATGCCTACTTAGATTTTCTTGCCACATTGAAAATTTGGCTAAATATGGGAAAACACTGTCAAACTACTTGGGACCCCAACTTTGCACTTTTATATATTATATTATGCTTTGTAACATGACATAAAATTTGGCACATAGTAACTAGGAAAAAATATGATCATAACCAATGACCAACTCCCCATGACTCATCTATACATGGTAATGAGGATGTCAATAAACTACCTACTCAGATTTTCTACCACTAGACCCAAAATGTCTAGATGAAAACAATGATCAACTGGATGAAAACCAATCATGTACACAAGAATTTAAACCATTCTTAACTTTTTATAGGACCCATTTCACATCCTTAAATCACCATACTCATCCTTGAACATATCTAACCATGCCAAAATTGAGGATCAACCAAGCATACTTCAAGCATACTAAGACAAGAATATTGCACACTTTGTCATTTTCACTTAGACTATCAAGGCTTTTCATCCACTCACTTGGAAACCTTTATGACATCACTATGACATCTTTGATAACTCTCCAACAAACCTCCCATGATGTCCATGTTTATTTTTTTATTATAGGTAAAAGTGGGTTTTTGAGGGACCCTACCCATACAAAAGTACCACCTCAGTGGCTAGTAACATAGACCAAAAGATCAACAAACATAGTAATACCATACAAGTTAAATATAAAGAAACAACAAAGATACAAAAAAAAAAGTTGATTCACAACTTCCATTACAAAATAAAGAGATTTATCTATGACTTTTCTTCTATTCCTCATAAGCTCTAGTCTATTCCTGTGTCATGTTTTGAAAATTATTCTCCAAACCACTTATGAATTTTTCCTTTTTAGATGTAGTAGCCACTCATTTAAGCTTTTTATTAGGTCTAGAATCATTCTCACTTGTGTTAGAATTGTTAAAAGACATAGATAATCCTTCCATGCTCTGCATTACATTATTCACTTTTACTTTATGAAAGTTAACTAGAAAATTAAGTTTATCTTTAAATTATCTATTCTCTTTCTCCAATGTATTAATTTTGTCAAGCATAATCTCAATCTAAGAAGTCATTTCAACTTCCCTCTCTTAATTGAAATATATTCCATCTTTTTTATTGAAGTTGTTAACCTCTTGTTTCAATCTTGAATGGTCCTTCATGAACCAATGAAGAAAGTGTTAGTGATCAACCAACAATGGATTACACTTGTGAAAGCAATAAACGTGGAAATAAATCAGATAGATAAGCAACTAGAATGATAAATAGCACAGAACAAGAGATACAAGAAAACACCCTGAAAACTTGTATTAAAACTCTTTACAAAAGGAATACAATGAAGAAACTTATTTCTTCCACACCTCTCTCAGATGCACACAAGATCTCACACTAGATCTTTATTCCTCAAGAGCTCTCTCTCTCAAGTACACTCAAATCCAACAACCTGGATTGATGCAACTCAGTACTGTCCTTCAAACATTCACAATGTTCTACTATTACTGATACATTCTACAATTCTAAGCTAAGAAGATCTTTCCTACATATAGAATTAGGAAACTTGAGCATGTTCTTACAACAAACAGTTAAGCCTCTTAAACAAGGGCTCTAAAAATAATATTGCTAATAATAGAGACATGAGCTTGAGACTACAACTCAAACTCATCATGCAAACACTCGCTTCTGTCCTCGGAAATCACTTTCTGGACACACAGGTAACCGACGTCAGTTCCTGCCTGTTCGCCTATGACCGTCGTCGGCCAACCAACTACCGACGTCGGTGCCTCTGCAACTGCTACTGACCGACGTCGGTCTCTCCTGACCGACGCCGGTGTCTGTGTAGACCCGAACCTGTTTTAGTATGCTCCTTGGTGAAGCTTTTAGCTCCATACCCTAACAATCTCCCACTTAGAGATAAACAGCTGCACCAATACCTGTACAGCAATATCTTCTAGCTCCTCCATCTTCAACTCAATCATGAAGACCAATAAAATTTGAATGAAGATTCAACTTCTCCTTAGTAACTGGCTTGGTTAGCATATCCACAGGATTCCTATCTGTATGGATTTTCTCCAGCTTCAACTCCCCATCTTCCAATACCTGCCGTATGAAATGGTACCTTAGCTGTATGTGCTTTGTTCTTGAATGAAAGGCCGAATTCTTGGCCAAATGGATTGCACTCTGACTGTCACTATAAAATTTGCAACTCTCATGCTCCCTACCAAGCTCATCCATGAACCGTGTCATCCATATCATCTCCTTGCTAGCCTCTGTAGCTGCAATATATTCTGCTTCTGTAGTTGACAAGGCAACAACCTTCTGCAACTTAGATATCCAACTAACTGCCGTTCCACCTACAGTAAAAACATAACCTATAGTGCTTCTTCTGCCATCCAAATCCCTTGCCATATCTGAATCTACATAACCATGTAGAGAACTATCTGAACCTCCATAGCACAAATGCTTGCTGCTGGTTCCTCTCAGATATCTAAGGATCCATTGAACCGCTTTCCAATGTTCCTTACCTGGATTGGCCATATATTTGCTTACTACTCCCACTGCTTGGGCAATATTTGGTCTAGTACACACCATTGCATACATCAAACTCCCTACTGCGGAAGAATATGGAACTCTGTTCATGTACTCTACCTCATCATGTGAATTGGGACATTGTTCTTTACTCAACTTAAAATGTCCAGCCATAGGTGTACTTACCGGTTTTGCATCCTGCATATTAAACCTCTCCAACACCTTGTTCACATAATCTTCTTGAGACAATATCAACCTGTGGTTTTTCCTGTCTCTCCTAATGCTCATGCCAAGGATCTTCTTCGCTGCTCCCAAATCCTTCATAGCAAACGTTTGAGCTAACTTCTCCTTAAGCTCAGAGATATCTTGCATGTGAGACCCTGCAACCAACATGTCATCTACATACAACAATAGAATAATATATCTACCGTTATCAAATCTCTTGAAATATACACAATAGTCTGATTGACACCTACTGTAGCCATGCTCAGTCATAAACCTGTCAAATTTTAAGTACAATTGCCTTGGAGCTTGCTTGAGGCCATACAAACTTTTTTTCAACCTGCACTCTAACTTCTCCTTACCCTTGACCTCAAAACCTTCTGGCTGTTCCATGTATATTTCCTCATCCAAATCTCCATGAAGAAATGCTGTCTTAACATCTAGCTGCTCGAGATGCAAATCCTCAAAAGCAACCAAAGACAATACAACCCTTATTGAAGTCATTTTAACAACTGGAGAAAAAATTTCACCAAAGTCAATACCTGGTTTCTGTGCAAATCCTTTCACTACTAATCTGGCCTTGTATCTCATTTGTCCATTCTCACCTTCTTTCAACCTGGAGGTCCATCTGTTCTTAAGTGTTCTCTTACCAGCTGGCAATTCAACCAAATCCCATGTTTGGTTCTCTCTTAAGGACTCCATCTCCTCAACCATGCCACGCTCCCACTTACTCTTGGACTCCACCTGTAATGCTTCTTCAAAACTCTCTGGTTCTCCACCATCAGTTAGCAATAAATAATATAAGGAAGGAGAATATCTAATTGGAGGCTTACTTACCCTTTCAGACCTCCTGATGGGTGTCTTGGACTCGTCTTCAACACGCTGTCCACCCAAATTTTCTGACAGTGACCGACCTCGGTCACCTGTAGACCTGTCACTAGTCGACGTCAGTTCTGCCTGACCGACCTCGGTGCCTGGTCTGTCGACGTCGGTCTCTATATGACTGACATCAGTTTCTGTATTGCCAATGCCGGTTCCTAACCTGCTGACTTCGGTCTCTGTGTTTTCCTGCAAGTGATTATTTCTTTTTCCTGCGAGCTCATTTTGGACCATAACTTCATCCAATTCACCATTGCTTTACCCAAATTGATCTAGCTTCCTTATCTGATCACTGTACATCAGTCTTTCGTTGAAAACAACATCACGGCTCCTGATTACCTTGTTAGTTCCTAGATTCCAAAATCTGAAACCAAAATCATCTGAGCCATAGCCAATAAACGTGCACCTCATAGACTTAGGATCAAGCTTCTTTCTATTTTCCTTATCTATGTGCACAAAGGCTTCACTACCAAAAACTTTGAGATATGAGAGATCTACCTTTTTACCTGTCCATGCCTCTTCTGGAATTCCACCATCCAGAGCTGTAGAGGGTCCTCTGTTAATCAGGTACACTGCGGTGTCAACTGCTTCTGCCCAAAACTCTAAGGGCAACCCTGCATGCAATCTCATACATCTTGCACGCTCCATGATAGTTCTGTTCATCCTTTCAGCAATACCATTCTGCTAAGGTGTCCTTAGAATCATCCTTTGCCTATGGATTCCATGTGTATAACAATACAATTTGAACTTAAGACTGCAGAACTCACCGCCATTATCAGATCTCAAGCACTTTAATCTTCTGCCTGTTTCATTCTCAACCATAGCTTTCCAAAACTTAAAAGTCTCAAAAACATCAGATTTCTTTTTAATACAGTAGATCCATACCTTCCTTGTAGCATCATCTATGAATGTAACATAGTACCGTGATCCTCCAATAGAGGCTACCTGAGCCGGTCCCCACACGTCTGTGTGAACAAGCTGCAACTTCTGCCTTTTCTTAGTAGACCCAGTCTTGAGAAAACTAACCCTTTTCTATTTTCCAAATACACAATGCTCACAAAATTCTAGATCCATACTTTTCAAATCTGAAAGCATACCTTTAGACTTAAGAATTGACATCCCCTTCTCACTCATGTGGCCAAGCCTTGAGTGCCACAATTTAGCATCCACATCTGAAGTAGATAAAACTGAAGGAGATTTGTTAGTAACATAATTACACAAATAGAGAGTACCTTCTCTCTTACCTCTGGCCATAACAAGTGCACCCTTGGTCACCTTCCAAGAATCTGCTGTGAGAGTTACTGTACAACCCTCATCACCTAGCTTACCTGCAGAAATCAAATTTCTCTTCAAACTAGGAACATGCATCACATCTCTCAACACCCATGTGTTGCCATTCTGCATCTTCAGCTGCACTTTACCTTTGCCAATTATTTTACAAGGCTCGTCATCCCCTAAGTACACTATTCCAAAATCTCCATGGATATAGTCACTGAAATATTCTCTGTTAGGGGTAGCATGGAAAGATGCACCAGAATCTAATACCCAAGATTCTATGTTATTATGCAAAGAGAAAATTAAAGCATCTTGTGCAATACCTGCAACCTTGGCTTCTTCCTTTCCTTCGTGCTGATTATCCTCCTTAGGCTTTGACCAGTAATCTCTGCTTATGTGCCCAATCTTTCCACAATTCCAGCATTGTGGCTTTCTGCCATTCCTGGATTTGGATCTTCCTCTCACCTTAGACTTAGATCTTGATCTCCTCTTGCTCTTTTCTTTTTGCCTTCCCCTGCTCTCAAAACTTAAAGCATTCCTGGATGCCTCTTCTGTGCTTTTCCTGCGTATTTCCTCATTCAAGATAACACTAACAACATCCTCTACTTTCAAAATATTTGATGCAGATGCAGTATTAGAAACTGCCATTACTAAGCCATGCCAGCTTTCAGGCAAAGAACATAATATCAAAAGAGCTTTTATTTCATCATCAAACACTATATTGACTGAACTTAATTGATTCACAATTCCATTGAAATGATTCAGATGAGTAGAAACAGATCCACCTTCATTCATATGCAAATTAAATAATTGCTTCATAAGATATACCTTATTAGAAGCTGAGGGTTTTTCATACATATTTGATAATGTAGTCATCAACTCTATCATTGTTTTTTCCTGTGACAAATTAGATATCACAGTGGAGGTAAGACTCAGTCTTATAGACCCCAGAGCCTTTCTGTCAAGAACTTCCCATTCTTCATCCTCCATGTCCTTGGGCTTCTTTGCAATCCCACCTAACGGTAAGTAAAGATCCTTCTGATACAGATAGTCCTCTATCTGCATTCTCCAATGTTGGTAGTTCTTGCCATTAAACTTTTCCATTCTCAACTTACTTTCTTTTGCCATTGCTTCTCCCACTCAAACAGAAATCCCTGTAGAAACCCCTGTGAGCAACCTGTAATCCAAACACACTACACAGATCTGAACCACCTGTTAGTGAACCTGAGCTCTGATACCACTTGTTGGGGATCAACCAACAATGGATTACACTTGTGAAAGAAATAAACGTGAAAATAAATTAGATAGATAAGCAACTAGAATGATAAATAGCACAGAACAAGAAATACAAGAAAACACCCTGAAAACTTGTATTAAAACTCTTTACAAAAGGAATACAATGAAGAAACTTCTTTCTTCCACACCTCTCTCAGATGCACACAAGATCTCACTCTAGATCTCTATTCCTCAAGAGCTCTCTCTCTCTCAAGTACACTCAAATCCAACAACCTGGATTGATGCAACTCAGTACTGTCTTTCAAACATTCACAATGTTCTACTATTACTGATACATTCTACAATTCTAAGCTAAGAAGATCTTTCCTACATATAGAATTAGGAAACTTGAGCATGCTCTTACAACAAATAGTTAAGCCTCTTGAACAAGGGCTCTAAAAATAATATTGCTAATAATAGAGACGCGAGCTTGAGACTACAACTCAAACTCATCATGCAAACACTCGCTTCTGTCCTCGGAAATCACTTTTTGGACACACAGGTAACCGACGTCGGTTCCTACCTATTCGCCTGTGACCGTCGTCGGCCGACCAACTGCCGACGTCGGCACCTCTGCAACTGCTACTGACCGACGTCGGTCTCTCCTGACCGACGCCGGTGTCTGTGTAGACCCGAACCTGTTTTAGTATGCTCCTTGGTGAAGCTTTTAGCTCCATACCCTAACAGAAAGACCTTATGAAGGTTTACCTCATCGTCTAGAAACTCCAATTTTTTTTTAGCAATATATTTAAAAGATTTCAATTCAAAGTCTACCTAAATATAAGACTGAGGATCCTCTATTTGTACATTTATGTGGTCATCCTTCCCTTTACTACTTGTAGGATTCAAATTTACTCCTTCCCTACTTTTAGATATGTGAGTATTAATTTTTGTTTTTTGTTCCTAAATATTAATCTGGTCCACCTCATTCTGAGTATTCTTTTCAATGTCATTATCCTTGTCCATCTCCTCAATGTCAATCATCACATCTGAATCTTGTGACACATGTTTAATGAAAGACCTCTCTTTCTTATTTTCTTCCCTATCATTATATTCATTATTCTTTGGTTTATGTTTAGGCTGAGACTACTCCTTAGGTTTAGGCTAAGACATTGATTCTGACATTTTTATTTTTAGAATAGAGAACTTGGAGTAGGGTTTTGATCTTGGAAAAACTTATATATGAGGAAAATTACATCATGGGTTAATATCTCTAATTTTTTACCTATTGGCTAATTTTGGCACACATAACAAGATCATGCATGGCTTGATAAAGGAGTGGGTCAAAAGTACATTTAGAGCATGGACTATATTGTAGGTAACCCATGAGATGTTAAAGGTGCTTGAAACAAGTGTGTAAATTCAAGGGATCCATCTAGTTTTTCAATGTGCTCATCTAGGCATCTTAGGTTTAGTGGTAGAAATATCGAGTGGGTAGTTTGTTGAGGCTAGATATCGCACATATGGATGAGTCAAGAAGAATTGGTCATATAGGTTTGTTCACTTTTGTGCCAAGATCATATTCACCAAATCTTAGGTCTTCCACCTAAGAGTGTCAAAATATATGGAGATTCAAAGTTGGCCTCAGCCAAATTCCACTATTTTTCCACAACTAAATAAACTTGATCATCACTAGGATGCCATGGAGAGCCTAACATACTAGTCATCTTGTGTATTTAATATCTTTTCTCAAAAGCCTTATAACACTAGTGGAACAAGTAAAATTGTGGATGTGCATGCCAAGATCATCCTCAAAAAAAAAAAACTTGCGTGAGATTTCTAGTTTGACTTAGAAGCTTTTAAAGTTGGTCAAAAAAATAATAAATCATCACTAACATCAAGTTAAATCTTGGGGAAAAACATATCTATGATTAATTTTTATGATTCATGAGATGTCATTTACATTCTATGGGAAGATAAATGATGGTCAATGGGATGTCAAATTTAAATATATATCAAGATAAATCCTATTGAGCTTAAATTTGATGGTTGCACAACCATCAATGACAATCATATGAACATCAATGATAGTCACATGAACATTATTTGACATCCTATAGACCATTAAATTTAAGATCATAAACCAATCATTGGATTTCAAACATTGGGTCCTAATAAGATCAATAGTCTTCACTCGATCATAAATCTCAAGCTAATAGTGTGAGCTGAATCAAATAGTTAGATATCTAAAGGAATCACCACATGGAATAAACATGTAAGCTAAAAAATTGATAGCAAGATCTTAAAGATTAATGCATGTTTGACATGTGGCATAAGTAGGGATAGGGTTTAAAATTCAAAGATAGATCTGAGGGGTCACATTCATTCATACCTAGAAAATCCAATGGGGTGAGTTGAGTCAAAGTGTCAATAAGCCTAGTCAGTGTTTAATAGCCAATTAGAGTGAAGAAGAAACTAGAGCTTTTGATGGAGTTGAACTAAAACCATTTTAGATGGAAATCAGGGTCTTGTAGGGTCATCATGTCACCATGAAAACTCAATCTAATGCCATTAAAGGGACATAACCATGCAGTAGGATATAAAGAACATATATGGATCACCATTGAGGCTAAATATGGACCTTTATGTTGATATTTTGTATCATTTAGGGTCTATTATGAGACTGTGTTTTCCTTTTTAAAAGGAAAGGCCCATACATATATGAATTCTTGGTCCCTATAGAGATGTAATAGGTTTGTTTGAACCTATTATAATATAGAAGGTGCCATAGGGTTCATGGGTTTATTTTAATATAAGGAATATAAGAAAATGAATGTCTTTAGATTGGTTTTTTGATTATAGGTGGGACCTATGATCAAGATATGGAAAAGGAATAAATATGAAATAAATGCAAGGGTACCCATCATCAACAAAGCAGGTACTCTACCTCTCAAGGCATGGCATGTTTGTCAGTATTGAGATTCAAGGATTTGATCTTCATGATTAGGTCAAGTGGACTTAGAGTCCTAAGGTAGAAAAATGGTATTATAGGAAGTAGTTGATGGGATTTGATTCTAATCAAATAGAGCTAGTCATCATGAAATAAATCCTTGTCTCTAGTCAGACACTCTCAGCCAATAAGAGGAGCTTAGGGACTAGTGGAAAGAAAGGAGGTCTATTTGCTGATTAAGACATGCATGTAGAAGGTAATCAAGTACTACCACATCACTTCTTGATCTCAAAAACCCTTTCTCCATTATCCAATTTATTGATCCCATATGTTTTTCTCTCTTTCTACTATATATAGAGGCTTTTGAGCCAAAAATTGGATCCTCTCTATATTTTATCTACTCCCTCTCTTGGGCATGACCAAACTCTGACAAGATGGAGCTTGTAACCTCTTGAAGATAAATACAAGACTATTTTAGTTCTCATTATTTTGGTATAGTGTGTACATTTAGATTTGCATATGTGGTAGAATTTTCTCCATCATTAAAATATGATCTCACCTAGTTACTAGTTCATCTAGTTATGCATGTCATGTTTAGTGTTCTACATATCTTGATTGAAGCCTACATGTTGATGCTGCGACTGGTTAGTGTCTTAATTTAGACCTCTCCCTTCATTTCCCTCAGCCTAGATCACCTAGTGAACCTCTTCATAAAACACTGATGTATGCCATATATTTAGAATCCTAGATCTAGTCTTTTACTTATTTCATTAGTGTTCTAAGAGTCAATCAGGGTGGATCAAACCATAAATTAGGTACATCACCATTGTTATCTTAGGTTTCCCTTTCATCTCTCTCTCTCTCTCTCTCTCTCTCTCTCTCTCTCTCTCTCCCCCCACCTTTTCCTTGGTCATTAGTAGGTTTAGTAGTGGGAACAAGCTAAAAATATGCATCAAAGGAGATAGCCTCTTTAAAAAATCCTATAGATCTAACCCCATTATAGGATACCCACAGCCTAGGTCATTCTAATGTTGGACTAGAGTTTGAGTAAGGAGGCCTAAAAAATCTCTTTGCTCAGCTAGGGTGCAATTTTAGTCCCCAATAGTTATGGCATGCTTGGTGGGATGAGGTCTAAAAGAAGATAAATATTATTGGTTTCTCTTTCCTTTATCATCTTTGGGATGCAAGCACATTAGCACTAATGGTGACTTTAAATCAAACTTTTGGTTATGAGCAGACTAGGTATGTATCAATGAAGTTTCTAATTAGTTTTTGTGTCTCATTTGATATATGAGGTCAATATGAATAGATATGGTGGTTATTCCTATTATCCGCCCCCTTATCAGTAGCCCCAATATGATCCTCATGATCTATATGAGCCTAATTAGCTCTACCAAAAAAATTGTCAAAATTATGAAGAGACTTGACAAGTTTCTCATGATCCTTATGATCCTTATGATCAAGCAATTGGATCTTTCCTTCCTCATAGCCTTTACCAATAATATGAGGACTAATATCATCCATATATGCAAGAATATTTCCTTTATCCTCCATATGAATAGCAAGCCCATCATACTACTACTCTTTATCAACCTTATAATGAGCTATCTATACCATCATTTAAGAAGAATTTGATAAGCCTTAACAAGTATGCATTAGAATTGTGTTAACATAAAATTTGTGGCTAAGATGTCCCTACCCACTAGATCCATTATGTAAGGGGATTATTGCAATAAATGAAAGTATAATGGACACATGTTGAGAGAGTAAACTCAAACAATCTCATAGGTAAGATGATGGATGTGGGTGGTCAAATTTAAAAAATTGAGGAAAAGCTAAAAGACCTTAAGGAACAATAGGTCCAATCTCGCCAACCTTATGTGCCTTCATATACACCACCTTAGCCTTCTTATGTGCCATTTATTCCTCCTCAAGAGATCATTCCAAGTGCCCCATTGAGTATGTCAAGTGCCTCAAATATTCCTAAAACCTTACTTATTTGGAATCTATTCAAGAAAGCTAACAAAAAAAGGAGGATATTATTATGGAACAACCTATTATTAGTGTCTAAGACTCCATCCTTACTCAAGAACCCCTTATGAAGTCCTTCAAGGTTCCAAGTTGGAACCAAATGGTGAAGTCATGCGGTTGGAAAAATGAGGCAAGTATGGATTTGAAAACCCAAATTAAATAAGGATTTGAGCTTATGAAAACCTCTGTCATACCTCCTAAAGATCCTTCTTGTGTTCATTATCTTCATGAATATATTAACTACCTTAGAGAAAAGATATTCCAAGAGAATATAGAAAAATAAATCAAAGAGTTAGAGCTAAAGAAAAGGAAAGAGTAAGAGAATCAGAATCAAAGGGTTCAATCATAACTTGAATCCTTTCCATCTTGGAACCAAGTCATATAGTCAAGCAAATCTAAGGTCATTCAACACCCATCTCTCCTTCCTCAAGAGCCTAAGTCATTTCAATCTTGGAAATCCAACTAGAGCTGTATGCTAAGGAAAGAGGAAGACATGACTGCTAAAGACAAGCAGTTGAACCAAGGAGGTGTCACACATGTCTCATTTCTCTTAGGGTCATCTCAAGAATATCTTATTCCACTCCTTCAAGGGGTAAGTGGTGAACTCCATATTGAACTCAGAATTGATAATGATAAATTATCAAAGTAAAAAGAAGAGATCATTATTGGGACACCACTTGGAAATAAAAAACATGTCTCAATATTTCATAATGTTAAAAAGGATGAGCTAAAAGAGAAAATTCAAGTTGGAGAGTATATCCAATAGGGGGAAGTCTTAGATGTACATCAAGAGGTTATTTCTCAAGAACCTCTTGATCACATATCAATGGTCCAAGATCAAGATTTTTCTCAAGATATTATGGTAGTTGATATATATCAAATACAAGATCATCTTTATTTGGAAATTAGCCATGAGGATAACTCACATAGCCCCATTTTTGAGGTAGAGAGCATTCCTAAAGAAGATAACCATTGTCAGCAACTGTACCATGTTTTCATGGGTGAGATTGGTGAGCTTAAGATGGCAAACGTGGATGATGAGATAGTGAAGTAGGTGGGATCTTTTGAATATTACATTAATGCTTTGGAACATGAATAACACCATCTTGATGACCTCATGCACCAAGGAGAGAATATTGAAGAACTGGTGGTTCTATATGAAAAGGAGGACAAAAAATATTAACAAATACAAATGAGGATCTTTCAAGAGCTTGAAGATCTCTATTGAGTTGAGGATCAAGTGGTCAAAAAGTTGGATAAAGGATTTACCATAGAATAAAATGACTAGGATTGGGTAGAATATGCAAAAATACTTGATGATCTTGAAGAAATTGAATCAAAGAAGAAGCTCAATCTTGTTGAGGACAACATGGAACTCAAAGAGCTATGTGTTACTAGATCACCATTAGAGGTTGTAGCTAAGGAGCCATATGAGGATTTTGAGACTATCTAGATGCACATAGTTGACCTATTTGAAGTTGATTGGTTTTCATTGAACATCATGCTAAAGAGGTTGATAGTTGTAATAAATAAGTAGGCATCAAGACCAAGATTTAATAGGCTATGTGCCTCATTTAATTACTCATCCCATGAGGCAAGAAGATTGTCAAACTTTATTTTTGATCTAGGAGGAAAGGTACACATGGTTTTGGGCTATATATGTTAGATTAGTTTTTTTCAAATTCCTCTAAGTGTTGTTTTTAACATATTTATTGGTTGCCCATATTTTAGGTTACTTTTCTTTCAATAAGTGCCTTGGGAAATCTATTCTATTTTGTTCTTTTTGGTCCATGTTTTTGTTTTAAGAGAGCTCAGAGTAGGATTGGCACTAGGTAAATATATTGGATCAAAGTAAAGAATCCATACCCAAAGGACTAGACTAGGCACATGGTTTGGGTACCTTTTAAATAGATAGGCATGCAACCCCTATTAGTTTATAAAGATGTTGGCCAATTTGACCCACATACCAAGCTCTTGCATGGTTTGATAAAGTAGTGGGTCAAAAGGACATTTAAATCATGGACTATATTGTAGAGACCCCATGAGATGTCAAAGGTGCTTGGAACAAAAGTGTGTAAATACAAGGGATCCATTTGTTTCTTTATTGTGTTCATATAGGCATCTTGGGTCTAGCGGTAGAAATTCCAAGTGGGTAGTTTGTCAAGGCTAGATCTTGCATGTGTGGATGAGTACATAAGAATTGGTCATATGGGTTTGTTCAATTTTATGACAAGATCATATATGATAAATATTAGGTTCTCTACCCAAGCATGTAAAAATTTATGGAGATTCAAAGTTGGCCTCATAAAAATTTCATTATATTTCCACACTTGTCAAATGAGCTCGACCATTGCTAGGATGTCATAGAGAAGCAAGTGGACTAGTCATCTTTTGCAATTAATATATTTTCTCAGAAGCCTCATGCCACTAATAGAATAATCATAATTGTGGATCTACATGCCAAGATTATCCTCAAAGAAATTTAGACCTGTGTGATCTTTGTGGTTCAAGTTAAAAGTTTTCAAAGTTTGTCAAAATCATAAGATGTTCATGCTAATGTCAAGTTAGAGCTTAGGGAAAAATCTATCTATGCTTAAGTTTGATAGTCCATGGGACACCATTTACATTTTTTGGGAAGATAAATTATTGTCGATGGGATGTCAAATTTAAAGACATAGTAAGATAAATCCTATTGAGCTTAAATTTGATAGTCATGCGACCATCAATGATGATTGCATGAACATATTTTGATGTCCTATAGACCATCAAATTTAAGATCATGAACCAAACATTAGATTTAAAATAGTGGGTCCTGATAAGATCAAGGTACTCACTCAATTTTATGTCTCAATCTAATGATGCAAGATGAATCAAATAGTCAAATATCTTAAGGAATTGACACGTGGCATAAGTGAATAAGTTGGTAGACTAACAATATGATCCTAATGATAAACACACATTTGACACATGACATAATTAGGGATAGGGTTTAAAATTCAAATATATATCTAAGGGATTACATTCATTCATACATGGAAAATCCAATGGAGTGATCTGAGTCAAAGTGTCAACGAGCCTAGTCATCTTTTGATAGCCAATTAGAGCAAAGAAGAGCCCATAGATTTTGATGGGATTCAAATCAAAGCCATCTTCAATGGAAAGTAGGGTCTTGTAGGGTCATCTTATCACCATGAAATCTTGATCCAATGCCATTAAAAAGACATAACCATGATGTAAGCTATAAGGAATATATATGGGCCATCATTAAGGTTAAATATGGACCTCTAGTTTGATATTTTGTATCATATAGGGTCCATTCTTAAACTGTGTTGACCTTTTTAAAAGGAAGGGTCCATGCATATATGAATTATTAGTCCCTAAAAATATATAATGGGTTTATTTGAACCTATTATAATATAGAAGGTGTTATATGGTCTATGGGTTTGTTTTCATATAAGGACTATAGGAAAACCAATGTATTTAGATTGGTTTTTTGACTATAGGTGGGACCTATGATCAAAATATGGAAAAGGAATGAATATGAAATAAATGAAAGGGTTACCATCAACAACAAAGTAGGTAATTTACCACTCAAGGCATGGCATGTTTGTCAATATCAGGATTCGAGGATTTGATACTCATGATTAGGTCAAGTGGACTTAGATTCCCAAGGCAACAAATTGATAGTGAAAGAAGTAGTTAAGGGGATTTGATTCTAATAAAATAGAGTTAGTTATCATGGAAAAAACCCTTCTCTCTAGTGGGACACTCTCAGCCAATGAGAGGAGCTAAGGGACTAGTGGAAAGAAAGGAGGTCCATTTATTGATCAAGGCATGGCATGAATAAGGAAATCAAGTGCTACCACATCACTTCTTGATCTTGAGAACCCTTTCTCTATTCTCTAATGCATTACTCCCATATCTCTTTCTCTCTTTCTACTATATATAGAGGCTTTTGAGCCAAAAATTGGATCCTCTCTATATTTTATCTACTCCCTCTCTTGGGCATGACCAAACTCTACCAAGATGAAGCTTGTAACCTCTTGAAGATGAATACAAGACTATTTTAGTTCTCATTATTATGGAATAGTTTTTACATGTTAGATTTTCATATGTGGTAGAAGTTTCTCCCTCATAAAATTATTATCTCACCTAGTTACTAGTTCATTTGGTTATGTAGGTCATGTTTACTGTTCTACATCTCTTGATTGAAGCCTGCATGTAGCTACTATGACTGGTTAATGTCTTACTTTAGACCTCTCCATTAATTTCCCTTAGCTTAGATCATTTGATGAACCTTTTTATGAAACACTAATGTATGATAGATATTTGGGATCCTGGATCTGATATTTTACTTATTTTATTAGTGTTCTAAGAGTCAAGCAGGGTAGATCAAACCATAAATTAGGTGCATCATTGTTGTTATCTTAGGTTTCCCTCCCTCCCTCCCTACCTCCCTTCCTCCCTCCCTCCCTCCCTCTCTCTCTCTCTCTCTCTCTCTCTCTCTCTCTCTCTCTCTCTCTCTCTCTCTCTCTCTCTCTCTCTCTCTCTCTCTCTCTCTCTCTCTCCCCCTTTTCCTTGATCATTAGTAGGTTTAGTAATGGGAATGAGCTAAAAAGATGCATCAGAGGAGCTCGCCTCTTTAAAAAATCTTATAGGTATGACCCCATTATAAGATACCCACAACCTAGGGTCATTCTAATGTTAGACTAGAGTTTGAGTAAGGAGGCCTGAACAATCTCTTTTCTCAGCTAGGGTGTAATTTTAGTCCCCAACATTACCCATTTAGACTTCCTTAACTAAATGTTCTAGGGAATACAAGATATAAAATAAAATACTCACAGGAATATTATGCCTCATATAATTCAAGAAAGGGAGATGGTAATAATGAACCACTTTATATCTACCATCTAGAGTTACATACCTGATTATTTTGTCCACCAGATCATCAAATGGAATAGGAAAGTCATCTCTTTTGAATCCACCTTAGAACACCATAATATTTTCATCCCCCATAAGAAAATTTTCCTTTTCCTACTCAAGATTTGTAATCAATCTGATTTATTTTTTTCTTTAATTTGAAGTCCAGTAACCCTAGAAATAAACTCCTCTATGATTTCCATAGAGATGTTCCTAATTTTGACCAATCAGTCTACCCAATTTTTTATAATTTGTTGGGATAGGTAAGTATTTTATCCATATATACGATCTATGAAAATTGTTAACCCCCTATATGCAAAAGTTATCATACCTATGGATTCTTTCTTATGTGATCCATATTCATTATTTACATGAGGTTCAAATCTCCTCTCATGGCCAAATACCTATTCACTGCCTTACCAAAACCCACACTTGTAATACTTCCAAACTTAATGATTTTTTTATTAGAAATATCCTTTACATAATTACATAGTTGGTTAATTGTGTAATGATGACCAAAATAATACTCTTTGAGGATATGATTGTGAATGTCATAATAACTCAACATATTTAAAACACACATTTTAAAGCTTATTCTTATGTGCCAATGCTTATCTAAGATTTGACCCCTACATAAATGGATTGCTTTTGTCTTTGTTGATAATATCATTTATATGATTGGGATGAATCTCCATTTTATGCCAAACTTTGAATTCCTTTGTTTCAAAACCTTTATTAGAAAATAAATCAACAAGAATATTACCCTCTCTATATGTGTGCTAGAAGATGACTTTTCAAAAAAAGGGATTAAGGTAAACCAGGTTGAATTGAACCAGTGATGCATACCACCAAGATCATTAGCCTAACACTATGCCTCATGAATCACCTTCACAGCAACTCAGATAATCTCTCACCCTTGTGACGTCCATGTTTTTTATGACTACTTAATTTTTCTCATTATTTCTATCTACTCCTTACTCTCTTTGATTTGCTATCAAGTTTTTGATGTGATGTTTATTTTTATGGGTTTGGTCATTTTTGGACTACTTTTTAGACTTTTTACTAAGGTATCTTTTCCGTTGATGTGATTATACTCATGGGGTGTGACTTTTCCACCTATTTTTTTGGTATGATTAACATTGTATCACATCTTATTTGATTAATATATAGATACATTATTTGATTAAAAAAACTTGGCATATTCAAAGTCATAGGAAAAAAGAAGGTTCTTGAATGTATTTAGGGATTTCATGATTTCGTTGTCATTGGGTTTATTGACCTAAAAGCTTGGAAAAGATTATCATTATGCATGAAAATGATTTAGATTTTATTTTGGTTTTTATTCTATATTAGTTAGGGTTTTTTGAGTGAATCATGTCATAATCTAGGCATATTTTACTACAAATTAAGTGGAAATAGGAGAGTGGCATAGAAATATGAGAATTTACATGATGAACAACATGGAAGGTTTTATCAGAAGACTCGATTGGACATGTAGAGGAAGTTTAAATGATAGAAAAGTAATAAGAAGAAGTGGGAAAGAAAGGATAAAGGCATGACATGAGGGAAAGGAAGGAGCTCAACATTCTATTGAAAAAAGGGTTTCTCATCATTGCATTACTTTGAACAAGTGAAAAGCCCAAAAACTTGCAGGTTGCTTTATTCTTCTTACTTGTAAACTTAATAGTAAAGGAGAAAAACAAAATAGAGTTTATTTTGTTATTGGATATTATATGTTAAAATGATTGAAAATTTACAAATGATAATGAATTACTAAACCCTAGCTATTAGAACTATAAACTTGGAAGTGGAAATTATTTCACTTCCAGGCCTATAGAGCTAATGGTCATGCCATAACCATTATGGGCTGAGCTGGGTTGATTTTTAAGTTTATTGATTTATAAACTTTATTTTATTTTGTATTATATCAAATATATTATATTTAAAACAAATTTATTTATATTTGTAGGAATCTGAGTTTCATATAAGTCAAATATTCAATATATGCAAAAATACCCTTAAGGTAGGGCAACACCATATAACACTCCTTTAGGAAGGAATAACTCCATAATGTATCTTCAAGGGGAAAACCTCCAATATAGTCTTACAATAGAAGACTCAATATAATTGATATCTTTACCATGATAATCATCTCCTTTATATAGACATCTATCTAACCCATGGATGGATAACCTCATAATCCCAATGTAGGCTGACCATTACCCAATGTACTAATTCCACAAATTACTCCATTATCCTAATATATTATACCAATATAACTAACTAAGGGGATGTGTGACACATGTTGGCATATCTATCAACCTATATACATTAATATATCATATCCCTAGGTACATAGCAGAGTTTTTATTTAAACTAGTATAAAATTGTCTTGTTATGCTTGCTAGTTAAACCCTATTTGGGCGATGCAAAATTGAGGAATATTCAGAATTATAACTGTATATATGTATATCTAAATCATTTTTTAATTTTTATTAAATTTATATAAACATACATAAGTGAGAAAATAAAAATAAAACACGTGTAGTTACATTGTCTTTCTAGGTCTAAGAAGATTTATCTTAAAAGTATGTATATATGTATATATACACATGAATATATTTATGTTTATGGGTATATATATGGATATACATATGAATACCCTTATTTTTGTATATGTGTGTGTGCATTCATATACATGTTGGTGTGCATGCATGAAATGTGTCACTTCCAGATTTGAGCATCAATGAAGTGAAGTCAAAATTTCATGTAAATATATATACATTGATACATACAATAAAGTTGAGATATTCAGTGGAGTATGATGTGAATTTGAAATTTAATGGTTATATTTGGGTATGAAAATAAATTATCATGAATTTAGTCTTTTTTCTTCCCTTCTTGGTAAGATATATTACAGCTATAGGAGTTATCTTTGATGCCTAAGGAATAGCTACATTATTATATAAACCTTATGACAACCTATATATTAGGTGTGACTTGTGTATGGAAGTAGTATTAGAATGGAATTGGTATAGCTATACATATTTTAAGTATGAGGGTTTGTCTATGGAATGATTTTTAATGATGAAATTTGATAACTAAGCATGCACATTAAATTATAGTCAAGTTAGTAAAATTATTTGGATTGAAGAAGGGAAAAGAACATCATATTTATGTGTATGGAATATTTAAAAAAAAATTGAGTACCATAAAAGATATTTTATGTAGTTGAATATTAAGTAAAATGAAGATAATTCATAGTTATACACACACACACACACACACACACACACACACACACACACACACACACACACACACACACACACACACACACACACACACACACACACACACACACACACACACACTCACTCACTCACTCACACACACACACACACACACACACTCTCTCTCTCTCTCTCTCTCTCTCTCTCTCTCTCTCTCACACACACACACACACACACACACACACACACACACACACACACACACACACACACACACACACACACACACTCACACTCACACACACACACACACACACACACACACACACACACACACACACACACACACACACACACACACACACACACACACACTCACTCACTCACTCACACACACACACACACACACTCTCTCTCTCTCTCTCTCTCTCTCTCTCTCACACACACACACACACACACACACACACACACACACACACACACACACACACACACACACACACACACACACTCACACTCACACACACACACACACACACACACACACACACACACACACACACACACACACACACACACACACACACACACACACACACACACACACACACACACACACACACACACACACACATTTGATTGAGTTTATTATCAATTGTACCTATATAGCTTGTTGAGTATATCCATTAGATATAACATGTTTATAAATTTAGGGGTTAAAAAAATGAAAAAGTAAGAAATTATTGGTAACCTAGT